>JAMGYR010000017.1:0-412664 GCA_025531575.1 Pichia sp. PH4023 | reverse complement strand
TTGAATTAACTTTCAAATGTCAATCACTCACAGAATGGCATGGCAATTCGAGCTCTTACTAGTTCCCTGGTTGCAGTACTTAGATACGATTATAGTTTCACTAATAAAAGTTTTCGTGTTAAAGTGAATTTGTAAGATTCTGGTACATTTGACCATTAGTTGTAGAAAACTTACGTATCCTGATGAAGTAATTGTGAAACAACTCATGTCATCCGTTGCTGTGTGAAACTCTCGTCATCCATAATTGTCATAACTACTATGTATGGTTGCGGGAAGCAAGCTAGCGTATGCCTTGGATTCATCAACAGGATTGTTGGCATAAATTTTAGCTACTTGATTATTAAACTGACTGTTCAACCACTAGCCTTTATTCGATTAGAACTGTGTGCGGATTAAGCTACTGTTCCAAGGTCGTTTCTTCCTTTTTTGTTCACTTTCGGCTATTTTACAGCAATAGTAGTAAGTGACTGATTGGCAAAGCCGATTGTCGAATCTATTCGTAAGAGACATTTGAAGCTGCGAAACAAGTTATTCCACTTAAAGGACTGACAGCTGAGGGCAAATTCCCTTATTTTAATCCTACGGATATTGCAATAGGCCAGTGAAGATAAAAAGAAAATTTCTTAAAAGCTTTCCATGTCCGGTAACATGTTTTGCTCAAATGATGAACTGATTTCGGGATTTACATTCTATCCTATTTTTCATTATATCTATAGACATCCCAAAGAAATTGCTATACAGTGAAATTACAATCTCACAGATGATCAGCGTAATTTCTTCCAACATATTGGCTCCAAAGATATGGACTCTTCTCGCTATGTCGGAGCTATCAAATCTCTGCAAACAATTTCAAGCAGTATTTTCTTTAGTTTTCATGTTTTACATATAAAAAGCTAAAGCTTGCTTTTTATAAACTGAGCTGCTTAGCCACTGTTGTTTGCACAACAGGCTAAATCACAGAATTAGAATTTAAGAAAGTAGCTTGCAATAAAAATACTCCCTTTATATATCTTTCTCATCAAGAATTTGTTAATAATAGTAAAAGCCCAAAGCAGACAAGATTCAACTGTTCTTATATATAAAAGTTCAAAAAATGCAGCATTGAAAGGTGATGATTTTAGTAATTTACCAATCTTAACAGGAATTCTCTCACCACACTATTCCAACTGTTTATCTAAAGCTTTCCAGTGCGGTCTCTCAGTTGTACAACTAAATATTGGGGCTTTTTTAATCCATTTGCTTAGTCGCCATCATCCAATTAAGGTAAAATATAATGAGCTCAAAACATTTTTTTGCAAACCGGCTAAATAATTTTATAAAATAAAATGTATAGCCCAAGCAAATCCGTCGATATCATTGCCAAAGTTCATTTTTTTCAGCCACAAAATAGAAGCTGAAGAACTTGATAATAAATTAATGTGGAGTTCAAGGTTATAAAATAACTGGTCTCATTTGACGATATCAAACTAGTGGAAAGTACATGTAATTTTTGTGGCAATTACTTTAACTTCTTGGCCACAACAAGAGTATTGTAAAAAAACTCAACATATTTGGGTAAAAAAGGAAAATATGGATCTCCAATTATCGAAATAAAACGCTTTCGCTACTTAGCTTGCAGAGGGTGGCTAAATAAGTAGAGCTTAAATCAGACAAATATAATAATGACCCTAAGCTCAAACCGGATTGCAGTTTAATTAATTTTATCCGAGTTGTTGAGAATTGTCTCGGTCTACCGTGCGTTAAATAAATTGCATTGGTTACTTATTCATCGATTCAATTTGCAAAGGCTCTCTTATTTTCCCACGAACGATTGAAGATAATTAACTCATCACAATAATATCTCTTATTGATTCTAATAGTATTTGATTTACTCAGCAAATTTCTTTTTGCTACAATCAGCGAACATATTGTAATCCTTTTTTAACGTCTGATTGGTATACTCGAATATAGTGTTTGATATAAATCAGTACAAAAAAAGAGCTGAACTAAATAGTTTTTCTGGAGTTTTCCAACCAATAATGCCATACGAGCAATGTGATTACTAGCCCTGTTTTTCTATTGAAAATACTCAAGCTGAAAAATAAGCTTTTCCTTTCCAAATATCTTAAAAGTTCAGCTGTCACTTGAAAACAAATTATCTAACAGTACAACCATTACCTTCAGGCTTGCCCCCACAGCACATCTCAAAGTGCAGAAAAACATTAGCCTTACAGTTTTTCTTGGAACGCGTGATTATTATTTAGCTAGAGAAATAGGGTTAGACACAGACAAAAAATGTGCCTTAACTCTTTGCAAGAGTATTTACGTCTAGCGAGCTTTTTGAATTCAGTCTTTTTGTTTTTGGTTGGGAGAAACTTTCACACAGAGAAAGTATAGTTTTGGTTGATTTGAAGATATGCAGAAACATTTGAAAGTCACTACTTGTAATGGTATTAACCTGGGTAGCGCGAATTTTTGCATTATGGAGGTAAGATGCCGAAGCCGATAAGGATCTAGATATAAGCAATGCCAAGTATGTTGAAATAAGCTCTCTAGACAGACAGTAGATAAGAGATAAGAGATAAGATGAGAATAGGGTATTGCAACTTAAAGAAAAGATCCATATGAAGGCAAGGCATCAAAGTAATCTAGAACTGGAGAGCTAACTGATACGGTGAGTGTATCAATGCAAGAGGTTTCTTTCTCGTATTCATGTTTGGAATCATTGGTTTCTACGTAGTTATATAAGTTCTTAATGATATAAGCAACAAAGATAAAATACTATATTTCATAAAGAATGGATATTCCATCAAGAATAAGTAAACCTCAACCTATAGAGCAAAACACAAAATTAAGTCCCTAAAACTCTATATAACATAGCCGAAGTTTAGGTTATAGGTGTCTCCTAACAGACTTCACTGGTAGGATAGTAAAAGTTTGAGTTTTGATTTTTTAACCTTTGGCTCATCAT
Organism: Pichia sp. PH4023; assembly: GCA_025531575.1. Classification (NCBI taxonomy): domain Eukaryota; kingdom Fungi; phylum Ascomycota; class Pichiomycetes; order Pichiales; family Pichiaceae; genus Pichia; species Pichia sp. PH4023. Next base: position 409,714 of record JAMGYR010000017.1, on the reverse strand, counting down.
CATTTAAGTATCTCTTACTATCATATGACAATTATTCTTGTTGGAAGTACTTAAAATATCGGTGTGTAATAGATAAACTTTAAGATAGCTTTAACGTTAATTATCAAATATTATATGTAGAAGCAAAAAAATAGTCTATTTAGTCAAGAGTTTAGAAGTTATTAGGCTTGAGTAGTAAGTATCCTTTTATTATCAGTATCGGGGCCTTTTTCTGAAGAACACTTTGATATACAAAATGTAGTAAGCTAAATTGTTCAAAAGTACTACTTCAAAAAGTATTGTATTGTGGAGAATAAATTTGATCTTGTGAATGAGAAAATTAGAGTCGATTCAAACTCGGAGTTATAATTTTTCTTAAGTATCTTTGAATATAACATACCAGATAAATTAACTTTCGTTGACCATCACTCCATGTATCTTTACTCTCCACGACTTATTAGTGCTTCAGTTTGGACAAAAAATCAATTGAATAGAGATAAATAAGTCAAGAGTCGTTTTATGTTTTAATGTATAAGGATCATATAATAAGCGTCAGAAATTTTGTTTCGCTAAATAATATTTGTTTAGGCATAATTAGGCTCATAGTATAAACCTTTCGAGTCAACTTCGAAAACCTTATTACCCTTTTTTGTGCACTCGCATCTAATCATAGTTAAAACTTTCAGCATAACTTCGTTACTACACATGCTTTGAAAAGATGTTAAAACTAACCCTCAAAAAAGCTTTCCAACAATATTTTTAATCAGTGCAGTTTATTTAGACTGATGAATCTTCTTAAGTTATAAATATGTCCGGCCTGCATCGCATTCTAATATACTCATACTGTTATGATTTGCCATCATAGTTAAAGTTTGTAAGACGAGGCTCGAGGGCAAACTGGAAATTAGAGGGATATATAATTAACTAAAATACTAAAGCTATCATATTTAGATTTAATACACATGAAAATTACAAGCTTAAATACCACCGACGCCAATGGGGTTCATACATCCTCAAGCATTTTGACTCGACCAAGATGTTAAAGTCGCCCAACCTTTCACACACTGTCTCGTTGTTAGAAGCCAAGAAAACCATACAAGGGCCAGCAAAAACGCTAGATCCCTTAAAAAAACATAAGCCAGTCAGCTGCTAACTTCAATACCGCTAACAACCAAAATAGAACAGTACGAAGGATACTCACTGGAGTTTTTATCTCTGAGCTTGATGTTCAAAATGAACATTGAACGAGATAAAGAAATCACCATTTCAAATGTTATTTTATGATATTTTAATATATCTCAAGTGTGAATGCTATTTAAAAGTATTTAAAAGTTTAAAACATAGGCAATGGAACCAAGATATATAAGTATTTACTAACGTAAAAGGGCAATAAGGAACTTTAAGCAAAGATTAAACGATTAATTTTGATTATCTATATACAGCACTATACATCATAAAGCGTTCTCTGCTCGGGGAAATACTAGCTTTATAATTTTAATACCAAATTGGATTTAAATCAAGTTTACTACCTAATAAATATAAGCATAATGACTCTCAGTGTAAGCTAGAACTTCCTAACGGTCTTCTAAAATTTCCAAAAGTTATCATTTACTGTTTTAGTAAGTCTTTGTTTCTCACTCCAATCTTAAGTAGGATGTCTGCACATTTTTCATTACTCAATCTAATTGTGTCCGAAGCTGCCGACCTTTTCTATTTCGCATTGGCTAGATGTGTCATATATGGTGTCTCTATCGCTGACATTAAGAAGAACTTGGACATGAAGGCTTTGAAGGTGTCGAGAAGAAAGGGTGATGCCAAGCCTAAGTTCATTGAACAAAAGAAGGCCGAGCCAGTCAAGCCAGCTGAGCCAGAAACCACCGAAAGAGTCATTGGTTTTAATGACAAGATTTATATGAACAGAATTAACGCCGAGACTGTGACCACCAAGGAAGCCGAGGCATGTCTCGAAAGACCTATCCAAAAATCCGCCGACATAATGTCGTTGGTCACCCCAATCGTCGAGAAGGTTAAGCACGAGGGCGACAAGGCGCTGTTGGAGTTAACTGCGAAGTTCGACAGAGTTGAGCTCGCGGCGCCAATTTTGAACGCTCCATTTGACGAGAGCATGATGCAGATCACCGACGCCGTCAAGATAGCCATCGACATCTCTTTGGAAAACATCAGGGTATTCCACGAAGCACAGAACCAGAACGAGGTGATGACTGTCGAAACGTGTCCCAGTGTCTACTGTTCCAGATTTACGAGCTGTACGAAACTCCCGTTTCTTCCTTCTTAGTCTTGCGTAAGTGAACCATTTTCATTTGAGGTCTGCCTAACTTTTGCTGTTCACACAATTCTACAATCGAGAAATAAATCTCACAAATAAAATAACTTAACCAATTACAGTAGGTTGATTAACACCATCAAACATTCGTCACTCTATAGTCTCCCCAGGAAAACAGCGACATAATTATCGAAAACCCTTTAGTTTACCTCCTGTCGCCATAAACAGAAACATTTCCTGCCTCAGCCTACAGGTATAAAAGAAAAGCTTTTTTTTTTTCTACTGCCTCATCTTTCTTTTAAATGTTACTTATTATGTGGGAAAACTAATAATTATGCAAATATTAGACGTGGTTATAAACTCATTATATAGCTGAGCCATGTATTATATGATGTTCAAATTCTCTTTTGTTCTCAAGTTGATACGATACGTGTTTGTATTAATTGATACTCAGTAAATGTCAATAAGTCTACCCTTCGTTATGCATTTCATGTACTTTATTCTAAATCCATACTTCTTGATTAGTTCTGTCCCTTAAAATAGTCAAACATTGAGATAAGGTTTAAGCTTTTACGGCCAACTCAATGCATCAACAACCCGAGAAGTCTGATCCCAGCAGGATTTCAATTTTCCCTTGGAGATGGTTCGTATTTCCTCAACAAATATGTCTTGTGATTGCTTCTTTGGAGCCGCAGATGTGGAAGAAAACATAGGCATGACAACTTCATCAAGTTTCGAGTCAGAAAGACAATAGGCATGACTTTTTTAGTGGAAAGTTGAATTCCAATTTTAGAACCATGCGATTCTAAATGCCGTATAGCTATCACATAGTTAATCATGACTGTCAATGTAGACCATGTTTACGTCAATAATTTGATTTTACAACAACATCAATACCCTTTATTTTGCCGTAGATAGCTTTATTGCTTAGAAAACCAATGATAGAACAGCAAATTTTAATTTATCTAAAATCTCTTCACAAGTTTAGACCACTAGTCGTTCCTATCTATCATAAAATGTAGTGAGTATCACAGAAAAGGGCCATTTTCTGATTATAGTCATATTTGACAATTTCTGTTAAGAGACATGATTACCAGTTGGAACGACATATTTGGTCTTATGGTACCACATATAATACTTAAATGTATATACTTTAGCCCTAACCAATCAGGCATTCAAAAAATATAATCCAAATACAGAAAGTAGTAAGGTGAGAAAAAGTTAAATTTTACAATAGTTAAAGTTCCCTCCCCATAGGTCGCCCAAAGCATAATTCTGATGTATTTCGAGGCTATATAATGACATATACACAATATACAGCTGATAAGGATCTAGGTATAAGCAATGCTGAGTTTGTTGAGATAAAAGACAAGAGATAAGAGAGATCAGATGAATCTACGAGATTGCCACATAAAGAAAAAATCCTTATGAAGACAAGCCATCAAGGTAACCTAGAACTGGAGAAGCTAACTGACACGGTGAGTGTATTTATTCAAGAGGTTTATTCCTTGCATTTATGTTTAAAATTATTAGTTTGTACGTAAGTTGTATAAGTAATAAATAAGAAACAAACATAAGTAATAGAACCATATGCTATGGATATTATATCTAGGACAGATAGACTTCGACAAGACTCTCAGTTTCAACAAATACAACAATGACAAACTACTAGAAAACATTTACTTATCACGTGATCAAGTTTTCATATATACAAATACATACATAAAAATTCGGCCTTTTCTTCCTTAAATAGCTCAGTGGTAAATGGCATTTTTAGTTTCGCGTTCGAGTTTGAGGTTGTTGAGTAAGATGTTTTTTTCTTTGTTTCCCTTTTATTTGAGCCCTGAGATCTTGACAATTAAATACAATGGAACAAAAAAAGGAGTTTGTTCTCCGAAGGAACCTTGCAGCTACCTCCATAAGCAAGACTGAAAGCACTAGAAGATTAATCTTTCAGGAATTTGCAAAAGCTTGAACCAATATTATGGAGAGTTTGAGAAGGAAAAGAAATCTTGCAAGTGATGATTATATCAAGATTAATGCTGAACCCAGCTTCACCGATAGACAGACAATCATGAATGCTTCTAAAATAGTCAATACAAAGCTTCGATCTAGAGGAAATAGTAAACTAAAATTTTTCACTTTAGAACCTCCGAAGAAAATCCAAGAGGTTTATGATCATGATAAACAAGTGATTAATATCATTAGTTCTTTGTTAACTGAGCTTGAAATGTCTAAAAAACTTGGCTTATCCCAAGAAAAGCTTATGAATGAAAAAGCGAAGGAAAAAGATCATTGGAAAAAGATGGCTGGGCAGGCTGAAATTGTTAGATTGAAGAATGAAAGGCGTATACGAGATCTTGAAGTGGAAGCATTGAAATTAAAGTTTACGGTGGATGATTTGAAAGCAAGGAAAAAAGGAGTTGAGCAGAGGATAAGAGAAATAAAAAATGGATGGGAAACGTATAAATGCCAGGTCATCAGAGAAAAGCTAAGGGCAGAGGTTAATATAGAGGAGTCTGTTAAGAAACTCAAATCGAGATACCGTCCTATCGAGAATGGTACAGCAAGAACCAAAAGACAAAAATTAGAAAGAGATTCATCGCTAAGCAATAAAGTACTGCCAGCTTTATTGGCCGAAAATGAACGAGCTCAAAGTGATCTTTGCATGGTATTTAACTTTATTCAGAACCTATATAATTGTCTCAAGAAATTGAAGGCAAGCGATGGAGGTTGCCCTATAGACAGAACGTTTTTGGTAAACAGAGAAAACCCAGTCGATTTTGGAAAACCCGATTCAACCGTTCCATACCTATTAACAAAACTGGACACGAAGTTCATATGTGTTTTAAATGATATCAAAAGTGAACCATTCGGTACTGATGATACTTTTCGATCGAAGAGAATTGGTGTCGAAAAACAACGTGAAATAAGCATTTTGAGAGAACGATTGAGTACATTACAAAAACAATTTAATGAAGCAGTTGACACAATGGAAAAAGAGAAAAAAAAAGAAGTATAACTTGAATCTATGCTACCTGGCAGTTAGGAACATTATGAACTATGCGACTTTCCCCCAAAGGCAGGTATGGCATCTTCGGATCAAGCTGGAGGAATGTTAATTAATTTTCGTTTGACACCCTGTGTCTAGTTTCTCAATTTATAAGCAGATCTCTTGTCCTCCACTTAAACTGATTTTTTGTCATCACTGTGAGATAGATACACTTTAACCTTGAACCTGTTATACCGGGTCACCGACTGAGTAGAGTTTATAATAGTCGACTAGATCTCCATTGAGGTTACTCTCTCCTTTTATCGGTAAAGCAACCAAGGTCCTGAAAGAATATACATCACCAATTCTCCTTAGGAACAGAAAATCAGACCAATTCTGCCTGAACCCATAGTTATATAATAACTTGGGCCTGTCGAGCTTTTTTTCTTGGATTAAATCATTGGTCAGTATTACCATTTGATCGAGTCCTACCATCCGGCATAACCGGGAAGACACTAATTTTGACATGAACATCAATGGCAGGGTAATTGCCCGTTTTTTTCGAGGATCATCATTAGATGTACCTGATATCAACGTTTGCGATATATTTGCTTCAATGACTTCAGAATCACTGTCAATTTCATTGTCACTGATAACGTCTGCAACTTCCTCATTACGGACATCAAAAGCAACGGGATCATCAGAAGGAACGGAAGAAAAGGTAGTTTCATTTGATGCGAATTTATGCATGTGTGAAAATTCATAGGTTGTCGATCCCTTTGAGATTTGAATGAATTGGACAATCAACAAAATTGATAGCCAAACAAATTGTAACATAATCCACCAAAAAAAGCAAAATACAAACTTGGAGCCGTAATAGCCCGAGCATAAATCTTCTGATAGAATTCCACAATGCTTTGCAGTCATACCTGGAAGCTCGTCAAAATATTCGAACGTTAAGCTTGCCCAGCAAATTATTGCAATTTCAAGGGAAGCTGCAAAAGCAATGAAAACTTTATGATTTCTGACCCCTATATTGTTGTTCACCCAAGGACAATAATGATCAAACCGGGCAATGTTTAGTTTGTTTTCTTTAGAAAACTTTGAGCGTAAAGGTTTTCTGATTAGTGAATGAATGCAGAAATGATTTGAATCAAACTGTCTCATTTCAAGGAGCTCATAGATAGTGTTAGAGATTATTTTGTAGTCAATTTCCTTCGGGATATAGCCTGGATCCATAAACATTGCTTTGAAGAAAAAGAATATCATACCCGTCACTGCTAATAATAAGATCAAATGTGAAACGTTTTCATCTCCCAAAGTATAAGGAATTAAAAGAAATACCCAAATCAATAAGCATATGAAAACAGAGGCGGTAAATACCCCGGCAAAAAACGAAGATTTCAGAAGACTCATTTTACCTTTCCTATAAGATGGCAAAACTATTCTCGTCAATATAATTTGCTGTGCTATCAACAGGAAGAGGAGCATGAATATTTTCAGCGCAATCATAATTGGAGACACAAGTATTGCTATTGCCAACGGTAATGTGAAGTATGGCAGGAAAAATGCAATGCATTTTGCCGATACTTCTGATAGAAATCTCTTTGTTTTTTCTCCGGTAACTGGATTCCTACCATCATCTTTTAAAATTGAGTACCACATACTTGAGCATTTCATGTCGGAGGCGACATTCCATGCACTTTTCCCTTCCTTTGTTTTGGCACTGATATTAGATTTGTAATTCACCAATGAGGAAACAACAGATCTGCTATTGCTTACCAATCCCCAATGCAATGCTGTAAAACCGTCAGCATCAACAAGGTCTGAATTAGATCCTGCTGCAAGTAAGACATCAACAGTCAAAAAGTCGCCTTGATAGGCTGCCCAATGCAACGCTGTTCTTCCCTTCGGATCCACTGTGTCGATTCCGGCCAAACCAACAATGGGGGTACTACTCTCTGAGTCCCCATTGTCATTCAAAGTCCAGACTATGTACAAAACCATCATGACGTTACTTGAGAACACAGATGCTAGCAAAATGCCGATTCCGTTCTTATCAACTACATTGACATCCACTTTGGCCTCTCTTATCAACCAATCGGCAATGTAAACAAGACCATACCGTACGGCCCATAGTAAGGGCGTGGCATGCATATCACCAGCTGGCACGTCTGGATCAGCCCCAATAGACACTAGAAATTTCATGGCTGTCAATTTGTTATTCAGGGCTGCCCAATGGACCAAGGTTATACCTTCAGAGTCCGTTATATTGGGTGATAACGGGTTCGAGTTTTCTGTAGACTTCGTTAGGTAGAACTTTAAAACTTTTATATCACCATATTGTGCTGCCGCTACCACTTGTTTTATGATCGAGTTCGTGTTTTCTGCGGGATCATCAACTTTAGTAGTTTCACCATTAGTGTGAGAAGACTCTGCGATGATGATGGCTTCGTCCGGTTCAAAAATGCCGGATCCATCTTTCAGAGCCTGCATCGATGATATGGACATCCGGCTGGATTCTTTATCTGTGCCAGAGTCAGAGTAGAGTGTCATATCTTTGGAAGAGCGTTCGTTGTGGTTTGACTGTTCCGTTGCGCCATCAGCGGTAGTGGCACTTGTTTGTTTGTGATTGTCATTCCTCTCTCTTTCCTCTGGAACGGTCATATGAGCCTATGATCAGAATAGGATATGAAAAAAATTGGAATAACCCAATGTTGCTGGTTCGCAGCTCGAAGTGGAGAGAGAGGTATTCACAGAGGCGGAGGATAGGAGAACCTGGGTTAAGGTTTCCGTGAAAATGAGGTAACCCATCAAAATGAGGTACTCAAAAAATGCGGCTTCGCTCGACACTTTTTCTCGATCTACATTTTTCTTATGGGAGAAGGACTGGATCATTGCTGGCGGTACTCCGTAGGAATAGGTGGGGGAAAATCGGGGGTTATGGAGGTTGTTAGCATATAAACATATTATTGGTAAATATAAACGTTTCGAAAAAGGTAAACTTCAAAAAAGAAAAGGTATATATGACTAGGGCTCTGTTGAGCTTTATGTTTTAACCAATCTCATGGTGTTGGAGTGACCAATACCTCTTTGATGACCTTGGATAACGACGACGGTGTCGCCCTTGCTGATGATGTTCAAGTTGAGAGCCTCATCGATTGCGTAGGCAACTCTGTTCTCAACATCGGTGATCCAGTTTTCTTCATGTGCACCCGTGTAAGGGAATGGGTAAACACCTCTATAAAGATGGCAGAATCTAGTAGACCTGTCGTTTCTGGTAACCATCAAGATTGGACAGTTAGGTCTGTATTTGGAACAGAGTCTTGCGGTAGTTCCTGAAGTGGATAAAACGATGATTGCCTTGGCGTTCTGTTCGAAAGTGGCGGTGACGGCCGACATGGCGATGGTTTCTTGGATGTCGCAGGGCTTCTTTGTTGCTTCTCTCAACTCTGCAAACTGGTTGTAGTAAGGCAAGGTCATTTCTGCAATCAAGGCCGTGTGGTGCATCATGGAGACTGCTTCGACAGGGTAGTCACCCTTGGCTGTTTCACCGGAAAGCATGACACAATCGGCACCGTCGACGATTGCGTTACCAACGTCGGAGACTTCTGCACGGGTTGGACGAGGGTTGTAGGTCATGGACTCCAACATCTGGGTGGCGCAGATGACAGGCTTACCCGCCAAGTTACACTTGGCGATCAATTGCTTTTGGACAATGAACACCTGAGGAGCAGGGATCTCGATCCCCAAATCACCACGCGCAACCATGACACCGTCGGTCTCCTTGAGGATTTCGTCAAAGTTGTTGACACCTTGCTGATTTTCGATCTTGACAATGATCTTGATGTCCTTGCCCTCTTCGCCCAACACCTGTCTGATTTCACGCACGTCGTTCGCGGTTCTGATGAAGGAGGCAAACACCATGTGGACCTTGTTTCTGACACCAAACGCCAAGTCCTGCTTGTCCTTTTCGGACAGAGCAGGTAGGTCGACGTCTGTGTTTGGCAAGTTGACGCCCTTGTGCGAGGAAATTCTACCTGCATTTACCGAGATGACCTTGATGTGTTGCGAGTCGACGATTTCCAACACACGGAAGGACAGGACCCCGTCATCGACATAGATGATCTTGCCCGGCTGGATGACCTTGACGATGTTCTTGTAGTCGATGTACATGATCTTGTCGTCCGACGTCTCCTTGTACTTGTCGTCAGTGGAGAAGAGCATCTCGTGGTCGGCAGGGATTGGGTAGTCCTTCATGTCCCTGGTGGTACCTGTTCTGATCTCAGGGCCCTTGGTGTCCAAGGCTAATGCCAAAGGTCTGCCCGGATACACCTCCTCGGACTTTCTCGAGTTGTCGACCACCGACTGGTGGTACTCGTAGGACCCGTGGGAGAAGTTCATTCTCACAATGTTCAACCCTGCCTTTCTCAACGCCACGAGCATCTCGACCGTGTTGGTCTTAGGCCCGATGGTACCGATGATCGAAGAACGTCTGAAGTTTCTCTCCGGGGTCTTGGTCACGTCCAAATTCACTAACCACGATAACTTAGAGCCGCTTGACATTGTGTGATGAATTACTTTGTGTTGGTTGTGGAGGTTTATCGATCAATGCTAAATCGATTGATGCGGTGGTTACCGAAATAGTCTGCTCTGAACTTACGACACCCTTATTAAACAAGCGAACGAAGCAAAGGACGGCAGAGAAAAACTGCAATTGCGTGTATTTAAACGTGCACGAGGTCTGCACGGAACAACTGATGACGGGCCACGCCGCAACCGGACTGGCAGCGACTGCGCCAGCTGACTGATAGCGCAGTCTCCCGTGCTGCCCCCTCTTTATGGCCCACTCCCAACCGAGACCCGTGCACGATCACTTGTTTTCCACTCCCACCCACGCCCTCACGCCTCCGCAGCAGCCCGAAACGTCGATCGCCCGTTTTGTCCCGATGCGGCATGCGAGCCGAGCCTCGGCAATGCTCAGCGAAAACGCCAGCGCCCTCGGCTCAGGGCTTTCCCGCCCTCCTTTTTCTGCTGGTCGCTGCCGCGGCGTTGCCCTCCTGCGGCGGCGCTGTCATGAAAAGGATCGGTTGCCTGATCGGTCCTGTGATCGGCGGCTCATGCGTCCGGGCGAGCACTTGAATGTGGTGTCCCCTCCCCCCGCACATTCTGTGAGTGAAGCTGCTACGCTCCGACGTCTGCTGGTGGACTGCTGCACCACCACAAGAGACGCTTCCGCTGTCCTGAAACGTCGGAGTCACCATCGGGGCCCCCGTCCAGCAGTATATATCCGTAGTTCGTCTTCGCCGTAGGAAAAAAAGATCCTCGCATAACCCTCGACCGCCACCACCACCACCGACAGCTAGCCAACCTACTCTTGGGTGTGCCTCCCTCCTTCTTCTGTTCCACATTCCGACGCACACACTACCACGTCAGCCTGCGAATAGTTTTGCAGTGCGTACGACTACAGTGCACTCTGGAATACCACCGCCACGCCGCCACCCCATCCCAGCACCTCGCCAACTCCGGATGGCGCCCTCATCTTCGGCATTCATGTCCGAGGTGAGCGCTTCCAACAGCGCCAACACATCGACGTTCCTCAAGTCGTCGTCCTCTGTCGGGAACGAGAAGCGCTCCGTCGCCAAGAAGGCGTGTCTCTCGTGCCGAGAGAAGAAGATCAAGTGTGACGGCGAGTTGCTGATCTCCTATCCTAGCAACCCGAACTCGAAAACAACCTCGTACAAAACATGCTCCAACTGCAAGGCCACGGGCCTCGAGTGTGTCTTTGTGCCCAGCAAGAGAGGCGGCCGCAGGAAGCGCAAGACAGACTCCTTGTCCATGTCGGGCATGCGCTCGGATAACTCCTCGATGGTCTCCTTCTCTGCGTCGCACGTGAACAACGACGACGAAGACGACGAAGACGACGACGACGACGGCGCAAACGCCAGCACCAGTACCACCATGCGGCTCAAAAACAGCGGCAACAGCAACGACACGGGCAACAACGCCGGAACGAGCCCCGTTGAGAAAGAGTACCGCAACGGGGCTGGCAGCAGGGTCCCGGGCTCCTATCTGGTACAGATGATGCCGCCCCAGCCGTACTACTCGGAGTACGGACCCGTGCCGCCCTACCTCCAGCAACCAGAAGACAAAGCGCTCTACAGGGACCAGAGACACTTCCCGCCACAAATACAGGCACAGCAGCCCCCTCAAGCGCAGCATACGCAGTCATTACAGCAGCAACAGCAACAACAGCAACAACAACAACAACAACAACAACAGCAACAGCAGCAACAGCAGCAGCAGCAGCAGATCCCCCCGCCTCCTCCGTGGCTTCCGTACGGGGTGCCTATGTACCCCGACATGGACGGCGCATACCCGTCTCCTTACCACCCGCAACAGGCGCCCGGCCCAGCCTCGGGCGCCAAGCGTGACAACATCAACCCCACGGCGGCAGATGGCAACAAAGCATCCGGACACCCGTCCACTGTCGGCAGCATCCCTTATACCACAAGCCTTAAGTCAGACACGGACTCCCAGCTCAAGCTTCAGATGAACTCCCGCAACCCAAATAGCCAGCCCCATTTGAGTAGCGTCAGGAACAACGTAATAGCTAACCCTTACATGTACCAATACCAATACCCCTACTACATCCAGGATTCACAGCAACACACCTCCATGCCCGGACCATCGCCTCTCCCACACCAACACCCCACTTCAAGCTCAGTTCCACCATTGCCTACCCCACTTTCACAGCACCCACACCATTCACTAGGACAGGTTCAGCTGCCAATACAGCCACCCTACCAATACCCATTTCAGCCCCAGCCCCAGCACCTGCAGTATTTCCCACCTCACCCCTACATCATGCCCCAGCCGCAGCTCTATCCCAACTATCCACAAACCTCCTACCAGAGCAGCGAGAGCAACGGGAATGTTAACCATGTCCCTGGCAACAAAAGACAGATGAAATACATTGATTTTGAAGACAAAAACTCGATTCATTACTTGAAAAAGAAAACTGATAAAAGTTCCAATTCTGTGGTTTCCTCTTCAACAGCGTCTTCTGCCGTGTCGGGCAATAATGAGGAACATAGGAATGGAAAGATCAAAAAAGTTTCTGAAGTCGAGGCTCGCAGCAGCATCCATTACGTCAACGACAATACCAAGGATAGCGATACCTGGTCTGTCCCATTGAGCTACAATGATTCGGTATCAATGATAGAAAGTAAGAGGAGAAGGCAAGCAGAAATGAAATACGAAAATAAGTTCAATGCCATTCATGAGTCAGGTCTCGCTGCCGACAAAAATGGTAAAAGACTTATTGGGAAGGATCATCATGCAGATGTTGGCACGGGCCATGGTAGTGCTGGTGACGGGAACGCTACTCGTAAGGGAGACATCACTGTTAGCAGCGACCATAAGGACACTTCTAAGAGCTCAAACCCGAACTCCTACTCGGACTCGTTTATCTCACGCCAGAATAGAGGCTTATCTGATTACTCGGTAACTGACGTTTTAACTACAGAACGTTGGATCGACGAACAATCAAATGAAATGAAAAGGACAGCTATGGCCAATGAGCAAGAACAGAGAGAATTGAAGAAGCGCCAGAAAAAGTACGAACCGTTGAAGTTGGATGTGAAGTGTCCAAAGTATATCAATCCATCGTTATTGGAAACTTCGGGTCTGCCTGATTACCAGACTCTTTACAAATTGGTTGGTGTCTACTATAAGTACTTGAATATGCATACCTTGATTTTACCGAATATGACGTACTTCCTTGATAACTTGTCTTTGTGTGATGATTCCGTTGCATTATTGGCCTCAATATTCAAGATGTCGGCTAAATACATTTCTCATAATGAAGTGGACAACCTATGGCTAGATGAATCGCATTGGGAAAAGGTCTACTCTGACCGGCTAGACAAGATAACAACCAATTGTGCAATTCTTTGTACCCTTATCCAATGTACACGAGGCGAAGACGATTGTGTTAACAGCTGCATTGAGCGTATTTCCTTTGCCAATTTGGATGACATTCTATCCAGTATGCCACGGAATGAGTTGGAACAGCTGAAAGCCAATAACTCAATCAGCTCAGTAGCATTACTCGAAAGAGAAATTATGATCAGAGCTTACTGGTGTGCTTATCGGAACCAACTATTCCGGCGATTGAGTTTTGGCTATCCTTACTCAAGAGGAGAAGAAGATGCATCTATGAAGTTGAACAAAAACATCGAACTGCCACTTTCAGACGTGAAGTATTATAAAGAGTCAGAAAAACTACACGATTTCAAAATGCTCTACCATAAAAAGTTGTCACTTTCCTCAATCAGCACCACGTATCCAGATGGCTCCAAGTTATTTGATTCAGCATGTGTCATTGTCTCTCTGATACTACTGGAAGAGGTCCTTGATAGCATTTCTAACCAGACGTTGTTTTCTTACACCATTATGCGTTTTTCTCATAGATTGAAGAAGAACTTCCAGATTCACGATAAATTCAAACATTTAAAACCGTATCAGCTAGAAACACATCCAAAGAAGGAACCTCATATCATCGTCAATTCAAGCAATTTCATCAGCACTCTCATGAACAGAACAACGTGTTTGGTACTTTCCATTGCGCTATGTGACAAGATTTTGGTATATCCTGCCAAATCGATCAAACCATTCAGGTCTCAGATAAACCCTTTCAATGATTTATCATTGGTCGAGGTTGAACCGGATTTAATTATCAAGAAATCAGAAGAAATAGTTGATCCGGAAGAGAAGCTTCGGAATTGGGTTTGGTTTTTCAAAGGTGTGGATGTTGTCTATGATATGTTACTCCTTCTAGAATTGGGCGATGGTGTCTGTTCTGCAACACTAGGTGATACCAAGTCATTGAATGAGGTGTTTGAGACTGTTATTGGCCCTTGCTGTGCAGGTAGCTATGTTGTTGAAGAGTGGTGTAAGTTCAATACATGGACAATGAATGTTTCAAATGTTCCAGTTGAGAATCAAGGATGGATCCAGATGCCATTTATAACTGTTTGGGCCATGGTTCAAGCATGGTCTTTTCTATCCTCATTGGCTCTGTCGCTTAAGGTTCTTGATTTTGTTTGCGAAGTGTCTACTGAACCGGTGGAACCAAATGATACGACAGATGCCGCAGATGAAGATCGATACGGTCTAAATTTGAGTGAAAATGAAGATGAAGAGCGCAGACAAGTCACTGGCGATGCAGGTAGAATTGATAGTGAGGCTGACTTCAAGAGAAAGGTGAAGCGTGACAATTGTAATGTAGGCAGTGCCTCCAATATTGAGGACTTCAATGAGTACGGGAGAAAAACTGTCAGAATTGTAGACAAAGCTACTGGGAAAACTGTTGTTTCTGGAATTGCGTTTGAAAGTGCACCGGTTGTTTTAAATTTGATTTTGAAAAACAAGGCTCGTGCTAAAAACGACAAGAAAGACGAGATAATGAATATGATACTTGAGAAGATGAAGATTGTGAGAAAGTATTTGGGAATTCTGGAAAGATACAATGGTGATTGTAAGGTTGCTGGAGTTTATTGTGATAAAGTACTAGACTATATCATCAAATTAGCCAACGATGCGGACTAAATTAGGTTTCGGCATTGTAAATATGATATTTGGTTACTTATTTACGAAAAATATTGACACTAGTGTATATACTGTAAAATCTATAAAGATAAAAAGAGAGTAAAATTATAAGAACCCAGAACATTGAAGAGAAAGCTATTTTGAAACAAAAAGTCTAGAGAGGAGAGAGGCATTGTAAAAGAAAAAAATAATAAAAGAAGAAAAAAGAGAAGTGGCGAAAATTTTGGCAAAAGTAAAGGAGCAGAAGAAGAATAAGAAGACCGGGAAGAACATGAAGATGAAGAAGAAGAAAAGAAGAAGGAAACAAAGGAAGATATGGAGGTAATCGAGAAGCGGGAAAACTAATATACGGGACATGAAACATCTGTGAACGAATGAAAGAACAGATGAATGAATGAGTTGAAGAACGAACGAACGAACGAATGAATAAATAAGTTGGCGGAAAAGAAAAGCATCACTTGTATTTGGTAATCATGCCTTCACACTGGTTGGTCATGACATGAGTTTCTAACCATTCCTTATTGGTTTTGAACTCTTTAAAGCAGGCAGCACATCTACCTTTCTTGTCACTTCTATCGCCACTCTTCGTACCTGTAGGATAGACAAAATGTAGAGCTTTCAAATGGGTTTTGAAAGTGTCGCGTCTCGAAAAGCCACCGGTTGGATGACACCTTGGAACCTTTGATTTGCCGCAGTCATTGCTACCATTAGGAGAGACTTCATCATCCTCATAGTCTGGTCCACTCTGATGGATGTTCATATCAGTGTCAGCTTCTTCATAATCGACGGTGGGGTCGAAATAAGGACATTGGAAAGGCTTTGATGCGAAATGCTTTTTCCGATGTCTCGTTAAGTATCCTTTAACTTTGAACGTTGTTTGGCAAATTGGGCAAACATAGAGTTTGTCCGATTTTTGCGAGTCGTCTAAATTCTGGTTCAACTTCAGATCTGCCGTGGAAGGTACCGTGTTGTTCCCGTCCGATGAAGCGTTGTTAAATGTGATTGTAGACGAAGAATCCTTCGTATTCAAAGACATGGTAGGTTTTGAAGAAAAAGCCAGTTTTCTATATTTCTTTTTGGGTTCAATATTATTATTATTATTATCGATTGTTGTTTGTTGGACAGGTTTTAAATCTGCAGCATTAAAGAAACTCTGTTCACGATTGATGAGATCGTTTTCTATTTTCATACTGTGATTTTCATGATGGTTTTTATGGACGGTGTCCGGTTCGATTTCACGCTTGAGGATATTTGGGTGTTCTGCAGGTGAAGAGCCCGAGACACTGTCACTGGTGGCAGTGTGAGGAGAAACGGTGTTACCCTCAGAGAGGTCCGAATTCATGTAATATACAGAAAGGGTATTGTCATTCGAACGTCTCAAGAAAGACAACATCAGCTCTTCATCCAAGGGGACCGTGTCTCTATCATCTTCATCGTCCTCATTGTCACTATCGAAATGGTAATTTACGGGATTGTGATTAGGCTGAACGAAAGAGTGTAATAAGTGAGGGTGGGTGGAGGAGGCGGTTTGAGGTTGATATGAGCTTTGCAAATAATCGTCATAATCATCATCAGAGAATTCTGCTTCATCTTCACTGATATGAGCATCTTTAGTTTCTTCTGTTCGAATGCTCTTCTGGATACCGACGTTATCCAAGTCGATTAGTTGATCAGCTTGGTGGACTGAGTTGTTAAGGCCTTCGCGGCTATAGTGAGTTTGGTTCTGGTTTTGGTAGATCTGGTATAGTTCATTTCTTTTTAGTTGGTTCTGGAAGCTTGCGCTGAACTGGCTTAGGATTTCATTTGCTTCCTGGCCATCCATGTTCTGGTTGTTATTATGGTTGAGCTGCGCTCCATTGTTGTTGTTGAAGAGTAAATTTGTTGAAACTGCAATCTCACCACTGTTGCCAGAATTATTATTATTCAAACTTGTAGCACTATTGTTGTTGCTGCTGGTGTTGTTTACATCAGTAGCGCCAACTACGCTTGGGTTACCGAGATTGACGTTGACAGCAGAGAGGTTTTCGTCTACGACTTTACCCTTTGTGATGTGTTGCTTGTTGTTTGCACCACTGTTATTGTTGAGGGACGGGTTGTTTGAGTTCAATTGGTTAGCCAAGACTAGATGTTGGAAATCCCAGCTGAAAGGGTTAGGCGAGGTGAAGTCGTAGTCGAACTCGGAAACGGCACATGAACGTAGGGTTTTTGAGCTTGAGGAGAAGCTTTCGTAGCTGGAAGGTTTTGAAAATAGGTCCGACCCGAGATCATCGTTGTCATCATCGTCAGTGGTGGTGGCAGTAGTGGGTGAGGCAGAAAAAAGAGAACCGTTGTCCGTATTCATGGCGTCGTCTTGACCTTGACGCTTCTTTTTCGGGCCGGACAGAAGCGATGGAGCTGAGACGTATTTTATCAGGCCGTAGAGCGGAGAAAGATAAGAAAATAAGGAGCTGAATTCTCCAAAGAGGAGTTGCAAGAGGGAGGAGAACATGGTGGATAGATCTGTCTAACTTGTTCGATGAAAAGTTAATTAACCAACAGACAAACGAACAAACAACCTAACAATCGAGCTTCTCTAAAAAAACGTGTGAGATAAGTAGCTAAATGATGAAACTAAGCATGGAACGGTCCAAAAGTGGGGGGTGTGGTGGACGTTTATGATTCTAACGGTGCTGCGAAAGGATGTAGCGGCTATTTGGTGTGCGGTGTGTGGTGGAAAATGGTGATCTGAGAGCGGAGAACGGTGGAAGTCTAACTGGCACACAGAGCAACAGGCAGCAAGGAAGGGGAGGACGGTAATAGAAGAAATCGGCAGAGAATATAGCAGAGCAGCTGAGACGACGAAGATCGGAAAGTCCAAGCACTGTGGTGAAACGGGACGCAGACTGGGCAGGGTGGGGAGAAACAGAAGTACAGGACGATATAGAGGGGCACACAGGCAGCACTACCGCACAACACCACAGTACAGCAGAGCACAACAGCCCCAACTAGCCAACTAGGGAACCTGGACGCCAGGAAACGCAATTCTGATTGACGGTGCCATTTCCAATGTTGCCATCCCAGATATCTTCACCATTGTCCTCTGCCGGCTGTCCCTCATCGGGGCTGCGAAAAAAAAAGGAAAAAACGGGGCGAGTGGAAAATGTTTTCTCCCCGCGGGGGTGCCGTCTGGCGAAACGGCACTCCGTGCAGCTGCGGACCCCTGGGCGCATCTGGCGCTTCCGCGGCATGGCTTTGGCAAAGGGCTGCTCCGAGAGATGCCCCGACGGGTCGGCGTGTCGGTCTGACGAGATTCTCCGTGTATACCCGTGTTTCGCACGGAACTAAGGGGAAGGAAAACAGGCACCCGTGCACCGCGCACGTGATAGGAAAATACGTCGATCGGCGGAAAAATTGGAATGGGTCGATAGACGCAATTGATATGTCACGTGCAAATGATTTTTTTGAAAAGCTCAGCAAACTCAGCAATTGAGAGAGGGAGAGATGGTCATGAAGACGGTAGTACAGATTAAGATAGTGGCAGTTCGAATAAGTTCCACTTGCCACTCGTCCTCTTTCTTCAAGACAGCATCCCCTCCGGAGCTTAGATGGAATGGAACTCTTTGACACCCCAGTAGAAGGCAGCCATGCGTTGTCCAAACAGGAGGAGAAAAAAGGTTCAGGTTCAGGCTCTAGCCACAGCATGAGGAGCAGCAGGTCGGGAGGAGAGAAGGGCACGGCTGGTGGCTCTGGAACAGCCCGGGGGCCCTCCCCGACGGTCTCCTCGATTGTCGGCATGTCCACGCTGACAGACTACGACCTGTACAACCAATTGGGCCAGGGAACGTTTGGGGTGGTCACCAAGGCTCGCCAGAAGTCCTCCGGCAAGCTCGTCGCCATCAAGAAGTTCATCGTGAAGGACAAGAAGGAGGGCTTCCCGATCACGGCGTTCCGCGAGATCATCATCATGAAGAAGCTGAAAAATATCAACGTTTTGCAGATTGTCGACATGATCCATGAGAAGGATGGCTCCTTCTTCTACACGGTCTCGCCCTACATCTCCTCAGACTTGAACGGGCTTCTGAACAACCCAAGAATAGATCTCTCTCTCCCGCAGATTAAGTCGCTCATGCAGCAGATTCTACACGGCATCAACTACGTGCACCAGTCTGGCTACCTCCACCGTGACATCAAGACCGCCAACATCTTGTTGGACCATTTTGGAATAGTCAAAATTGCAGATTTCGGCTTGGCCCGTCTGTTTCACGGCGAGCCACCGGCCACCGCAGATTCGCCGCCAGGCGGAGGAAAATTCGAGTACACCGGCTTGGTCGTCACCCGTTGGTACAGGCCTCCAGAATTGCTTCTCGGAGATCGGAAATACACCACCGCAGTGGACATGTGGGGGATAGGGTGTGTGTTCGGTGAGCTTTTCAACAAGAAGCCGATCTTGGAAGGCCGATCCGACGTCCACCAGGCAGAAATAATTTTCATGTTGCTTGGTTCTCCGACCCCGGAAAACTTCCCCAATTGCCATCTGATCAACAGGCAAGGCATCGACTTGAAAAATAACTACCCACGGACTCTAGAATCATCTTTCAAAACATTCATGCCGCCAGACGCCTTGAAACTCCTTGCAGGGATGTTGACTCTCGACCCAATGAAGAGGTACAACGCGCTGAAATGCCTACAGTCGCCCTTTTTCACAAACGATCCCTTACCCAGTGAACCTGCAGAACTTTCGAACCTCGAGGAATCTCATGAGTCTGACGTTAAACGTTTCAAAGAGGAGGTGAAAACTCTGCCAGCAGCAGCACCGGCCGCATCAGCAGCAAAACCATTTGCAGCAAAGGTCTCAACCCAACCGCCAGCAAACAGAGTGAATAACTCATTGAACCACAGCAAGTACGGTGCTGACGCTCCAACTTATATGAACAGGGACGATTCTACCTCTAACTTGGCAACCAACTTCTATTCCGAGAGTAACGTTAACATGAATACAGCCAAAAACTACTCGTCTCATTTGCCGAATGACAATTACAATCATATGGAAGATCCAGGCTATCATCAATATGGACACAGGTTGCCGAAGCGCCATCAGCCCCAGTATTCCGATAATTACCGTGGCTCCAAGAGATCGTACAATTATGGGCCATCGGCATACAACAATGGTTATCGATATCAGAACGATTATATGTACGAAGATGATTATTACTACGATCGGAGGAAAAAGTTCAAGCCCAGGTACCCACCAGAGGCTGTGGAGAAATCTCACCCATATCCAAAGGAATCAAACGAAGATGTTTTCAGCTCCTTGGCCAGCGGAAAAGACTTGTACGGCCCTGGCAGTACGGGAGATACAACAGGATTAAGTGCATTAACAAAGGTGTTAATGAAGCAAAAACAAGTCACAGCCGCAAAAAGCTCAAAGGAGCCAACCGATTCTAAATCATCAGGCCCGACAGATACCAAGGAAAAAGAAAACGATTAATATCAATATCGACACCCAGCCTTTTCTATTTTGTAACATATTTCTATAGATCTGAATTTTATTCCTCAGAAAAAGAAGAAGAAAAAAAAACATGAATTCGTATACACTATCTATTTGTAAGCTGAATCTTCTGTAATTGCGTTAGTTTCTTACTCGCCATTCTGAACAATACGATACTGACCACCGCCGAACCTCCAGTGACTATCCAGAACCACGCGTTCTTCTCCTCGATGAAGTTCTCCAAATTCATACCATAACTAGCAGCCAAGAATAGCAGGCTCGCCAGACACATGAGTGTTATGCTTAACCTCAAATTGAGCAACATCAAATCGTTTCTGTTCGAATCTAGTATAATATTGATGATCTCCTCAGTTGTACGAACATCATTAACGCGGCTTTCGATTGTCTGGACAATCGCATCGCAATGCAAGGAATAACTCTCGAGAATTAATTCCACTTCTTGATGATCGTCTTTTGATCTTTGGGTTCCATTCTGTTTCTCCGTCAAATAAAGCTCTGATAACTCATCATCATGATCCAACATCTCATCAATTAAATCACGAATCAACGTAGCCTTTTGAAGAAACTGACTGAGTTTTTTGGAAACAATCAACAAATATTTCAACTTCGCCAAATCTATATCATTCTCTAGCTCATGCAAAATACCGTTCACAACAGTCACGTGGATCTGCATCTCGATCATCAAATTATCAATCACATCTGCAAAAATAGTTTCAAGTGCCCTAATTTCATAATCCAAATTATCGCCCTGGACATTCTTGAGCTTCTCACTCATCGTATTGACCAATTTGTTATCGGCATATGTATTATCGTAGTTGAACAGAACAACAGAGTCAGACTTTATCAACGCCTTGATATGTAATATACTCAAAAGAATACTTTTCTCTCGTATGACCACCAAAGGAACAATGTCATCGTAGCCTTTATCTATTTTCCTCAAGTCCCTTGGTAGCAAATCATGTTTCAGTAGCGATTGTGTCTTCTGGGCATCCATGGACATTACTCTATGTCGTCCGCTCTTATCGAAGAGAATGCATCGCAATAATGATGGCGTTAGGGACGAGTGACCCGAAGGGTATTGGAATGACGACCCTGATGAGGCTGTATGCGCCAAAACCAAGTCTACAGAAGCAAGTATATCTGAGGGAAAATTGCTATTCTGTTTGTAATTCGAGTT
Organism: Pichia sp. PH4023; assembly: GCA_025531575.1. Classification (NCBI taxonomy): domain Eukaryota; kingdom Fungi; phylum Ascomycota; class Pichiomycetes; order Pichiales; family Pichiaceae; genus Pichia; species Pichia sp. PH4023. The sequence continues at coordinate 388,182 of JAMGYR010000017.1, read as the reverse complement.
CTGGTTAACCCTTCCTGAGTTTGACCTCGAGTCTGAGTTTGAAGAAGAATTGGAAAAACTTAATCGGCGCCTGAAATCTCGGATGTGCAGAGACCTGGGGCGGGATCCGTATTTGTAAAGCAGGGAATATGAAAGTCCACAGAGTCGCCTCTTTATCGTAATCATTTTTAACTTATTTTGCGACCTAACCTATAGTTCTTCTGCAAGATATAAACTTCGATCGAATACGATCCAAGTATATAGTAAAAATCATCCAAAATCATGTTGCAAATTTACAACTCCCGCAAATCGCCCCAGATACCGAATTAGGAATATTTTTTGTTTCAATTATCAGTCTCCAATTGTTTGGGTTCACACTAGGCTAAACGTAGTATGAACAACTGAGAACTTTGACTACAGCCCAAAAGTCCAGCATCTTGCAAAATGAGCCGAAAGTTCAGTGCTGACCAGTTTTCTTTGTCAACGGAGCTTGGAAGGGGGGCATTTGGTGTCGTGTACTTGGCTCAAGACCGTGTCACTCACAGACAAGTTGCTGTCAAGCAAATCGACCTTGAATCTACACAGGATTTGTCAGAGATACAACAGGAGATTCTGATGCTTTCGACATGTCATCATAAAAATATCACACAATATTATGGATGTTTCATGAAAGGCTACAAGCTTTGGATTATTATGGAATATCTGGGTGCTGGTTCTTGTTCGGATTTACTCACAGCAGGTCCTTTCAGTGAACAGGTAATAAGTTACATAGTTGGAAGAGTTTTGAACGCTTTACTTTATTTACATGATAATGGGAAAATACATAGGGATATAAAAGCAGCCAATGTGCTAATAGGTTTGAATGGAGAAGTGAAACTAGCCGATTTTGGAGTTGCAACCCAACTATCAAACAATCTCAGTAAACGTTTGACTTTTGTTGGAACGCCATATTGGATGGCACCAGAGATTATCAAGCAGGAGGAATACAGCTTTAAGGCTGATGTGTGGAGTCTAGGCATCACTGCCATTGAGATGGCATACGGGAAACCTCCATTGACCGAGTTTGATCCGATGCGAGTACTGTTTAGAATAACAGAGGGGCCGGCTCCATCTTTAGACTCCAGTTTTTCGGAATCATTCAAAGATTTTACGGGCAAATGTTTGGTTAAGGATCCTGCAAAACGGTCTACTGTTAAAGATTTGCTAAAACATCCTTTTATAAAGGTGGGGGAGAAGACAAGCAGTAAAGAAATTCGTGCTCTGCTTGAAAGGAAATGGAAATGGGACCTAGAATCCGGAAATATTTCGAAACCATACTACACTCCTACAGTTAAAAATGAATCAAATCTTGATGCCAAAAGTGGTGACCAGTCTAGCACGATTACTTGGAATTTAACCTTCAAAAATGACACTCTAAAACACATCACAGAATCAGTGAAAAATATAGATATTGTCCCGCAGAGCCCTTTGCACGACTATTACAGCGAAACTACCAACTCCGAACAACAACACAAGGAGGATGGTATGAGAAAAGAATTGATTGCTATATTAAACCAAACCTTTTCCAAAATTTCGCAAAAGTATAATCTCAGCACTTCTCAGTACGATCAATTGGTCAACTACGAAACTCTTTTAATCGATTCCTTCTTTCTGAACCAAGATGCGCAGTATCGTGATATGTTCAGCAAGTTTCATAAATTGGTTTTGAAAAGGGTTATGAAAAGCGGAAATGAGGACCTACAAAAGATTGCTTTACCGAAATATTACCTTGCGGAAGCAAACCAGCTAAGATATTTGAAGAAAGAGAAAAAAGAGGTTGGAAATGTTGACTATGATCCAATTGAGGAACTGCTTTTACAAAGGTGGGCAGAGTCCTTTATCCACAAAAATAGTTCATTGTAATTCAAATACATACACAAATAACAAAAGTAAAACTACACAACGATCTGGTTCTCTGAAGAAAAATGAGAAGGTTGAAAAAAAAACGAAAGAAAAAGAAAGTGATTGGGATTGAAATGAGAATATGAGGCTCGGAATGCTTAATAATATCTTTTAATAATCTCTGCTGATATTGCAAGACTTTCTATATTAGCAGTCAAATCTGCAATTAATAGTTTAGGGAGATGAACTGTTGAAGTACACTGCGCAGACCTTTCCGATTTTACATTCTTGGTTTCATTACTTTTTTCTGAACTGTGAATCTCTTCAAAATTAGGGATATCTGGGAGATTAAAATTAGGCTTCATGCCAACGTCGCCAGATTTATCTCTTTTAATTGAGTTTTCTGATGGTGTTTTCAGAGCAACATTACTCAAAGTATTTTCAGGAGATCTATTTTTCCTTTTAGGAATAACATTCACAGTTGCAACTCCGGATTCAGATCTTAGCAATTTGAAAATATCCTTAAGCGAGTTAATTTCGGAGGTACTTAATGTTTTACTGAATCCTAACTTATTTCTACCTTCAAACTTTGATAAATCCTTCAACTCTTCAGCTATGCGGATCAATTCTTTTTCGTGCAAGTGATTGGCTTTAACAAATCGTGTTAACACAATTGCATACTTATCACCGTATACCCTATCCACTGTTTTTTTAGAGTTTGTTCTCTCCAGATCCTTTTTGTTTTTTCTTGGGATAGCGTCGAACTCTATAAGATCTTTGGAAGCAAACTCTGGTCTCAACCGGTACCACTGATAGAATCCTGTTAGAAGTTTTTCGGTTTTCTTCTTTTGCAATGATGTGAACACATTTCTGATGTGCTTTTCCACTTCGTTTCTATCAGAGCGGTCAATTTTGATTGTGGTAACTTCTTGTGGCATATTGAGTGATTTTTTTATTCGTCCACTTGTTGTGTTGTTGATTGATGTTCAGCTAGATTTTTTGCATTAGATTTCTCCCTCGGATGTGCTCTGACAGGGTAAAGATTACTGATTTATATAGTTGATGATGATCCAATCTGTTGCTTTGGGTGGCTGGATTCATGATGGAACTTTTGGCAGTAATAAACAAAATTATAGACATTTGCTGTATATGACCAGTCACATTTAACAAATTAGGAATACGAATATACTAGTTTGGCGAGTTGCTGGGTTTTTGAAACGGATGAATCTGTGGATGCTATACAAACTGTATTTGTGTTGATAATTAGGAAAAACCAGCTACTTTTAAGTTCTACCTTTTGTAAAGATTATTAATGTTAATGTACTAGATAAATGTATAAAAAAAATCATCGAAATATTTGAAAGTCTAGCTTTCAGTGGCGTGAAGATAAGCGTAACTAAAAACCGAGATTTCCCAATCTTGCTTGTAATTCACGAATGTGATTACCCTTAGCTGAACTTTCAACTTCGCCATTGTGTTCACCAACCGCAGAAGGTGATGACAGATCAACCGGCTTAATGGGCTTGACAGGCTTGCCGGACTTTGCAGGTTTTGGTGGGGGGACTTTCTTTGGCTTTAAGTGTGCATCAGTAATTTTAGCAGGCTTAGGAGGAGGTGTCTTTTTGGCTTGTTTCTCTACCGAAGGAGCAGCTGGAATAGACATGGCGGGCCTATTGTAAGAAGTTGAGGCTGCAGGCTGCGGAGGTTCAGGTTTTGGAATCACTACTTCTTGATGGATTTTCTTCGAAGGTTTAGGTGGCTTATGTTTTTCTAAAACCGGTTTTGGTGTGGACAAAGCCGCAGCATAACTAGAATTTGGAGAACTCACATCAGAGACTGATGTTATGCTATGGGCCAAAGGCGGAGGTTGAAATTGTGAGATATCTTGAAGGTGGAATGGAATGGGCTGAGAATCTTCAGCTTGTAAGTCTGGTCTTGCAGGAGCAGTGGGTGGAGCAAAAGAGCTTTGAGATCCCGCTTCAACTTCGTATGAGGGCTCAGCTTCCACATTATTCAACTGTTCCACTGATGCATTTTTGGAAGGAGCCACAGAGGGGAAAGTTGAATTATAAGGTGATACACTTTTTTCCGCTGTTCCTCTTGCTTTCTGTAACGACTGCTCTTTGATTTGTTTTAGTCTATTTGCATCTGCCTTCCTTCTTTCATACTTCTGTTCTTCCTCTTTAGTCAAACGGGCCCTAGGAGGTGGAGCACCAAATTTTTTCAAATCAAAATCCATCAAATTGGTTTTGAATTGGGGTTCGACGATAACTTCTTCGCCAGGCTTTCCTGCAGCTTGATCTCTCCCACCCACCCCACTGGTCATGTTAGTCCATGTAGGCGGAAGTGGTTCAGATGTAGCTGCCCTGTTTGGTGGAGAGGGGTAGTATGGACTACGAGATGGAGTATCAGCAGTTGGTGGCTGATTATATTGGCCGTAGCTGGAAGCAGAGGAAAAGGACTGATCGTCTCTAGCAGGAGGTGGCGGAGGAGGCTGTTGTTGCCCATATACAGGAGGTGGGGCAAATTCAGCTGACCCTCTTTCGCATGGCATACCTGGCTGCTGTTGATATGGATTCGATGCAACAGGGGGAGGTGTACGAGCGGGTGGAGTAGGGTATGGAGTTGCTCCTGCTTGCTGTGCCGCTGGAGTTTCGGGTGGTCCATTCACACTGTTACTTGATTGCCGAGCAGGATAGCCAGACATTGGTGGTTCTGGTTGTGCTGGAGCCACAGAATGATATGGGTTCGTATAACTCAAAACGTCAGGCGGAGTTGGAAGACTACCTTGCTGAGCTGCTGAAGGTTGTTGATAGGCAGGAGTTTGCTGTTGAGGTGCTGGAGTAGGTAACGGTGGCTGTTTTTGCTGTTGTCCGTAAGGTGTTGCTGCTGGCTGGCCATATGTAGATGCAGATGGTTGTGGTTCATATGGAGATGCAGCTGGTTGCTGTCCATAAGGTGTTGCAGCTGGTTGCTGTCCATAAGAAGTTGCAGCTGGTTGCTGTCCATAAGGTGTTGCAGCTGGTTGCTGTCCATAAGGTGTTGCAGCTGGTTGTTGTCCATAAGGTGGTGCTGCTGGATGGCCATATGGAGATGAACCTGGCTGTTGGCCATAAGGAGGTGTTGGAGGTTGCGGTTGCGGTTGCGATTGCACAGGCGGCTGCCCATAAGGGTTTGCAGGGGGCTGTGCTTGACCATATGGAGTCGCTGGAGCTTGTCCGTACGGGTTAGCTACTGGCGATTGTCCATAAGGAGCGGCAGGAAGCTGTTGTTGTCCGTATTGGTTAGATGGCGGTTGCTGGCCGTATTGCTCCCCCGGTGGTTGCTGGCCGTAAGGACTTGCTGGAGGCTGTTGCCCGTATTGATTCGCCGGTGGTAGCTGCGGCTGACCGTATTGCCCAGCCGGTGGTTGGCTGTATGGTACAGCAGCAGGCGGAGGGGGCTGCTGTTGCTGTGGTTGTCCGTATGAAGCAGCCGGAGTCTGGTGACCGTACTCGGGCTGACCATACTGCCCATAGGGCTGAGGCTGCTGACTGTAGGCAGAGATCTGTTGTTGCGGTTGAGCCTGCACATACCCCGGACTCTGGGGCTGATAACCGGCAGCTGGGGTTCCTACTGCGCTGTACCCAGGTTGCCCACCGGCCCCAACATGGTGAGGAGGAGGTGGGAATGATCTTGGATCTCTGTAGGACATGGATCCGTAGTTGCTTGATTCGACCGCTGCTTCTTCTTCTTCTTCACCCTCTGGTTTATCGCCAGCCTTCTTGTTGTTGTTGTGGTTCTTGTACGCTGAGTAGCCGGCCTTCGACACCGCAGAGGTCGCTTTTCCTGCACCTTTCAGAACGGCTAAGCCACCAGACTTGATCGACCCTTTGTTATTTTCCCAAAAAGACATTGCCCGTGCGATTCACTGTTGCCATGCAAGCCGTAAACCTACTAAGTGCAAACCTGTCTCTTGCTGCGATGCCAGCTTCTCTTACGGGTCGTGTTCGGGCTACCTTCAGCACCCCTCCCCACCACAGAACAATGCTCCATCGAGGTTCGTTAGCAAACCATCCCCAGTTGGATTTCCATCCACCGTCAACCGCGGGAGATCTGCAACACCTTCCTATCACCAGCTGAAGTTCGGTTTTGGGCTCCTTTTGTTTATCTTTCCGTGTTTTGGCGGAAGGTGGAGCTGAAGAGGTCCGGGGCCCTTACAGAAAGTGGCAAAGGATGTCTAAGATATTCATAAATCATGGATTCAAGTGCTTGAGCATAACTACTCTCCCGAGCATGGAGGAGCCGAACGGGAAGGCCTCTCCTGATGGAAAGGACTTACCTCGGACGATAATAGAGTTAATGTGTGCTGATGTGGAAAGTGTTTCGACGTCGAGGCTGCTGAATCAGATTGCAAGTGTGGTTGTATTGAACGGACTGTTCACTCCTGCGGAAATATCGAGGAGTTCGACGATGGGAGGGTTGATTCCTTTGAACTCGAAGTTGTACTCTCATGGGTCGAATACAAGCGGACAACCCGACATCGGGAGCGTTCGGGAGCTTCTCGAGGTGAAGTTGAAGATCGACGATGTCGACAACATGGCTGACTCCAGCGATGAGGATGAGACTGCCGAAAAGTTGCTTGCAGGTCACTTCAGATTTCATCTTCCTGGCATAATACCGCCGCAGTTGGTGATTTTAGTGAGGAGCCCGTCGAGGCAGCAGGATGGAGGCGGCAAGTCCGGTAAGCTGCTATTGTTTTTCCACGGGAACACAAAGTTTCTTCCAATCTTCACCAGCCACATACAGGAAGGCTTTAACTGCACGATCACAGATCTTGTGCCCGACAATGCAACGTTGCAATCGTGCCTTGATTGGTGTGTGGTACACGACACGCTAAGCTCGATAGGGAACGTTGAGTTGTGGTTTGGCAGACTGCAGACGAAGGGAAAGCTCGGAACGATTGTTGTGCACATCGAAGAGAAGGACATGCTTGAATTCAGGGACGCTTTCCAGGCGGAAGACGGCACTGACGGGGAGGAGCTGTCAGCTGTACTAAATGAGTACCTCGGGTCAAAGACAAGCATTTCCTTCGACAAGCTCACCCTCGTGAAGCTCAAGTGCCAACTGTTCACACTCTCAGTGGACGGGAAGGTGAAGTTCTCCAGCTCCATGAGCCACCTCGGACAGAGGGCCAAGCAAGCCAGGGGCGATAACCGGTTGAGCATATGGTGGATCATCCGCCGTCTCTGCTTTGTGAATTGACTGTATAAGATAAGAAACTTGTAAACTATAGAAAAAATCATCATCATTATGCACATGTAAAAGGAGTAAGTGTTTATATATATCATTAGACCTTGATTAGGTTAGCTGTGTGGGTATTGCTCAGTTCTTCACACTTTCCTCACCTTCGCCCTTGTCCTTGCCCATGCCTTCAAGCTTCTCAAAGTCCACGTCAAAACTGCTGCCACATCCACAACTACTCTTCGTCAACGGACTCTCGATCACCTTGAACCCTTCACCAATCAACTCCTTTACGTAGTCGATCTTAGAATCTCTCATGATCTCCAGCGCATCCTTGTCGACGAGCAACTTCCCGCCGTTTCTCTCAAACAAACTGTCGCCCTCGTCCGGTTTGAAGTCTGCTGTGCTTGTGATCTTCAAGTCGTACTGGAATCCGTGGCACCCGCCGGAGGAGACGACCAAACGTAATGCGAGCTTCGGGTTATTCTCCTCCTCGGACAATGATGTCAACTTCTTCGCCGCAGAGTCCGTGAGGGCCAGCTGCAACGGCAGATTGTTGTAGTCTGAGAACTGCTGGTTGTTTATCTTTGTTGCTGTGAAGTCCGACACCGGCGACAACGTCGACTTTGTGAATTTCGTTGGCGAACCTGTCGTCGCCTGCGTTGCCGCCGTCTTGGGCGACTTGGCTGTGGCCGCTGCGGCCGCCGTGGATTGTAGACGCATCGTTCGAAGCGCTACGCCTCTCAAAGCGCTGTTTCTGAACATCATCATTGCTGTCTGCTATACTATGCTATGCTGTACTGGCCAAGCAGACTCTTCCGAACAGAACCCCGGATCAGAACGCCAGTATCAGAGAAACCCGTCCTCTTGGCCTCCGAGAAAACGCATTATTAAGCAGCGACAGGCGGGGGAGCGAGACTTCCTCGGGGAATGAGTCGGCAGATAGAGGATGACAGGTAGTTACAAGTAGGTAAGTATACAAAACGGGATGGGAACGGTTACAGTCACAGTCACAGTCACAGGCAGAGGTATACGACACCGAAGCTGGCCAAACTGCCTACGAGTAACGACACGTTGATCAACAACGCCGTGAACGCCGCTGCCGCTCGCTGCTCGCCCTCGGTGTCCAACAACCCGCCCACACACATGTAGCTGCTGCTGAACAACTGTCCGTTTGTGAGACCGAAAAGAAGCTGGATGAGAAGGTAGCCGTCGTCTCCGATACTGGACCCTCTGTTCTTGATGTTGCACATCAGAAACAGCGGGATGAAGACCACTCTCGCCACCGAGTAGGCGATCAGCTTCTTCTCCTGCTTGATGAGGAAGTAGGGGCTTGCGCAGAGAATTCTTCCAAACAAGTCGCCGATATTCCACACCAAAAACGCTAGTGGGATGAAGAGCTTCTTGGAGATCGTTTCTGACTCCACGCTGGACGCAAACACGGGGAAAATGAGCGTCAACGAAAACGTGAGAATAATGGTGGTTTCGACATACTTGAGCTTCGACCAGAGCTGCACAAACCCAACAAACTCGGTGTCTGGCTTGGTCACTTCTCCGGCTATTTGTTCCAACGTTTCGTCGGCGAACTCGCCCGGCGTGCTTGTAGTGTCGTCACCCACCACCAGTGCTGCGTCCGAGCTGGATATTGGCCTGTAAACGCTCTTCTCGCTGTGTTCCATCAGCAAAAACGACACCTGTGCCAACACTGCCATGAACACACTGGTGAGGAAGTACTTGACCGCCTCAGCTGACCTATCAACTGAGATCTGGCTGTTCTTAACCTCGTGTTGCGCCTTCAGATCGATCAGCGGATTGGACACCACCGCAATGATCATGGCGATCGACGGCAGCACTCCAGCAATGGCGTTGCCGACAACGGTAGCGTTTGCATAGAAGGACCCCTGTATATTGACTAAGGCCATCATGCCCACCTGGGTTAGACACGAGCCGATCGACGTCATCAACACGTTGAACATGACAAAGACGAAGTAGAACACCGTGAACCTTTCCGGCACCATCACCGACAGAGTCAGCACTAGGAATATGGCCATCTGAAGGTAGTTACCGGTCTTCAACCGTCCCGCGTAGTTAACGCCGTGCTGGCTTCTAGAGAGATAGTAGTTGAACAGGGTCGACGTGATAGTCGACACCGTCATCATGGTCGACGAATAGTTGTCCGCAAGCAACGGATGCGACCCAAACCTATCATGGAAGTAATCCGATGCCGAAAGGAAGCAGTTCCACGGCCAGAGCGATGCTATACCAGATAGCATGAATGTAATGTACTTGATTGTTGATAAACGGACAGACAGCTGTACTAGCGGAACACGCCAGACCACAGCACCGTCATTATTAAACGGGACCTCGTTGGCGACATCCATGGCGGGGCGTTTTCTTGAGCGTAGTTTCTGCTCCCCTAGCTAGTCCAGGGATCTCCCTCCTTTGTTCATCTCCTGCAAGACCGACATGTATAGACAAAAGAGAAGAAATCGACAACAGCAAGGCTGAGCTTTTTTTCTCGAGGCGGTACGACGATCGTCTCAAACGCCCCACGGTCAAGGTATTTCCGTTTCCGGTAAGTCTGGAGATATTCTGTTTGCCAGATGTCACCGGAGACCCCACAGAACAGGTGTAGAAGACACGCGTAGGTCCCCTGCTGGTACAGCTGCGTCAAATCGTGTGGAAGTTTGAATAGTGTTACTTCTTTACAAATTGTTTGGCATTCCGGTAACTCCCTTATCACGATAACCCAGTTTATATGCGAAAAGATGCCACATTTGTACTCCATGGTGAGGAAGCTTGTCCGTGCCGTGAACAAAACAGTCCATCCCGATAGGATCTACATGTCCGCAGATATCTCTGTCCACTCCATTGAAACTATGTATTCCTCGAAGAGAGGACAAGAGCTTGAAGCAGACGAGAGAAATGGGGTATACATATACCCCGGTTCAGGATATCCTCTGTTCGAAATATATCGAGATCCACCCTCGTCCTCGTTTTCCTCCTTCCCGTATTCCATTGATGGAAAAGCGGGTGAGGCAAATTCTTCAACATGTGTCTCTACGATTGGCACAAATTTGACTCCTGTTTACAGCGATATCGAGGAGGAGCTTACAGATGAGGAGGCGCCAAAGGAAGGGGACCCTGACGACTTGTGGTGCAGAAATGGCTTCCCACTTTTGAGAGTGTCTATTCGAGCAAAAGGACGACCTGTGCACAACACGACGTCAGATAGGCTAGATTTTGGGCTGATTATGGAACAAATTGATGAAGGCAATGCCGAAGAAAACAACGACCAGAGGAGGATAGCCGAAATTGCCGAAGAGGAGGCAGGACGGCAGCAGCAGCAACGAGAGGAGATCAGGGCTTACCAAACGGAGTTTCCAGCCATTTTTGATGAAGACTTTGTGGAAATTCTACTTTCTGAAGAGGTGGTTTTTGACCCCCATACAAATACAAGCATTGTCGAAGAGCAATTACTGGTTAGTCGGAATCTGAATTTCATTGGAGTGTGGTTCCAGCCCTACACATACGCGCATTTCAACCATGGCCAAGAGAACAACATGCATGCTGAAACAAACATTAATACACTCCCCGACCTGAACTCCTCAGAGTACTACAATTTGCAGGAGCGAAGGTATTTGGCCATGCAATTTCGTCGATATAAAAATGGTTGGAGACCGAGTAGCAAGGTCTTGCACCAACTAGAAGACAACGAGATCAATCGGCTTCACAACTCGGAATCGGCCATCACTGTTGGCATATTCAACAGAGTCGACTTCCATAATAATCGCTTGGTTATGTTTATATAAACAGTATAGTAGCGCCTAGAAGAGAATGAACAGTATACACTTTCACAGAACAGAGGAATAAACTGTGCGATCATGTAATAGAAGAAGCTTTCCGCATAAATTATTAACTCTTACTCAATCAATAATACACTATGGTTTAAGTTTATATAATATCCAACACGCAAGTCAATGGTGAACAGGCATAGTGCACGTGAAAGACGGGGTCGGAATAGCATATCTGATATTTACCATCAATTCCAGAATAATGAGCTGGGCCTCTATGTTAAATTCGTGATGAGGAGAATTGATAAAAGGGAACAGAAAAAAGCATTGGAAAAGCCCAGTACAGATGGGAAAAGTAATGTCACTGGCTTCACAAGAATATTACTACAGCTATAAAGCCTCGATATTGAACAAGATAAAGTAAGAATGCTTATATTATTCTAGATTAGTTAGCTGTGTACGGTGTATAATTCTACATTTAAACTGCTACTTATATCATTTTCAGCTCCCTCAATACATTTTCAAACTCGAAAGCCGTAATAATCATACGCGGATCGGTGTCATCACAAAGATCAAGGGTTCCGTTGATGATATCTCTTTTAAGCATGCTTTCACGAGTATACAAGATAACATCTGTGTTTCGGGGAATGAGATATATTCTCATATTTGATTTGTATCTGGGTCTAGCAATTTTTTTCTTGAGAAACGTGGTTGTAACTGGATCTCCGGCTCTCCCAAACTGATTGGAGCTCTCATCTGAATCGTGATCCAATTCATCGAGGTTTTCTCCGCCAAACATTCGGAACATTATTTTAAGATCAAACTCATCATCATCCAACCACTTATATCCAGGCTTGATAGTTTCCATTTTCAGAACAACAGATCCCGTTTTCTCAAATGCTGCAGCACGAGTTATCCGTAAAAAGGTGTATTCTTCAAGCCCGAATATTTCACGGACTGCAGTGTCTACTAATTTGTACACTAGGCTGCTATCTTCCCCAATTCCAATGGCATTAGGAAAAGGTTCGTGCATTGAAAAAACGGGATACCTAGCTTTGCTATCATCTTCTTCATCATCTTCATTGGTATCCAGAAAAGTGACAACTTGAGTCTTACTGGGGAAACCTCCCCCGCAACGCATTCCATTTTCAGAGGTGCCTGAATGTTTTGCATCTAGATGGTTTGAGTCGCTCACAGATGAGGTTTTGAATCGCCAGTCAACGGACTCGTTAAACAATAATTCTTCATATGCTTTTTTATCGTCCAAATTTCCTCTTTTTAGGACTTTGAATTTCTCACGTATATTTTTGTTGAAGGCTGGTATTTTCAAAGAGTTAGAAAAAGGGAGTGATAATGATGATGACGAAGAAGATGATGAAGGGGAAGGAGAAGTTGATAAGTGTGATTTGAGTTTGGAGAAGTCGATGTTTTCTGTCACCAACATACTGTAGAGGGTAGGGAGATTTGGAACTAGTGTCAGTCTTACTTTCGTTTTTGGGGTCAACGGTCTTCCTATTGTCCTTTTAGATTTGCAGTTCAGGTTCGCTGTTTGGGGAAAGAGGGAATTATTTTTGGATTCCTGAAACTTCCCAGAAACTAGCTTGGTAGCGTATAAAGCTTGTCTTTTCCTTTTTATTTTCTTGAACAATTTCTGCTGAAACTCTGCTCTCTTAGTTTCATCTTGAGTGTCGGATAGCTTGATGTCTTTATTCCTGTGTGCAAGCTTGACAAGGGTAGGGACCTCCTTGTATAGGTCGAATTGAGGAGAGTTAAAAAAGTATTCTGGAGGATTTGGATTTGTTACCAGAGTTCCCTTGCTGAAATTTTCCAGATCGGAGTTATTGTGAGAGATGCTATGCAGAGGTGACGACTTGAAAGTGGTAATTGTGGATGCTGCTGATGTCGGAACGATAGACGAGGAGGGTATAAGGTCACCAGTTTGAAGGGCTGCCGTGGTTGTCAATTGACAATCGTTAATTCTGGAAATATGGTCATTTTTTTCAAATTCCATAGTGAAGTCCTGATTAAAGCTGTGATTCAAGGACACGTTGTCGCTGTTATTGAAATGGTTAGGGTACCATGCCAAGTTTACTGGGAGCGAGCTGTGGTATGTCTGAGGAACAGAAAACGGTATGGAGGGATGTTTGAATGTAGTGTTGTCCGTATTTGTTGCATCATAGCTTGTGTAGTGCAGAGAGTTCAACACCGTTGAATAGGTGGAATAGTCGAAGTACTGGGGTTTGTTAAAGTCAACTTGGCTGGTGCCACTGACGTTGAACATCATACCTGAAGAAGACCCGTTTTCGGGGTTTCCAGAGGCGATGGTATTGTAGTAATTGTTGTTGTTGCCACTCGAGTGGCTAGTTCCATTTACAGTCTCTGTATCCTTTCCGTTATCGTAAGTGGTATCCTTGCTACCAAAGGGCTTTGCAGTGTTCGTATCTGACCCGAGGGTGTCCGCCGGCGCTTCAGCGGCTATTGCTTGTGTGGTTGCTAGCATTGAAATTTGCGTCCATTGAGATTCAACAGTTATAGACAGCGGTACGCGTGTGTGCAATGCATGCAGAGACTCCTCCGATCGAGCAGACAAATCGAGATATTTCAGCTCCTACAGAACAGGAACAGACGGAAGCAAGGGTCCGGAAGACGTCTCACGGCCAACGACGCCAAAACCAAGAAATTACATCTTTGCTTCTATGCACTCTGCACACAGTCACCGTCGCTACTCCACCGTTATCCGCTGTTTCTCCTCGTATCTCATGTAGACAGCTATACACCTCTGCAACAACTACTCCGACCCGCCGAAAAGGGTAACTCTGTAAAATTGATTAGCCCAAAGCGGCAATTTCCCCAGACACATGGGCCATGTGGGGAACTCTGGGCCACTTGCCCACCCGCCCGTGCACCAGTACTCAGCAAAAGGCCTCTCTTAACCTGCTTTCTCAGCGTTCGGTACTGCTATGCGCGAGGCCCGCAGCACGTAGCGAGTGTCAGCACCACGTCCGCGCATAGTAAACGTCGTACACAGGCGTGTTCCGCACACAACCTGCTGCGCCCATTGCAACCCGCGCCGCGTAAATTCACAAAAAGGGAACCAAGTCACGTGAAACAGCGCCGATCGGCGCAAATTCCTTTTTTGGAGTGTTTTTTTTCTCTGGAAAATGCTCAGCGGTCGAGGATGGAGAAAAACACAACACGTACACAGGCCATACACGTCGTCTGTTGTTATTATCGATCAACATGACAAAAGATTCAAGCGATCCTCCATTCTGGCCGTGTTCCCGCAGCAGCAGACCGACAAGACCGACACAGCAAAGTCCAGCATACAATGAAGCTTGGAACCTCCACACTCTTGTTCTCCCTCTTCTTCATAACACAGGCGTTTGCACACATCGCCCTTCTTCCTCCTAGGGGGAAGGAGTGTTTCTACGAGACGTTGAAGAGCCAGGACGAATTGGCAGTCACCTTCCAGGTCGGTGACAGAGACAGAGACGCCACGGAACAGCTTCACTGCGACTTCTGGATCCAATCGCCATCGGGCAAGGTCCTCAAGACGTTGACCGATGCCTCCCACGGTTCTGTCCAGATCAAGGCCGAGGAGAATGGTAAACACGTGTACTGCTTCTCAAACGAGGATTCGAACATGCAGACCAAGGACGTTTCCTTTAACGTCCACGGCGTTGTCTACGTCGACGTCAACGACAATTCGGGCGACAACTTGGAGTCCAGTATCAGAAAATTGCTAGAATTGGTCTACGATGTGAAAAACGAACAGAACTACATTGTCGTCAGAGAGAGAACACACAGAAACACTGCAGAGTCCACCAACTCGAGAGTCAAGTACTGGTCCATCATCCAATTGGTCGTCATCATCTTTAACTCTCTCTTCCAGGTCTTCTACTTGAAAAGATTCTTCGAGGTCAAGTCCGCCATCTGAGCTCTCTCTTTGCTCCTCTTTCTCTCCAACTCCTTTCCTTTCCTTCCCTTCTTCTTCCTCTCTTCTATATACAGTTAGTTAACTCACATGTACACGTACATACATAGATACATATATAATGGGGCTTTCCTCCCGTACGATAAACCTGTACACCACCTCTGTCGTGCCCCCCCCACTTTTCCCTCGCCATAGTGCAAAATCCCAACATGTCTGAGAAAAGCGATCATATCTCGATCGATTTACCTGCCTCCCGATTGGCATGGCTCATCTAGCTTGCTGTCGTGAAACAATCCTCTCTGCCGAAACCGTCCCACCCCATACTTCACACATACACTCACACAATGTCCGAATCAAAGGCGTTCCCAACACTCACACCAGTGCAATTCTCCCCAAGCTTGCTCGATTCGCTGGACAAATCCACAGACTCAACGGTGACAAGACAACAACGCCATGCCCAGGCCATCTCCGCAGAGGTCGGCAAGCAGCTCGATGAGTTGTTGAGCGAAAAGGCAGATAAGTTGGACAAGGCGATCGAGTCCAAGTTGTTGGCTCCAGAGTCAGAAAAAGACAAGCAGAAGTTGCAGGGCTCTACTGAGCTCAACGCCAAGCTGGACTCAATCTACAATACCCTTAAGCAATCGGCTGAAGCTAAGGTTGCCAAATCCTCCTCTGTGTTGGCGGCCGAAAAGGTGGTCTCTCAATGCCTCTTGAATAACAAGGGTACCCCGCTCAATTGCTGGGACGAAGTACAGAACTTCAAAAAGCTTGCAGGCAACCCTTAGATCATGCTTATGTAGTAAACTTCTTTATTTATTTGTTATGCTTTTCTGTTTTTTCTTCTCCTCCAGTCATACACACATACACACAAACAAACTGATATACTATCTGCTTTCCGGATATATATAGAATACTTCTAATAGATTAGCTGCCTTTCTCGACTATCAATCAGATCCCAACACCCTTGTAGATCAAAACTAGCGCAGAGTCCCCCTCACTGCCACCGGCCAAAGCTGCAATCTTCTCCTTGCTGACCAGCGTCACAATGTCATCGTTGAATTTGTACCATCTTTCGCCAGTTAAATCCTCTTCGTCCTTGATGAAAGCTTGGTAGTGTCCAGAGTCGGCGCTGGCACCTTGATGTGCGATTATTCCGCTAAGCTCATACAAACTGGAAGGATTCTCTCCCTCCTTGTACCCACCGTTGAGGTTCTTCAACATCTCTTTGAACTTCTCATGGCACTTCGTTCTCATCTTCTTCATCTCTTCGTTTTGATTCTCGTATTGCTCTCTAGTAGTCAATTCCTGGTTAGGCTTGAATCTCTTTAGTTGTCTATATTCCTCCTCGTTCTCCTTCTCGACCTCGGATATGGCGTCTCTGGCCTTAATCAGCCTTTCTCTTTCATTAGAGTCAACCAAATCCGTCACGTCCAACTGAAATGGGAATTGGACCTTTCGCATGATCTTGGCCTTCTTGTTGGTCTCTCTTTTCCAGTAGAATCTGACAAAATGGACAGTCAAATATTTAGGAAGTCTAACGATTTTCCTTGTGATCTCATACTTCGCATTCCTATTCAAATTGTCACTGTGCTTTTCGATAGTTTCCTTCAAGCCGTTTTTGAGTCCGTCCATTAGGAAATTGACATGACTATTGATGTGGCAATTCAACTTCAATGACTCTTCGAACCCATATTGGACTTCTTCGCTTGCATCCTCCAAACATCTGGTCTCTGTCTTCAATTCGATATCAAGATATTTCTTTAGATCAGGGAATTTGTTCAACACAGCACTCAAAATTTGCGAGTATGCTTCTTCAGCATCCTGTTGCTTGTGAAATCCTTCCGGAGATGTTTCTTGGAATTGGGGGAATGCATTTCTAGCAGAAGCAAGCATATTCAACGGAACAACTTTTTTTTCATTGCCGGAGTCCATTCTCTTAAAAAGCGCCTTAACGTTTGCAACCAATAGAAGCTCTGAATCTTGAACAACTGTACCAAACTCAGTATTGCTCAATTGATCTCTCAGTTCAGTAATGGTATGCAACAGCTGGATACTCGAGTTCAGATAGCAAGTATTGCCTAGGTTGGTCAATCCAGATGGCGCATTCAGTAGATCGGCATTGACAACGGCACCGCTCTCCTTGGCCCTGTCTTCGATAAACTGAACATTACTAACATCCTCCTTCTTGAGCACCTGTTCCAGTGGTGTACCTAAAACCATGACCGCCTGATTAGGTTTTAAACCAACTTTGCTCAGCTCCGCATCGTCCTTCAAAGGACCGCCACGAACAAGGATCTTTTGCCTCTCCGGTGGAACATTGGTAAGAGACGACACCTGCATCTTCAATGTTAATCCTGACTCATCTAAGTCAACATCGATAGGGTAAACTTTACCAGCATGTTTGATCTTGATGGGTATGCTATTGGACATTTTTGTTTCTAAGTAATATCAATTCTTTTTCTTTTATCCTATACAGTAATTGCTAGAGAGAGACTAAAATGATTGGCAAAAGATCTCAAGTGAACTTAAGGCTTCGATACCATCTTTGCCACTGAATTAAGTCTACAAAACACCACGTTTTTCATTATCCGGGCGCTTGGGCAAAAATGCACCACGCGTCACGTGACCTCGACATTGGCACTTATCTTAATTCCTTCCTCTTTTAACTGGTGGACGGGAACAACCGTCTCGATCGTGATCTCCGGCATGTTCCCCTCCGGACCAAAGGGAATCCCCCGGAGCGGATCCTTGTCGTTCAGCAAGTACCGTAGGATGATCTTGCAGCCGTCTTTTGATAAAACCAACGAGTTTTCTGTACACTGCATCCCCGCACAACATAACGGACATCCGAATGAACATGTACAGTCCTCAATGATCTTTAATGTTTCCTGTAAAACCAGTTCTGCACACTCAAAGACACGGGAGCTGAGTCCGTTACCAGCCTTGCCTCCCTTATTGTCAAACAAAATTAACCTGGCGGGTCTCTTTCTTTTCGTCTCCCGAGATGCAAATTCTTTCTCCGGTGCCTTACACTCACATGCAACTTCGTCATAACTTCCAATCGTGACAAACCTTGGCAAAACATTCATGATTCCATGCTGTGCAGCATGGATGGCGCCGGCCAGATTCAACTTATGGTTCTTGATTAGCTCATTTAGCTCTTGTGGAAAATCAATCCAAACGCCTTTAGATTTATACTTTATCGGAGGATTATTGACCTCGACGGAATCTAGAATTTTCCCCCGTTTATCGACTTTAAAAAACCCAAAAACTATACTGGTTTTCACAATATTCCCGAAATAAATTGGGATCTCAGTCTCGTTGAGGGACCGCAGACGCTCAATAAGAACGGGGTCAACATCGGTAAAGTCCCTTTGACTTGTGGTCCAATCCACATTGACTCGTTCAACAAGTGCATATTTCTCGTCAACGTTGAAATCCTTGATTATATATGGTAGACCTTGATGAATGAATATTCCACCCTCGTATAAGGTGAACGTGGTCCTACTAGCTTCTATAGTTTCAATGACCTCCTGATTTCCATTACCACCTGTCGTATCCACGACTGCAAAACTGTCTTCATCGATGGCTCGTATAGATACCATCAATGGTGGGTATGGCAAGTAAGAATCATCACATGTCCATTTTGAGATATCGCCTTCCCACTTTAGCTTGTCTCTAATTAAATTTTCATAAATTTCCCAAGGTAAACAATTCCACCAATTAACCCATTCGCCTGATAACTCGTCATTGGGTACATTTCTCTCTTTGAACGCACATTGTAGCTGTCCTTCGGCAATCATCAAATTCTTTAGATCAACACATAAATCTTCCCATTCTTTTTTTTCGACCAACTCATCGATTTTATTAACATAAAACTGACTAACCGGATCACCTCCAGCGACAAGTAAACACATACTGTCTAGTCCTCTTCTTCCTGCTCTACCCATTTCTTGTTCAAATCCACTCAAACTTATTGGGAACCCACACATGAGAACGACATCAAGCCCACCAATATCAATACCAACTTCAAGCGCATTTGTTGCAACAATACATGTCAATCCGCCGTTAAACATTTGGTGCTCAATTTTCCTTCTATCTGCTATACTGTAACCACCTCTATAACTCATTATATGGCCTAACAGTACAGCTTCGTCCTTCAATAGGAATCGTACTTCTTTCATGACAAGCTCCACAGTCTTACGAATGGTACAAAAGACAATTGTCCTAATATTCAATTTCAAGAGTTCCACAATCAACTTTGCTGTATCCGAGATCATACTTCCTCCATGATCAAGATCCGGATTCCACCCAATAATACTTCTTGCACCACATGGTGATCCATTCAAACTTTCGTCGATCCATACGATGTCATCAACTGAATTCTCTAAACCGATCATTTTGGATAAGTGCAAAGAAGCTTCGTTCAAAGTAGCTGAACTCGATATGAATTGGATTGAATCGTTACCAAATAATGAACAAGCACGACGCAATCGGCGCAATATGTATGCAACATTGGCACCAAAAGATCCTTTATAGGTATGCAATTCATCAATGACCACATATTTCAAGTTTTTGAGAAATCTGGACCATGTTTTATGGTTTGGGAGCATAGTCAAATGTAGCATATCTGGATTTGTAAGTATTACGTTGGCACTATTTCTTATCGATTGGCGATCCGTTTTATTAGTATCACCGTCGAAAGTTTTGATCAAATCACGGTTTATTGAAGGTAAATTGCCAATGAATGAGATCAAAGCTCTATGTTGATCCTGCGATAAAGCTTTTGTTGGGAACAACAGTAGTGAAGTCGAGTTTTTATCCGTGAGCATAGATTGTAAAATTGGTAACTGATAGATCAAAGATTTACCGGAGGAGGTAGAGGTGGTTGAGATGACATGTTTCTGTTGTTGTAGTACGGCTTTTATTCCGATTGATTGATGAATGTAGACATTCTCCATTCCTTTTGATTGGAGTAAAGCTTGAAGATCTGGATGGATGTTAATCTCGTCATAGAAATTGGGATCGTAAATAGCCTTTTTAGAGGGAATTCGATGCGTGGAAGTCAACGATATTTGGTTTTTATAAAATGAGCTCTTTTTGAACTTTTCAATCAACTTCGGTATAGGTTCATGGTTAGATTCAATATTTGTCTGGTTCATTTGTTCCATCGGGTTGATGAATTTCATTCTTTCGGGTATATATTTCATCGAAAGACTATTTATGTAATCCACTGATTCAAGCATCTGTGTTTTGACGATATTCCTAAAGATTTTCCTGAATCTATTATCACGCTTGATAATCAACTTTTTGACTTCCTCCGGTGTCATGGGCTTGAAAAAATTGTTCTGGTGCCTGGATTTGTTACCGGAGTCGATAAATTCAATGACTAATATCTGGTCATTCAGACTATCTGTGTCATTCTTGTCGATGTCGAATATGTCGGCCTCTTTCTGCTTAAATCCATCTTTCCAGGTGAAGTGCTTTTCTTCCAGAATGAATTGGTTCTTGTCAACATATTCGAAAATCATATTATGCGGAATAATCGCCTTTATTTTGGCAACATCTTCAATCGTGAGCTCTTTGTCCAAGGATTTTGAGAGGTGCTCTTTAAACAGATCAAAAGAAGTTATGATGTGTTTCCGGGTCGATAGAAAAGTGAAGTATGACACGAGCTTGAAATGAAGAGTTTCCAGAAATGTCAAATCGGGGGAAGATTTGATGAGATCTTCTACACTGATAGTGGAATTTTCATTAGCTTTGCGTCTCTTCTTATCCTGCAGTAACCTATTTTCTGACATCATTCCATGCCTTTTGGCAATTTAGGGTATTTTATGTGCCCTCCAACTAAGATCAAGGTTGTCATGTAACATACGGAAACGCAATTTCATTTGTACAGGGTCTGGAGTTACGTAAGCAGTGGGTAAAATACCATGAAGATAGATTCTCAAGAAGATCAGCTTATAAGGCGTAACAGGAAGAAACAGCAGATTATGTATTAATTTCTGAATTTTTTGATGCATTAAATTACACACAATTAGATAGCTAAAATTTACTCTTCGTCAGAATTTTCTTCATCGTTTTCATCTTCGTCTTCGGAATCCATGTTATTTTCCATTTCCTTTCTTTCGAGCAAGGCTTGTAATTCTGCGTCTTCAGTGGCAGTGACGGCCTTTGGAGCCATTGCAATATCGCAGACACCACCGAAGCTCAAAATCACCTCGGTCACCTTCTCGATAGCCTTGTTCAAGGACTCGATACCCATATTTTTTTCTAAACTCTGTGTGGTTATGACATACCTTGGGGCAGCAACCAACTTGACCTTGATCTGGTTGTTGTCATCAGACAGGGACTCTGCGGCAGCCAAGGCCTTCTTGATGGCGTCGATACCCTCGTAGGCAAAACACGAGACGTCAATATCGGCTCTACATTTTATAGCTTGAGGAGATAATCTTCTTGCAATGTTGGCTTTCAAGTCGTCCAATATATCTTTGGAAGGGGCGTGAACATTTGGAGAATCGAAGACTGAAGGGTTAGTGATGGAGATCCGGAATGCATCGAACGCGTGGCCGTACTCTTTTGCCAAAGGCCAGACTATGGTCTTATAGAGGTCTTCTAGTGGGATATTGAATTTTTCAGCACATCTTCTCAAGATGGAATGCACGGCCTTGGACTTGTTATAACGTTCTTCACACTGGACAATATCTTCAGCCGAGACACGACGTTTGGACAAATCGATGTAACCCTTTTCCTTATCGACTCTAAGGACGACGGCGACTTCGTTTCTGCCCACCCTGATGAGCTTCTGGATGGATCTGATACGTCTTCTGGAAAGTTCGGACAAAAGAACCATACCTTCGATGTCGTCGTACTCGAGCAATTTGACGTAGGCACCCATCTCAGCAATTTGCTGGACGTTCACCATCACCACTTCTTCGACTTCTGGGTACTTGTTTTCATAAAACCTGCAATGTGACACACTCATTTTGCTGTTGTGGTACTTGACGGATAAGGGATGCAGTAATTAGGCTGATATGCTGAAGCCGCCTTCCTCTTCACCTATTCCCTTCTCCCCGTTCGTCTTTCTCATACATGCGATCCACTCAATGTGGAAAATTGAAAAGTGGAAAATTTTCAGCAGTGGGGGGGAATCCAGAAAATTAGTATGGGGGGCCGATCGGCGGATCAACCAGGGAAACGCCCTTACAAGGAGAAGGATGGGGTTCCGTTAGGACACTTCACTGCTGGCATGGGGAAGTGCCAGGATGGCTTGGAAACTCTGACTAAAGCAGCCCAGCTAGTGGATATTACAACGACCTTCTACGATGGATAGATGCTAGTGAACTCTTTTCTAAACTATGTATTTGTTTATTCATTCAACTGCGCTCGGGCAATTACGTATATATAACAAGCATACGATAAATACACTATTTTCCATACTCTCGTCTGCTCTGCAGAAGCTCAGACTAATTGCTTTCTGGAACCTTGGAAGAAGAACTTGACGACAGCGACCTGGAAGGCGCCCATCAGGATCATTAAGCCGAGGTCGAAGAGGGAGAACCAGAAGATTCTGTTCTCCGTAGATTTAACCGTGCTCTGGTTTCTGTTGTTTCTGGTCTTGTAGTAGTTCAGCGAGTGTTCGAGCAGGTTCAACGTTCTTTCGATCTTATTCACCGAAAGCTGCATGCCTGCGACGGCGGTGTTTTCGGTAGGTGCGTTCGGCAAATTGGCCTTGATCTGGTTGGCCTCGTCCTCGTCTTCCACCTTGATCTCAAAGTCCACCACCTTCTCAGCAAAAGTGGACATCTCGTTGTCGAAACAGAACTCGTACTCGCCCGTCAGAGCAGCGCTGAAGGTGTAGTCACCCTGTCTCTGCTTCTCCTCAACCACAATTAACACCTGGCTTGGGTCCTTAATGGTGTAATTGATGTCGAAGGAGCCCCCCGCCTGGACAGCAAAGTAGTAGCCGATGTTGGTGTCTGGTTTGTTGTTGAACTGGTAGAAGCATTGCTTCTCGTTAGGAGCCAGCGTGAACGTCAACGCTGTTCCCTGGGCAAGCCCGAGCCAGCAGCACATTGCAGCCCATCCAAACAGTAGTGCACCAATCATCCGATATGTGTGTATATGTGTATGTAGTTGCAGAAGCCTGTAACACCTCTAACCCTGGCACAGATCTCCTTCTTGTCAGATGTGCACCCTACACGAAAAGGGTCCCAAACAAACAACCCGTTCTCGTGCGCCCGGTGACTTGTCAACAACAGCGGGCCGGCCAAAACGAGAGGCGAGAAAAAACAGGAGCAAAAACAAACCTTCGCGTCTGGAAAAGTCATCGACGCGTCGCCATCTTGCCCGGACTCTAACTCTGTCTCTATCTCTTTCTTATCGTTCTATCTATCTATATCGCCTGTCTGTGCTAGTCTGTACTAGCCGTTGCGGAACACGCTGTGCACCCCCCGGAGATACACACAGGCAAGACTGCCGAACACCGTGCACAACTCTGAAACGGTCTCGTCGCTCAAGCCGCAGCTGTCCTCATCGTCGGAGGCGATCTGGCCCGGACTGCTCCCGTGCATCTCGGGCAGCAGCAAAACCGACTGCAGCTTGTCCTGGTCCCCGCCACAGGAGTGGATCACCTGCAAGTAGAACGACACACGTCGGGACAGCTGTTGGGACACTTTCTGCATGTCCTTCATGACCGCAAACACATCGTCGCCCCTCTGGCCCGTCCTCACCCATGCCTTCAACAGCGAGGTGAGATACATATCCATGATGAACTGCTGCATCTCTTTGAGTTTGAAGTCATCATTGTCGTTGACAATGCCGTTCTTCGCCTTGAACCGCTCCCATGTCCCCTTCTTCAACTCAAGCAAGTCACCAACCTCGCCAAACTCCCCGAGAACCCAGATATACGAGATGACGTCCTCGTCATTGAAGTCGCCTGCGGCAATCATGCTGTAGATGCGGTCCTTGGACCTCGCAACCCTCTTAATGTACGTGGAGACAAACTTATCCTCAGACTCCCCATCCAGAATTGTGAGGTCCTTGATGAAAATCGATATCGCAAGGAGGTGCTTTTCCACAGACACCTTCTCTATCAGATCGCTCATCACACCCATATACTTCCGCTCTCTCACCACCAGATTGCCAATCGTACGCATCGCCTTGTACGAGACATCCGGGTTGGCTGATCTCACTAGCGGAATTAGTATCTGAATGACCAACTCATCTTCTATTCCCTTGATGGACAACAAGTACAGTAGCTCAAGCTTCGTATCGATGATATATGTCTCAATGTCTATTTCTTCGTGAAGACAGACGTAATTTTGGATCAATTTCTTAAAAATGTCTCCGTTCTTTTTGTGTATTTCGTAACCATACTTGATCACAATTAAGATCAAGTTTCTCAAGCAGTTGAAGTAAACTGTCCTGTTTTCCCGTACCATCTTGCCGTCCTCGGACTCGAATAGTCTGTAGAATACTTTGATGATTTCGACAATGACTTTGCTGTTGAAGTTCTCATCATGCGTCTCCGCAAGGTAATATATAATGCACTTGATGGAGTTCATGACGACGGACAAATTGGTGCCACTCATAAACGGTCTTACACAAGTAATAACATCCTTGTTGATGGTTTTGTTAGAATCATCAATCTTAAACTTCGTAAGTAGCGCCAATATAGGAGCAACCCGGCTGAATTCCCCCCTGTTAGAGACAGGTTTCGACCTTAGCTGGGTAATCACTGATATCAGCTTGGAGACCTGGTTCACCGTCAGGTGGATCCTTAGATAGGGATATTTGTTCGTTAGCGTCAAATCAAGCATTGTTTCTGCAACACTACTGAGAATCTGAATGTTATCAAACTTGTTTAAAATGTTGACCAGTTTGTTGAATATCACTCTGATCTTATCTTCTGCCATCTCTTTGTCAGTCTCGCTCTTTGCAATTTTCTGTATAAGGCGAATGGTAACATGAATGAACTCAATACTGACTTCTTCCTCATTATCGGAACTCAATTTCTCGTTGACCAAAACCCAGAGTTGGTTGGTATATGTTGAGAACATCTTCAGACTCATGAACCCACAATCAGCTGCCCCGAGTATACGTAATGCACTCACATCTCCATTCGTAGCGCCTGCTTCTCTAACTAGATAGGGCAATAGCTGGCCCAATACCGAATCCAAGTCTACGTCTTTGGTTCCGGTACCGCCTCTTCCGCTTCTAACACTTTTAAACGCAGTTGACACAAACATTTCCAGAACAAGCATCCCCAGTTTCTTCACACCCTCATTTTGATCACCAAACTGGAGTGTAACTCTACAAACAAATGCAAAGATATCGTTGTACTCAATCAGTTGTGTATTTCCAACAGTCAAGTTGGCTATAATCTTCTTTAAAATGGATAGTGGTGGTCTCGTAGAGCCCGAATCATTGTATAAGCGGATCTCTTCCTGAAACTCATGAACTTTCAAACGAGTGTATAGTTTACTATCCATTATTGTATGGTGCGTTCCGGCATCAGTATCTAGTTGGTTATAGCAACCCTGCAGCAGAACTCCGACAAACCCATGGAGTCTTCACAATAGCCACGATAATAATGGATGCTTTACTGCTCGGCTACTTTTTAAAAGGCGCAGCGCCAATTTTCCAAATGGGGAAGCAGGTAAAGTGAACCATCGGAGGCCATTTTACTACACCGGGTATGCAACAGATATGTATATAGAAAGAAAGTCTTATAGTGAAACATTAAACATAAACAAGGAAGTTGTGAATGCAAACAAATTATAATAGAAAATAAGGCAGGAACAAAAAAAGAGGGAAAAAAACGAGAATGCAAAATCGTAGGAAGAAAAAAAGTAACAATGATAAGAAATTGGTAAAGTATTCATGTACAATAGTTCGATCATTCGTTGACCAGAGATACAGGAACAGAGACTGATCTGTTGGCACTACTCGAAGCAGCAGCCACAAAGTCTTCCATTGGATCGTAATTATCGTCTTCGAAGTCAAATTGGCTTGGAGATCTGTCCATATCCAGGGAGAAGTTGATGTTAACCAAGTCGCCCTGGTAAGAACCACCTTTCCAGCCTTTGCTCAAGAGAGCGCTCATGAGTTCCTTGTAAATCATATGCCAGTCATGAGCGGTCCACTTTTCCCTGAGCGAGTTGTCAATATTGAGATTGATCAAGTCCAAAGACGATTTCTCATTGAGATAGTAGGTGTTGGGTAGTTGGGGCAGTCCAAAGAGAAGAGAGTTTTTATCTGTTCTGGAAGAGATAAATTTAGCTGGACGACCATACAACTTGTACGAGTTGAGAATTGGGATGAGCAACCTCAAAGAAATTTCGCAAGGCTTAACACTGGCGTGAGATTCGGGAATGATATAAACCAAGTGGGTTTTAGCGATTGACTTTTTGCTCAATTTCTTCGGGGTTTTAGAATTGGTAAACGAGGAATCCGAAATAGTGGTATCAACAGAGCTGATTCTTTGGTGATGCTGGTGTGCAGAGCTGAGGTTGGAGCTGTCGTTTGAAGAGGACAAGTTGGAGTCGTGGGAACGTGAAGATCTCAAAGACACAACAGATAGTCTCCTATTGAACGAGTTATTTCTGGATCTAGAGTTTGATCTGGATCTGGAAGATCTGGACTTCTTTTTATTCATCAAAGATATATTTTCGTCGGTAGAGCTGATGGTGTCGTCGTTCAAGATGACCTCCAACAAATCTGAATTGATGTAACAGTTAGCATATAACCTCATCAACGAGTTGTTCTGCACCTGCGAAGGATCATTAGGGTAGATCGTATAACAAGACAACCCATTAGTGATTGTCGAGAGCAAGTGCTTCTTGGCCTTGGAGGAGTGGGTGTAGATTTCAATCTTGTTCTGTGGCTGCACAACCAAGTAGCATCTGATCCATTTATCGTTCAAGAAGGGGAACCTGATGACACACCATTCCTCCTTGACGTTTTTGTTGTGTGGAGAGAGAAGAGTTCTGATATCCGAGAAGTGAATGGCTTGAGAAGATAACAAAGCACCGGTATATGCCTCCTGCAATTGCTGGTACTCGAACTTGCACAACAAGACTGCCGAGTAGAAGCTGTTTAGTTCGTCCACCGTGTTAAACTGGAAGTACATGAGCGACTGGTTGGTGATCAGCACCGTCAGTATGATATCCTCGTCATTATACGTCAACTCGCAGTCGCAAATGTTGATGATGGTTGTCGGGGAGTTCTCCAACTCGACGGTGACGTCGTTCCCGTTCAACTCGACATAGGCCGGTGCCCAATTGAACGAGGCCGTTGCCAGCGAAACCGGGGTTGTGGCGTTCGAGACCAACTCAGCGGGATTCGGGACCGGCTGAGCCTGCGTCGAGTCGTAGTAGAAACAGTTCCCCTTAAAGTAGGACCTCGATTGCTGGTGGTTGATCAAGGTGACGACAGGCAAAAGCTCTTCCGGCAAGTCCGACACCTTATGTGAGTTAATTGGGGTGTTATTTTCGGTGATTGAGGTGCTGTGGTTGAATGAGGGCTTGCGCAATATTCCAAAAGAGCTTTTTCTTTTGGCACTGTTGTCCTTCTTCAACGAGGCGGAAACAGAGCTCTTACGGGACGATTGAGTCGTCGCCGAGCTTGCAGGTGGAACAAAATCAGCCTTCAAGTTGCTGCCGCTGTTCGAGCTGGACGTGTTGGCCCCGGAGGGGAAAGTGTCAAAGCCTCCAACAGCGGGGTCCGGACCAGCAGTGCTGTTCCCGGTACCTTCGGCCCTGCCGCCATCAAGCCAATCCTCAGCACCGGCTCCCTGAGCACCGGCAGATTTCTCCACGGCCTTGCTGGCTGGGCGACCCTTCTCGGTCTTGAGGCCTGTCTTATATTGTACCGGCTCAACAGAACTTTTCTTATCCTTTTTCTTGAAGAGCTTCAAAAACCCCATTCTCGCTGTGCAGATCGCTGACCGTGCTGCGTGTGTTTGTCCACCGGTGTCCTTTCTACGTCCGGCAAAGAAGCCCAGCGCAGGTAAGAGCCCCAGGGCCGTGGTGTCCTGAACAGAGCCGCCTGTGTCCAGGCTTGACTCCAGTGGGCTCGAGCTCCAGCAGCGGAGGCTGAGGGCCTGGGGAAAAAGAGCGGCAGCGCAGTCCCGAATCGGGCAGGTGAGCCGGAGATCGTGGCTTCTATTGGTGGTCTTGAAGTGTTGACGGGGGAGGGAGAAGAACAAGTAGACGACGGGACCAGTGGGCTGCAGCAGGAGATATACGACAGAGAGACTGATAGGCAACAGCGATGATCCACTCGATTCTGATCTTCAACAATGACGGCCAGCCTCGGCTTGTGCGGTTCTACTCGCCGCTCCCGGTGCACCACCAGCAGCTGCTGCTCACTCAAGTGCATCAGCTCGTAAGACAGCGGACGGAGCAGCAGTCGTCGTTTCTTACAATCCCGCCGCTTCTCCAGCAGACGTACTCGACGGAATCGAAGGACATCCGCATCATCTACAGACACTACGCCACGCTCTACTTTGTCTTTATCGTCGACCAGAACGAGAGCGAGTTGGGCATCTTGGACCTCATCCAGGTCTTTGTGCAGGTGTTGAACCGGTGTTTCAAGGACGTGTGCGAGCTCGACTTGGTCTTCCACTGGCAGGTGCTGCAGATTGCGCTCGAGGAAATGATCCAGGGTGGCATGGTGATCGATACCAACATCACCAAGATCATCACGGCCATCGACGCGATGAACAACGAGGACTCCTTGGGCATCGCCGGTTCCTTGGCGGCCACGTCTTCCTCCTCAACTCCGAGTCCCAGGGTACGGTCTTCCTTCTTTAGCAGGTGGCCGATCACCTGAAGACGCAGTCGTAACAGCGGCGTTACCATAGTCATCAGTATACTATACAAAATATAAAGAAGGGTTGACAGAGAATAATAAAAGTGTAATCGAGAAATGAAAACAGTGCTGGGTTTAGCAAAGTTGGTGCTCTCATCAATTCATAGGAATGCATATATACATATGTATATATATATAAGACTTGTTTGACACCTCCAAGTGTCTATTTACAAGGAACGGTCGCAGCGTGGTATCACTTGAGTTTCTTCTGCTGTTCTTTCAGAGTCTCGAGCTCACTCTTGAGCTTCTTCGCAGCCTGCTCCTTCTCGAAGTTCACTTTGTCTGTGAGAAGCTTGCTTCCGGTACCCTCCCACGGGTTGTACAACTCGCCCGTCTTCCAGATCGGCTGGTCGCTGTCGGCAGTCTTCTTCACGATCTCCATCAACATCGCCTGCTCCTGTTGTCTCAGCTCCCGGTTCCTCTCCACTTGGGCCCGTATCTCCGGCGACATCTTCTGCAGAAGCTCCTCTTCCGTGGGCACCGTGAACTTGAACAAGAAAACTCCTAGTCCAATAATTCCTCCTCCCCAGATCGCAGTCTGTTTGAGCATGACCATAGTTGGCGACGACATCTTTCCCTACTGACGCTGTTTATGTACTTCAACAACTCCCTCTCTCTGCGGCCTCCCCGGCTCCTTCCCCTTCGTGTTCTTCCTCCAGTGCTCTTTCCTCCATTATTCAGCATCATTATCTTCCTCATGTTCCTCCACCAGGCCCCACACGCGCCACGTCTTCCCCGGGCTGCACCGCCACAACATCAGAATCGGATTTCTTTTTCCCTGTTTACGTTTCTTGTAGATCTCCTACAACACGGTTTGTTTCATCCGTGTTCTTGTTGTTTCGGCGTGTTTTGACAACAGCAGCAGGCCCGCAGTAACACAGATCTGCTATTTGCCATGGCTTCTGACTACGAGGACCTCCCGGAGACCCCTGTTGTTTCTCGACGGATCGTCAAACTCACCCGGAAGAAAAACACATCCTCCAAAGTCAAGAGCAAGAAAGGCAGCAAAGATGATGTGGACGTAGATGAGGAGCTTGCAAAACTCCCGGAGAACTCTCCGCTTGTGAAGTCCTTGGATATCTCGAAAATCCTGGGGAAAATGAAGAATCCCTCAAACTACAGCGGGTATTCGACAAACTCCAGCTTCAACGGGAACTCGAACTCGAACAACAATTGGAAGACGGAGAGCTTGTTTGATGACAATGGCGAAGATGAGCTTTTCCCCGACTTGAATATAGAAGAACAGCTAAAGAAAAAGAAGGAGCGTCAGCGGGAAATACGCAAGCAGAAGGAAAAGGCAAAAGTCCTAGAAAAGGAAAACCTCCTACGTGATAAGGCTACGAAAATTGAAGATTCTAACCCTCCGCTATATCCCTCCTCGTCCCCCGCTAAGGAAATGTCACCTATAGTACCCACTCTCCCTTTTCCGCCACCTCCTTCTCCTCCACCGGCTCCCGTAAAGAAAAGAGGACGCCCGAGAAAGAATCCTCCCAAACAGCAAACTGAAGTAATTAAGAAGGACGTACCGAAAAAAAAGGAACTAACTAAGCAAAAGAAGGAACCTTCAAAGGTGACGAACAGGAAGAGAAAAGCGCAAGCAGAGGATGGATCAAATAAGGAGAAGCCGACTGCGACTAAAAGGCCACGTTCAAAGAGCAACAAAAAGGAAGTCCCCAAAACCACAAAGAAGGTCAAAAAGCCAAAGGCAGATACTTCTTCTTCCTTCTCCCTATTTGAAGTATTGGACTTTGATGATAGCCGAGATGCAGACGAGGAAGCACGGGAAAATAGTGGTGTCTACAATGCTGCTAATAATAGCGATCATGATGTGTTTGTCCTTGAATCTCCAGTAAAGAAAGGCAGAAAACGGAAAAATGTAAAGTCTAATGATGTGAAAAAACCGATAGCTACGTTTGATGGTCATGACAGTGATTTTGAGGAAAAGAAAAAAATAGCTGAGCAGGAAATGGAGCACTTAAAAGAGCAAGAACGACGAGAAATACTAGCAGAGATTGCTAAGCACGAAAGAGAAGAAAAGGAACGGCTGAGGCAGGAACGTGAGGAAAAGCTAGAACAAGAGAAACTAGAAGCAGAACAAGAGAAGCAGCGACTTAAAGAATCCAGACGTAAGCAGCAGGTGGAGAGGCAAAAGAAGGCGAAGAAATTGGAAATGTTGGAAAAACTCAGAGAGTCAACTTCTTCAATCATGAATAAAAAAGTGGAGACTATCATTATTCCTTTGAAAGATGCCAACGAAGATATCTCAAACAGCAATATAAAACTGCGCAGATCTTCACTGACAGCTCGTGGTAGAAGGCTTTCATCGGTAGGTAATGGATTTGTTGCAACTCCGCACGATGATATTCCCAACAATGAGTTACATAAACATATAGATATGTCGTTACCGGACTCCCATAAGCTCAAACAGTTACTTGTGTGGTTGGGTAAGAGACTGATCAAGCACGGCTGGGGTGATGAGTTTGAAAACGAGCAAGACGATGACGTGAAGATGAAAGCGAAGATGATCTGCCAGATAATCTTGGAAGAGTTTGTAAATGATCTAATCCAAGGACAAATTGATGTCGATTGGTGGGGGAGCAGCAAAACTGTCAGAATTGCAAATGAGCCTATCATTGTGCACAAAAATAAAGAAAATGTGGAGAATGAAAACAAGTTAAACTTCTACGAGAACGAGGCCAAGAAGTTGGAGAGAGAAGAAAAGATCTGGCAGGAGCTGAAGGTAAAAAATACAGGCACTGAGCATGACTTGGTTCTCAAGGAAATACAATCTCCCCAACCCACTTTTGTCTCGAATGAACGGTATCCTCTTGAAGAGAATAAGAAACTTCAAGACTTGGTTGAAGTTTCTGGCGGGCGGGTGAATAAGCTCGAACGTCTCGTCCATCGCTTGCAGGTCAGCAACCAATTGATCCAGAGGATAATGAGTCAAAAGAATGAGCTGGTTGCACAACAGATCAAGCAGCAGAGTCGCATTGATGCACTCGACCTGCTACGCAAGGCATAACTGTAAAAATACTGTATTATTATATTATTATTATTATTATTGTACTATTCTTGTATAATGTAGATTACCTGTGATTGCACTAGTAAAAAGAAAAACTAGCTAATACCCTTTTCCTATCCACATAAGTCAAGCTAACGAGATTTGTATATATACATAAATCAGACTGATTATAAATATTTTCTGACAAGCTGTCTCACTTTGGCATCGAATACCTTGGAGCGTATCGGGGTATTGCAATCATAGAACGGAGAGAGTATTTTCTTGACATATATTTCATTTATTTCGATGCAGAATTGTCGGATGCTTTCATCGTAATTTTTGCAATTCGTCAAGATAACAAACTTCGTGTTACCTTGCGTTAAATAGATGTCTATCGAGTACCCGTAGAACGAATCTATGTTTTTGAAGAATATTTGGTTGGACTTGAATTGCACGTTCTCAAGAATGTCTAACGATGCGTTGGCTATGAATTGTTTCAACTCGTTGATCTCAGCAGGGAAGTTGATTGATCCATCGCCGTTCTGTCTGTACGTTCCTATGTCCAGCTCGTACAAAGGTTCATTCGTACTTCCGAGGATGACAAAATAGTACGACATAAGTGAGTTCTACTGGCTCCGTCTCCTGACAACACGGGTGTTTCTATTTCAGGCGTGACTTTGCTGTTTCAGCCTTGGACTGTAGAGCTGACCCGTCAGTTGCATCCTTGAAACAAACATGTGTTGCATCTCTGCCTCCTTACGTCAGCAGGAAAAACGATGAGCGGGAATTGGTACAGGCTTGGAGCTTAATCTGTTCACAGGAGATCTTCCGATCCTTGTGAAGGAGGAGCCCAATCACCCATTTGATGTCGGGAAGAAGCGTTCTTTTCACCCGAATTTGAGAGCCCTCACAACACCAGTGCAGGTAATACCAGCAGAACGATGGATACCAGGGTGCACTTGCCCTCTTTTCCATCCATTCATCGAATCGGAACAAAACACAAAGCCACTAACAATAACGGTGCTGCAAATACCAACGACAACGACACCACTGGCACTAACCATCACGGTAAAGGCGGCAATAGCGTCAACAACAATGTTCCAGTCCAATCCATTTCGAGAACGATCTCCTCAGCCAATAGGGATAGTGGTGAGAGATCGCATTTACGTTTATCTGAAAAACTTCGACATTCAACCAACGGTTCGGGGTTTGGAGGTAAATTGTCGAGCGCAAGCATGGATCTAGGTTCAGGTTCCGGGTCAGTAATTGGAAATACAATTGGATCTTCAAGTGGAACAAATATTGGACTGCTCCGCTCTCCGAAGTCCCGAATAAGCTCAAAGTCCTCAGGCTTCTCCGTCACAGTGGATCTACCAACGATCCGTCCGAGTGCAGGTATTTATAGTCCAAAGTTGCAGAAAAACCTGTCTCGTATTAACACACTATTTGGTGATGAAAATGACCGAAGAAGCGACAGTAACAGCAGTCAGAGCAGTAGTCAGACTAGTAGTGGCTCTGAGAATTACTCCAGTAGTGGTTCCGATTCTGAAGAGAAAACCCCAAAAATTGCTAGCGAGCAGTTCAGTGATATTCCTCCCATAAGTGGGATTATTGAAAGCAATATCCCAAAAATTACTGAAAACGTTGAAGCAGAGTTTGAGACAAAAAAGCATGAAGAAAATCCTATTGGGAGGGGTAAGATCAATGAGGGTGTTGTGAAAATAAAGCAACTATCACAAGAGCCAGAAACTTCGGTAGATCATGATGAACCATCGTTTTTGTACAAGCATAATACTGAAGCGACCAATAAAAGTAATGATATCAATAAGCTTCCGACAGGGCAGTCTCCACAAGCTTTCACAGATTTTGTTCAAGAACACAAGCATGCAGATCATGGTAACGACTTTGAAAATAGCAATAATAACAAACCCCAGCTGCAAAAATCGCCGGATTTTTTCATTTCGGAAGCAAATAGTTTACTCAACCATAGAATCAAACTAATGGATGATTTGCACATGAGCCCAACTGCTGCAGATCCTGTCTCCACATTTAATCGTTCTGAAAGTGAAAGTGTTGACCCTTCAGAGGATAGCGTTAACGGAAGATCTTTGTCGCCCGATGTTACTCCACAACCTCAATTAATGGTTGCTACAAAATCAGATTACAGCGTTTTGACGAACCTGCCTAATGGAAAAAACAACAGTCTAAGCTTGAACAAAAATAAGAGAAGTACACTCTCTTCTTCTAACAGACCTCTCGAAATGAATCAAGTGCTTTTTGAAAAGCATCCAACAATGAGCATGAAACACTATACTAAGATTATGAATAGGGCAAAGCATGTCGGAGCCTATTTGACTTCCTATTATGCCTATATACAAGAATATCAGGAAATACATCATCCGAGGGAAAAGACAGCTGAGACAATGTATCCCGGTGTAGAAGGAGTTTGGAACCCATTACAGATTATGAGAAATCGTAGGGTTAGAATGCGCACTGGTGAGAAGCTAAAGAAACTTACTATGCACGGTCAAAAAGTTGGAGTAGGTGAACTATACAATCTGAATGATTCCCTATCTAATTTAACTTCTGTAACTACTACGTCACTGCCACTTGGAGTGGTAACCTCTAGACACAATGCCACGGAGGATGCAGGATTAGGAATTTTGTCTGAGGCGAGTAATTTCTTTCATCATGATTGGAGAAAGGTGAAAGTAGCAAGTCGAGTGTTTAGTAGACATTCCAAACAGAGATTGATTTGGCAAATAGGTCTGCATGAAATAATTGGAGATCTTGCGTGGAGAGAGGGGAAATGGAATGAATTGAGAGATCCTTCCGGAAGAAGATGGTTTCCAAAGCATTCTGATGAAGCCATTAATCATAAACACCCAATCAATAGTGGAACAAACTCAAGTCATACGAACAACTTAAGAAATGAAGATACCATTGATGGAAGTGATCATAGTGAGCATAAGATTCGCAAAATTCACGATCTATTATTTGTGGATGACAATGCCACTGGAGAAGGACCAGAAGTAGTGAAGCATAGTAAGAAGAAGCATCATAAGAAAGAAGACGATGATCACTCCAGTTCAGGTTCTAGATCGGGATCTGGATCTGGATCTGCAAAGAGCGATAAAAAAACTGGACGAATAAAAGAAGTTTCCAAAGAGAAAACCAAAGGTGACTCAAGAGATAAAGAAAGGGATTCGGATAAGGATAAAGAGAAGATCAAAGACTCAGACAGAGATTATGATAAAGACAAAGATAAAGAAAAGGAAAAAGATCGCACTGGATCATTGAGAAGAAAAAACGAGAACCTTGCATCTGTGGCCAGGTTCAAGCATTACAAGAAAAAGAGTAGCACCATTACATCGAGTCCAAATAAAGGTAATGAGCTGGGGATGCCGGTCATTCGGGTTGAAAAATCCGCTGGAAACTCTAGTTTGGACGAGAATATTGGAGGTGGAAGCGGGCATGGATCGAACAGCAACTCTGTCTCTTATAAAACCGATGCATGTTCTAGCTTGGCCAGTGACGTTGGATTTTACGATGCCATGGACGAAGTTCTTGAATTTTTACGCCTGACCAGAAGCATTAGTGGCTATATCGAAAGTAACAAGTATGAATTACTCATAAAGGAATTTACCGTTCATGAGAAGTTGACCAAAAACAGGGATAGACTAAGCAAGAAAGTTGAAGAAATTGAGAGCTTGGAGAACGAAAGCATTGTGAAGTACTCTAAACTATTAGAGATGGTGGAAGCCGTTGAAGGAGAGGTTGAGAAGCACAGATCATTCACTGGAATCCGTGCGAACAAGATTGAAGAGCTACTTGGTTACTGTGATCGTACTAATGGTGAAATCAACACAAGTATAGCGCTCAAGATCCGGAATCTTAATGAAAAAGCAGATGGTATGTCTGTACAGTCGGAAAACAAAGTGCTTGTTGAGTATTTGTACAAGGTTGCAGAAGCCTCTATTGTCGGGTTGCTCTGGTTCATCTGGATTGTTGTCGAGCTCTGGCTATGGTGTAAGTGGGGTGTAAAGACTACAATAGGAGTGGTGAAGTGGGTATTAATATGATTCATGTATTTCTTTGTTTATTGATATTTCTTTGTATAGAATGATCTACATTTTTTTTTAATCCAACTACTGATTTTAGTTCCGTTACAAAAGCATAAACAAAAAGATGGTTCAAAATGATGCTTCTCAGTTCCTCCCAGTGGACCCAAAGCCACCGGCACCTCTTTGAGTGACTTTCTCAATTTCCCAGGTGGTAGTGTCGAGGACCTGTATTTCAGGAGTGTATATTCTTTCCAAAATCAATTGAGCTATCCTGTCCCCCTTTTCAACCTGGAAGTCTTGGTTGTTGTGGTTGAACAGAAGCACTTTCACTTCACCTCTGTAGTCAGCGTCGATAACACCAGCTCCTGTTGAGATGCCATGTTTGACAGCCAAACCCGAACGTGGGGCGACTCTCCCGTAGGTTCCCAAAGGACATATAATGGCTAATGAGGTAGAAACCATTGCTCTGCCGTTTGATGGGATCACGGTAGCCTCAGATGCATAGAGGTCGTATCCAGCGGCATCGGGAGAGCCTCTGGAAGGTGGCTTGCCGTCTGCAGAGAGAAGGTGAACTCTCAATGGTTCTTGAGTGGAGGTCACTTGGACCTTCTTTTCTTGGTGCTGTTCTTGGGTCATTTTCTCCAGTTAGCTAGTTGTAGAGCTATGAACTGTAGACGTCTCCAAGCTAACGAAGCACCAAAAAGGAGAAGCAGATCATGAGTATGGTGGTTGAAAGTAAGTTTTATGTGGAACGCGTCTCGATTTCCTTGCCAGACTGTTTCGCGTCATCGCCATAGCTCAGCACGACACTCTTATCTGTCGCAGTACGACACTTTCAGAGGATGCGGGAAAACAAGGCTCATTAACTTTTTGGGGCCTTTAGCATTTGTTTGCCTCTCGTTAACACATCGGGTGATCGATGTTTCTGGGACAGAGGGTAGGAAGAGCTAAAAGAGCTAAAAAACAAACACAAAATGCCAGCTGCGTTCAATACCAAACAACTCTATGGCGGCGCCATAACGATGAGCGTCCCAGCAGACATGGTCGATGCGTCTGAATTCCGACAGGTGCCAGACTCACAGGAGGTCTATGTCGGCAGGGAAAACCCAGACTACTCTGTCATCGTCGATCTCCTCGAGTGTGTGCCCGGAAACACCGTGGCGGAGGCCCTGGACGAGCACATGCAGGAGATCACCCGTTTGAACAGTGCTGTGTCTGGCAAGACCAAGGTGCTGAGCCAGCACAATGTCCGCTCGGATGACCCGCTGGCGGCGCTTTGCGGTGTCAGAGTCTTCGAACAGCAGGTGCCCAAGTTCGGCAAGCAGCAGGATACCGAAAGCGTTGTCATCACTATCGCCCTGCTCCGTCTCCGGGCCCCCGCCTCCACGGACGTGTTGATAACCTTCAACCGGCACGTGACCGGGCCGGAGGACGAGAAGGCCTCTGTGGCTAGTGTTGAAGAGGCTGCGACAGAAATGGTCAAATCTCTCAAGGTGCGCAACGTAGCCTTGTTTGTCTCCTAGCAGAGGAGAATTATTCTGACGTTTAGCAAGATAGCTTGCCACGAGTTCGTTGTTCATTTGCCCTTCCCACTAGGGTCTTTTTATATAGACAGTCTACGTATATAGAGCCACACACAAACGCACCAGACACTTCTGTTGATAAACCGGCATATCCGATTCACATTCATATGAACACATTGATTGTTAACGTTCACTGCCAGCATCTCCACTCTTCGGCCTCTTTGTACTTCCTTCTGTTCAGCGTCTAAACTTTGGGCATACAGCCATAAACACTTTTCAATCATCGTCCACATATATACTACACACATATACACATGCTTCGCATCTACAGGACCTGGATCTGTACTTGGATACTGTTCTCGTCTCTCACCTCAGCTGCATATATACCCAACCTGCACGTCCGTGCAACCTCCAATGAGAACAACGAGTTCAAGATTGATTCAAGTCTGATACCTGGGTTCCAGGAGCCCTGGAATGACATACTGACGATGCATGCAGGACACATACCTGTCACCGAGGACCAATCATCGCTTTACTTCTGGAGCTTCCAATCGGTGAATGAGACTTACAGCACTGGCCAGACCAGGCCATTAATCATATGGCTCAATGGCGGACCGGGGTGCTCATCTATGGATGGGGCCTTGATGGAAATCGGACCTTTACGTGTACATAATGAAACTTCGGTAGTTTGGAATGAGGGATGGTTCAATATGGGAGATTTGATTTTCATAGACCAACCAATAGGAACGGGTTTTTCGAGTCGGCTTGCAGATGACAATTATGACACAGATTTGAAAGAGTCTTCAAATCATTTGTTTACCTTTGTCGAGAAGTACTTTGAGATTTTTGAATCGAATTACGATAAATACGATTCCATAATTCTTGCGGGAGAATCATATGCCGGCCAGTACATTCCTCACCTAGCAAGGTTGATGAAAGACTCGGCGAAGTTCAGGGATAAATTGAAGGCGCTTTTGCTTGGTAACGCTTGGTTGGATCCAAACCTACAAGCATTGTCTTACTTACCTTTCTCAATAGATAATGGCTTAGTCGACCCGACGTTGCAAGAAGATTCAAGGAAACTCACAGTAATGCTAGAGAATCAGGACAAATGTCAGAATGTGAGGAATACCCCAGCAGGCAAAGAGAAATTCGAAGATGAGAGATGTGAATCGATCATCATGAGTTTGTTAAGATTATACAAGAAAAACAGAAATGAATGTATCAACGTTTACGATATCAAGAAGACAGACTCATATCCTGCTTGTGGTAACAACTGGCCCGAAATTTTACCCGACGTGACGAGCTTTCTAAACCTACAACAAGTACAAGGTGCACTACATGTGGTTAATGGAGATCACGGTTCAAACGTATGGAGAGAATGTAGTAATGAAGTGAGTTCCCACTACAATCCGTCTGATAATGTCAATGGTGCAAGCTTGTTGAACGGACTTCTTATGGATGGTGTTAGGGTGAATTTATTTAGTGGGACAAGTGATCTGATTTGCAATTACTTGGGTTCTGAAATGGTCATGCGTGAATATCTCACTCCGTATTTGCAACAGCATGGCTACCAAATCTTATTGAATTCTCTGTCCGAACCACATAGACTAATGAAAAGGGAAGTTGATAAATTTAAAATGGATTCCAAATGGCTCCATGACGATGCGGAGGTTGGCTCTTTTTGGCAGCGTGGGAATTTGACTTACATTAAGGTGGATAATGCCAGCCATATGGTTGCCTATGATGTAAGTGGCCCCAGCATTGGAATCATAGGTCTTTCACTACGTGATTCCTCCGAAGGACAACACAGCGAAGTGAAGACATACTCGAGTCCTGAAAAGAAACATCAGCTAGAGCTAGCGCAACAACAGAAGGAGGAAGAGGCAAAGCAACAAGCAGAATCAAACGCAGATTCAAATAGTAGTGACCATTCCACTACGACCACCAAATCATCAAAACGCCTGTTAGCACTGTTCCTTCTGATTATCGTGCTAGCCGTACTTGCCCTATACTTCTTTAGAGTTTCGACCAGGAAACCATCAAGATACTCAGCACTCGCGGGAGCGCATAAGCCATCGACTTATGGTCGATATGCATACGAATGGGTAAGTGGTACTGGTGCGAAAGGTAAAGGGAAGAACAGCAAGAAGAAGAGAGTGCATTGGGTAGATCTCGAAGAATTAGACGAAGACGGATCTCCTTCCTTGCCTTCTAAGTCTGATTCAAATTCAACTAACAATCAGAAACTAACAATCGACGCAGAACTCGAAAATGATAGACACGTGAAAAGTTTTGAAATGGAGGACTTAGAACTAGATGCCGACCATGAACCATTTGATTCAACCTTGCAACACCCTCGTGAGGGAAGCTTTGAAACAGAAGAGCTTGAGATACAGTTGCAAGATCTAACAAAGTCACATATGGGAGAAAGATTATAGGCATCGCTAGTCCTTTCCTTCAAAACTTATATATAGACTTATAACGTAAATAGGCAATCAGTAATGTGCTCCTAGTATTTTTTAGTTTGATTCATTTTCGACATTGTTGCTCAATCGATTGAGTGATTCACGGTAGTACTTTTTAACACAGTCGCAAGGTAAAGTGTCAGCCTACTTCACTCGTGTTGAGAGACATTCTAATCACATGCGGTAAATAATCTAGTTTTCACCAACAAAAGAGGTTTTTCAGCCATTAATACTTCTCCACGCTAACTATTACACATCCAATATCACTAGCAATTTTACTATTAAACACTAATACTATGTATTGATGTCCGTCTCGATGCCTAACGAGATTCATGATATTACACAGACCCGTCCTCCCCCCTTTTTTGCTTTGTATACGGCGTGGGAGGATACAAACATGCCTCTCGCGCTAGAAGATCTGCTCTTGTTTCTCTTGGCACATGTTCAGACGATAAAGAACCACTGTCTTGAAAGAAAACGCAAATAAGTTCAACTCGTGTTGGAGCTACTTGGCCAGGAGTTCAATTAGTTAACCCTCGAGTGAGACCAATCTTTGCCAGCTTCTCTATCAGGGAATATATCATCAATACAGATATCGTGCACCTGATCATCCCACTTCATTTTATAAAAAGGTTACGAAGGCTGAATAAATAAAATGCAATATTTCGGGAGGGCAATCGGCTCTGTATCCAAAACGTGGAACTCGATCAACCCTGCTACTCTTTCCGGTGCAATTGACGTTATAGTTGTCGAAGATGAAGCGGGGGAGAGACACTGCTCACCTTTCCATGTTAGGTTTGGTAAATTCCAGCTACTAAGGCCATCGCAGAAAAAGGTCACTTTTGTGGTTAACGGAGAAACAACGGATATTCCGATGAAATTAAACGATGAAGGAGAGGCATTTTTTGTTTTCAAAACAGATGGTTACGTTCCTAAACACTTACAAACATCTCCCGTTGTAAGTGCTCTGAGTTCACCAAGCGATTCCCCAAGAATGTCACCATCCAATAGCAGTGGAGATGTTTTAGAATATTTGGATATTGGCGAAGGAGCCTCTGATTCCAATTTACTGTCTAGTGGTACCATTAAATCAGACACTGAACTTGCCAAGATGAGAAGAAACAAACTATGCAAATCTCCAATAGAAAGGGCAAAACACATTTCAATGAAGCTGAATATTCCTTCAAAAGTCGAAGCCAACGGTGATATCTTTTTAGATATGGATGGTTACAAAAGTGACAATAAAGATGTTTATGGAACAGATGCTCTTGTGAGACAAATTCTAGAAGATGAATTTGGTGATGATGTCGATGTCAAATCGATGATGAACAAAGACTTGAAGGGGAATATTAGGATTCTTAATAGTACAATTGATTCTTCGGTACCGGGCACATCCTCTGCTTCTATAGCTTCAACGCCGTCTGCAAATCTCTCGGATAATAGCAGTCTTCAAGCTGAAGCTGGTGAAACCGATTCACAATCAGAAATGGCACTCCCACCACTACCAACAGCTAAATCCTCTACTGACGATATGATGAACTCGGAAAGTTCACGTCCACTATCTGCTAAATCATCTCCTGGAACAAGTCCGATTCCTTCATTTGCATCTACAGATGGAGGAATTTCAACTGCATCGACAACTAAATCAAATGACGTTCATTTCAAAAGTTTGAGGTTGACCTCAGAACAATTGAAGTGTTTATCGTTAAATGATGGTGAGAATGACATTACATACAGTGTAAATAGTGGCAAATCCATCGTGACATGTAAACTGTTCCTTTGGAAAAGAGCCACTCCTATTGTTATTTCAGATATTGATGGAACCATCACCAAATCGGATGCATTGGGCCATGTATTGACTATGTTAGGACGTGACTGGACCCATGAAGGTGTCGCAAAGTTATTTGATGACATTGAATTCAATGGATACAACATTATGTATTTAACTGCAAGATCTGTGGGATTGGCAGATACAACGAGATCTTATTTACAAGGTGTTCAGCAAGATGGATATAAACTACCTATGGGTCCCGTTATATTGTCTCCCGATAGAACTATTGCAGCATTGAGGAGAGAAATTGTCTTGAAGAAACCAGAAGTTTTCAAAATGGCCTGTTTGAATGATATAAGAGCACTATATTATCCAGAATCGAAAGGGATATTGGATGAAGAGAAAAAGCATATTCTATACGAGTATAGAAACGAATTGAACGATAGATTGGGCACTGAAAAGTTAGATAAAATTCCTAAGCCTGATGCTACTGATGAAGAATATGTTAATGATAAATTGGCAGGAATGGAAGGAGAAATGGCAGGAAAGTTACAAGCTGGTTCAAGTGAACCAGAAAATGATCATGCAAAGAAAGAAGGAGATATTACCGATGTCTTGGAAGACTCTGTATTACAATCAGCAAGCGATAGCGAGAGCAAAAATTTATACGAAAGAGATTTCAATGATCTTGATAGTGACGATTTCACTGATATCAATACGAACACAGATCCTACGGCGAAAACGGGAGATGGCAGAATTCCTGAATTTGATGATGACCATCTTGCAGCAATTGTTGATGAATCCAACACTCCTTTCTATGCTGGTTTTGGGAACAGAATTACCGATGCAATCAGTTATAGAAGCGTTGGTATTCCATCGTCGAGGATTTTCACGATCAACCCCGAGGGAGATGTTAAGATGGAACTTTTGGAGTTGGCTGGATTCAAGAGTAGTTATGTTTCAATTGTTGAGCTAGTTGATCAATTCTTCCCTCC
Source organism: Pichia sp. PH4023 (assembly GCA_025531575.1). NCBI lineage: Eukaryota > Fungi > Ascomycota > Pichiomycetes > Pichiales > Pichiaceae > Pichia > Pichia sp. PH4023. The sequence goes on along the minus strand of JAMGYR010000017.1, from coordinate 345,671 downwards.
CGTTGACATTGGCCAGGAGAAGGACAAGAAAGCTAGTGATGGAAGCATGGAAATGTCGATGAGCAATGCGAAAAACAAGTACACCGATTTCAATTATTGGAGAAGTCCTGACATTGACTTGTCGTTGATTAGTGATGATAGTGATGAAGGAGAGGAAGGTGTTGAGGGAGCAAGTTCGAGACTTTTTGCCAAGACGAAGAAGGACGTTATCGATGGTAACAGGAGCGGAGAGAGTATCATTGTTGAGACTGCGGGCAAACCAGAGAATGGCGGTATTGCGAGGGAAGGCGACGAGGAGAAGAGCAGCGACGTCGACAGCAGGGGAGATGTGAGGAGTAGGAATTCTGTTTCGTCCAAGGGGTCGACTGAAGAAGAAAAGGACGATGCGAAGAGCATTGGAAGCAGGTTCAGCTTTTTCATGAGATCTCCAATGACCTCTCCTGACAAGAACAGAGTTGTTGATGCGAGGGAAGACTTGGAGAAGCGAAGTAAAGTCGGTGTCCGAGATGTGGTTGGTCGAGGCGGTAAAGGGAGCGGAGACGAAGAAGGAGCCGCTGACGTGCGGGACGGAGACCAAGATAGCATATCGTTGTTAGCCGATGATGACGGGGATGAAGAGGACGAGGAGGACGAGAGTGATTCTGATTACATCTACGAGACTAGTGAGGACGAGGACGAAGATGAGGAAGGGGAGGAGGAAGGTGAGGAAGGTGAGGAAGATCGCCGTGGAAAGGAGGACGATACAGAGAAAGAGAAGCCGACAAGCGGGTCGGGAAAGCTGGCGATGGGGAGCATGGGGAACGGCTCCCGGAGCAGCAGTGTTTCTGCCGTGAACAGTGAACGGGTGCTCGGCAAGTTTGTTCTATAGATATGTTGTTTGTACCGTAAGTAACGAAAATGAAAAAATATATGAAAAGGAACAGTAGAAGCTGATGCGACAGATTTTGTCGTGATGCGACACATTTAAGTGTTGTAAGTGTGTGAAACGGTGAAACGGCGTGTTTCAAAGTGACGGGGGTGTGTACCCACAACAGAATGCACCGCTTCAGTTAGATTAACATACTGTGAAAATCGTAGTAAGAGGAAGGACAAAACGGTGCTGGACTAGAGTGCCAAGCATGTTTATTTTTTAGTACAATTGTGTCAAAACATGCTGTTTCAGAAAATACCAGATAGTGCGACTACGGAATACAACGATTTCACCAGTAGCGAAAGGCTCCGGCTGATATCTCTCTAAGCACGTGCAACCGGTACCGGCATTTCTTTGCATTATTACTGTTCCTCAAACATGCGAAGTCTGTGTCGGTCCAAAGAGCAGAGGCTCGGATTAGTACTGGGATGTGTGGTTAGTCCGCCCTGGCACCGCTCTGCGTGTCCTATACCCTTTTAGCTGCCGCTGTGCTTGTCTGTGACGCGGAACCCGGAGGAGGCTCTCCTCCCTTTTGTCCCCTGTCGCGTTATGCTCCTGCCGCATGCGGGGACGCTTTCCCCCGGGGGACCAATCCCTGAGTGCGGGCACGCCGCGCGAGCCCGAGCGGCGCTTTTCTCCCCCCGACCGTTATCGACGAGGGCGGCGGCGAGTTTCTAAAAATATGGCTGGCTGGCACGCAGGGGAAGGTAGGGGGAAAGGGAGAAGGAGAGGAGAGGGCCAGGGACTATTGCACAACGGGACCGGCGCCTGCGTGCAATATGAGCCAGATAGGAGACGCATTTCCCCCGGTAGCGGCGGCTGTCTGTCCGCTGCCCTTCCGTCCCCGCCCGTCTAGTTCTGTTTCTCCCTGGCGCCCACCCCGGCACTACGTCAGCGCTACTTCATCGACCGCGCGCCGTTCTAAAATTAGCCCCAGGCGTTGCGTCTCGTCTCGCCTCGTCTGCCGGACGCTGGGCGGATTCTTCTCTGCCCCGGCGGGCGGGGCGTGTTTCAAGATCTTGATCCCCGGCAGGAGGCCGGGGGCCACGCTCGAAGATCCCGTGGGTCTGCCCCTGCTCCTGCCAGTGCTCTATGCTCTGCTCTACTCTAATCTCCCCCCAGCCTTTCTGGTCGGCACTCCTGTTTCTTCGCAAGCCGTCTCCGCCGCCGCCCGTACACATTCTAGACTGGGGTCTATCGGAGGTGTTCCCGCAGCCAAGTGTATTCTCTTCTGCTCAGCTCCCGTGCGATCTGTTTTGCACCCTCAGTCCTTCTCTCTGTCTCTCCGTGGCTCTTCCAGCCATCTGTTTCAGACTCTCCTCTATCCTGTCTCCATCCGCTAGCTTTTTCCAGAGCAGCAGCGTGTTTTACAACGAAACTCACACCTCCGTCCTTCAACAACCATCTCCTTGCCACACGCCTTCTCGCTCGCATCCCAGCAAACATCTCCACAGTGAGACCACTACATATTCACCTAAACACACCAACATACACACCCACCTACTCACCATCTTACTCACCATCCTACAGCTATATATACGGATATATACGTCCCCAGAGCATCCCCTGTATCCCCCTCTCTCTGACTTCTTTCTGACTGACATTCCAAACTGTACCAATAGAAGTACAAGCAGAAGAAAAAAAGAAAAAAGAAAAAGAAAAAGAAAAAGAAAAAGTGAAGTAAAAGCACAGGACACACAATGATGAACCCCACCAACAAAGATTACACCTTCCCCGCAACGGCGTTGCCGTCAAATACCCCGTCCACATCAACACCCTCCCACATATCGCCCGGAGCGGACTACTTCACCATCAAACCCTCAGACTCCAGCTCGAGCTCCTCAAACGTCACCTTGAGCTCCACCTCAAACTCCAACTCCAACTCTAACTCCAACTCGAACGCCCATGCCCACGTCAACGCCCACGTCAACACTAGCCCACCCAAATGCAACTTCTCCGCCGTCGACACAGACTCCAAGAACAAACTCGGCCTAAACCTCGACCTCAACCTCAACATGAACCCCCTCGACGCAACCAAAAAGGACGAAGACCTATACCAGTCCAGGAGATTCTCAAATTCCTCCCTCTCTACAACCACCCCGACACCTATCTCAGCAACAACATCCAGCTTCGCCTCCACAAACAAACACAAGAGAGGAACAGACAACTCCCTTTTCAACTCGGACTCAACCCTAGTGGAAAACTTCAGCGCTCCATCAAGCGTCCCTTCCAATAACTCGGAAAACTCTCTAGCTTCCTCTCTTCACACAAGCTCCGAAACTCAGACGTTGGCGTCTTTGAAAATAAACGAGGAAGAGGAAGAAGATGAAGAAGAATATGAAAAGGATGACAAAGCCCATACACATGAATCCACCACTATGGCAGAGCGAGCCGCAAACGATCATATGTCTTCCTCCACCTGCAACAGCTACCCAGACAACTACGAAAACTCATCCTTTGACTCCGTTTCCTCCTCAATCTTCTCCAACCGTGGCTTGTTGAATAGATCAAAATTCCATGGCTTGGGCCACCGCACAACGAAAAGTGAAAACTTCACCCTCAAGCTGCCCAAGAAGCAAGACAAGAAATCCATTAACCAGTTGAATGACTTGAACGAGGAGAAATCATCATCATCCGCAGATGCAGTCCACTCCACAAAATCAGTCGACATCAAGTTGGACACCAGTAGTAGTAATACAAAAAACAGCAGGATCAGTACTAATACCAATACCAATACCAATATTACCACTTCCGACGCCATCTTCCCCCAACACAACAACAACCACTGCGATAATAACAGTAATAGTAACAGCAGCTACAGCAGTCTTAATACGCACAGCACACACAATAACATCACCATCAACAGTGGTTCTAGTACGAATGATAACATCCCACCTTCCGGCAGTCATCTTCATGACTTCAATAATTACAACACCTCCTATTTCGAACCATTACCTTCTGCGCCCGTCGATTCAAAACATAACTTTTCGTTGCTGACTCCTTCTATACCTATACCCCTATCAGCAACCCCGAATCCTTCCCTACCTTTCTCCAGCGTCAGAAAAATCCACCCCTTGTTAAGCTCAAGCTTGAAAAACTCAAGTGCTGATTTTCTGCCAGTACGGGCGACCACCAAGCTGAAAAGCAACAAGTTGAAGCTGCCTCCAATGGTCAAACTTTTGAGCCCGGACGACGCAGATAACTCAATCCATGATTGGGGAAAACTTTTTGGCAAAGATTACCTACCAAACCTTTTGATCATCGATGCTAGGCCTTTCCACGATTATTGTAAATCCCACATGAACGGTGCAATCAACATATGTTTACCCTCAACCTTGCTAAAGAGATCAACCTTCACCCTCGAAAAATGCATCCAGACTTTAACAAGCAAGGAGAAGATACTTTTCAACAAGTACTTCACAAGGGACCCTGCAGATCTACCCACAGTCCTTTTCTATGATGATTATAGCGCATCTGAAAATGATATTTCATCATCCATATTCTACTTGGTAGGAAAATTCATCCAACATCCACTATGGAATTCCCCTCTTTATATCCTAGAAGGTGGATTTAACAATTTCAATGAAAGACGTTCTCTTTTACCTGATAAAATCACGAATTCAACTTTTCAAAAACCTTTGATCTCTTTAGATCAGGATTTAAGTTCCAGCTCGATCAATTCAGATACTTTCTCTCCTTCCAGCACGTTATTTTCCCCACAATCTCTGATTTCTCCCAACTACCCTACACATCAACCAACCTCTACCTGCGCTTCATCCTCTAGAATGAAATCGCCTGTCGGTCTTTCAAGATTCATGCTACCCGATTGTTCCCACCTCCCTGTTTTCAAGACCAGAAATTATGACGAAGTGTTATCGAACAAGAATGATAATTCCATTCACTTATCAACGATGTTGACCCCAAACGAAGTTAATTCTTTACCAAATTGGTTGGGAGGGGTAATCGGGAATGACCTAGGTTCTTCGGTATTGACCGAAAAATTCAATCAATTACAAATTCAAGAGCGTACTCGTTTGAACCATGCTTTGACCAAAACGGATATCTCAAATGCACAATCCACGGGTGAAAAACCAATCATTTCTGCTGGAGTAGAATTAGGAAGAAAAAATAGATACAAGGATATTTTTTTATACGAGCATGCAAGGGTTAAGTTAGAGAAATATGATGCAAAATCAAAGGAATTGGATAGCGTTGCTTCGTATATCAATGCATCTTATATTCATTATACAAACTCCAAGCTGAATTACATTGCGACTCAAGGCCCACTGAATGAAACAATCGGAGATTTTTGGAATGTGATTTATTGCAACAATGTTCCAATCATTTTCTCTTTGACTCCACAATCTGAAAATCAGGTTGAAAAATGTGCACCTTTCTGGAACTCGGGCGTCTATTATTCAAATGCAATCAAGATCAAAGTGGATTTGGTCGAAGAAGTAGAAGACTTACAACTATCATACAAGACCGAGGCCAAATGCATTGCTCGTAGAATCCTAGTCACCGTTGGCGAAAAGCCACCTAAAGAGGTTCTGCAACTGCACATGATGAGCTGGCCTGATTATAGTATCGTCATTTGTGAGGAAGATATTTTAAGTTTGGTAAGTATGAAAAGGTATATTTGCCAACAGTTGAATATTGAATCAGTTCCGATTCTAGTCCATTGCAGTGCAGGTTGCGGAAGAACTGGAAGTTTCTGTGTAATTGATACCTGCATAGATGTTTTGTTCAAGGAAGAGAGAGAACATCAACAGGAAACAAAGGATTTGATTTACGAGATTACATCGCAGTTCAGATCTCAAAGAGTGTTCATGGTTCAGACTTTGAGACAATACATGTTGATTTATGATTCAATAATTAAGTTCGTAAAGATGCATGAAAAATCACCTAAGTTTGTTGTTGGTGACATACTAACGGGTGAAGGCTTAGTCGATTGGGAAAGAAAAGATCCAGGAATCATCAAAAGATTTATAGAAGCATATAGGTAAAGGATACATACATACCAAGGATTTTAACTAAATATGTTGTAGAAAAGAAGAGAAAAACTTTTGGACTAGTAGTTATACAGTTAATGATATCATGGAAGTCATGGTTCAAACCAGGTTTTCTCTTCAGCTTTATGTCTTATTTATTTATTTATACATAGAAGTAAGTACTTACAGAATAATGAAATGACTAACAATTTCCCACTCGCCCTCAACCAAGTAACAACTCGTACACAATGACCAAGATGTTGACAATGATCAAAGGAATGCGCAATAAAGTACGGGTTGCGCTTATCAAGTTAATAAGCCTGGACTTGATGCCTTCTCCGCCTCCTGAGGGTAGGGTAGAGGACATACTGCTGAAATCTCCGTATCCATATTGCTCTTGTGGCATCCCATTTATGTTCGACGAAGATGACTTTGCAGACCATCCCACTCTCGCCAAAAACCTGTCTTCACTCAAAACTGCAATACCATTGATGAAAAACAACACAGCTAGTTGAAAGATAAAGAAAGTGTAGGAAGTGAGGAAACTTGTTAGTATCTATCTATCCATTCAATGGTGAAGTGCATGCGGGCTATTTTTGAGCCTTGGTGAAGGAAATTCCCGAGATGTAGCATACTACTTACCATAGACAAGTGTCCCTAGCATGTTTGTCTCAATTTATATAATCTGTGACTTTGGTTTGCCAATGCGTGTTGCGACAGGGATCGGTTGATCCAATGATACATGGACCTCTGCAAAAGCGTGAACATATTTTGATCCATGCCCACGGTGCCTGGACATTTGCTTACTGCGATTAGACCGACGCGCCCCTTATTAAATCTGGACCGTCCATCACCATCTAGGTGAAGTTGATATATAAAATACTTCATCTCATTATATAATGTTGTACCATAGTACATAGTTAAGTTGGTCGTCATTTCATGAGAAGTTACCGTTGAAGACACCTTTAATGGCGTCGCTTTTGGCATCCGATATCATCTTGTCGAAATCATCATTCAAATCGCCCAAATAAGTATCCACGTTGTTCTGTGCAGATTCCAGCGTACTTTGAGCATACTGTGAAACACCTCCCAACCAGCCGCTACCCTTAGAGACACGCTTCTTCGCTACTTCTCTCTTAGGGGTTTCCATCAATTGTGTGTTTTGATGGATTGCGTTAGGGTTGAAATAGATTGGACTGTTGGAACTAATATAAGTGTAGTTGGCCGGATTATAGCACGAGACTTCCCATGCCAAATTGGCTTCCTCAGATTTGCTATCTGGTCGTCTCTCACGACCAGTTAGAAGAACGTACAATTGATCATACGACACACTTGGAGTGTTTTTCAACATCGGGTTGGAACCAGGCCTCCAGGGAACAACAATATTTTTGAGGAATAAAGTGTCTGTAGACCTGCTAGTTTCAAGAGACATGATAGGCGTTCTGATTTTCATTATGTTGATCAATGCAGCTTCTGTTTCTGTAATTCTAAGAAAAACATCACCCAATGGTAATATAGAACTCTCTGTTGCAAATCTAGGCTCCATCCTATATGGAATTCTGAGACTTGACATTTCAATCAAGGACGGAATTGTCAACGTTAATATTTGTTTGCTTCCTCCTAGAACTACCACCAAGCCAAAAGCAACCTTTTTCGTATATGTAGTCTTAGCACCAGTTATTCCGACCCTTGAAACATCACCCTTACTATACGTCTTATGCGCAATTTTTGAATTGTTTTTGATCACCCTTATATCAGACCTGGAGGTGGTAACAACGTACGGGAAGAACCTATCAGCTGTGAGATCTCGTTTCAAATGCTCCAATGTTGGAGTGGCCGGTCTACCACTTTCTGAATTCACTGCTATGATTGAAACGATCGCCTCATCATTGCAGTCGATTTGTTCCACAAAATTCACCCTGAAGCTTCCTGGCAATCCCGTGATCTCGAAAGTCAATAGTCTTCCAATTTTGGTACCAACGTACATCAAAATAGTTCCTCTATCTTTACTCAAAGAATGTAAACCATAGCCAAATTCAATTGCCGTTGCTTCACTCGGAATGGATAAACCTTTGTCCTTTAGTAGCTCATTATGAATTACAACACCACTGCGACGATCAATAAGTAATAACCTTCCAGATTCATATCCAATAGCAACAAAGCCTAAATTACTTGTGGTAACTGCGGTAACTAGACCATTATCTAGCGGCCTGATCATTAGCTTTGGCATGAACCCTTTCTTAATATGAGTAGGAGCACGATCCTGAATATTTATCAGTGCCCTGCCAGTTTTTTCCAACGAAAGATTTGCCATGCCGGCCACCAAATTTGGGTTATTTTTTTTATCCTGATAGTTTTTGTTGGCTTGGTATGCAAATAATAATACATCACCAGTTGCCAAACTACATGCAACCTCTAAAGTTTCAGGTGCAAATGACACATGAACAACAGATACACTTTCATCGTCCTTTTGTATGACAGCTGAGATATCAATCTCAAAAATTCGGGTGCTATCTAATTCACCTTCAGAGGAATCCCATAATCTCACAAAACCGTTTTCATGTCCTGTAATGATAAGTGAGCCTGCGTCTGCTTTATATTTTGGATGGCAAGGAATACCACCTTTTAATATTGAATCTGGAAGTTGATCTATCCTTCTGATAGTAACCAAGCTGTTTATTATACGACGATCCAGGTAGGAAGATGAAGAGCATGTGATTTTAGGATTCAACCATGAAACTGTTGATGGAAAATATTTTGCATTCATTGTCATTTTGCCCTCTGGATAGTGCAAGAATTTGATTGCACCATCACTCATAATGACGGAAATCAATTTGACATCATGACAACCATCGAAATAAGGAGAAGCTTCCCCAAGCGGAACAAAATCTACTATTGATGCTTTTGAGTGAATGGCGAAAATTCTCTGTTCTCTTGGTTGAGCATAATACTTTGCCATTTGAGCGTAAGATGTCAAAGAATAGGAGATCATCTTACCAAAATCCATCCTAACCAACTGATGGTATCCATCTGAGGAGTAGCCGTCACCACCTAATATTAGAAGTGAGGTTTTCTCAGGATTTTCTTCACATAACCATTTGATGTTCTTTATCTTTGTCATTCTGTGTTTACTAATTTTTTGAGCTTTTCCAGTTGGTTCATCTACATCAACATCAAATAACGTTCTGGCTAATATCTTCTCACCGGTTTTAGCATCCCAAAATACAATTGAGTTGTCAGTATGTACAGTAACGCAGTGTAATCCGTTAGGGTGCCAGAGATTATGCACAACCTTCGGATAGTAAAAACCGTCTGCACCATATTCATAGAGAGAGTTCTCACCACCTGGAGCTGTTCTTGGTAATTTATATACCAAATTATGCATAATGGAATTGTCAACTAAATTGTAAATGACAGTCACCTTCGGATATGAAATGAGCAGCGTTCCAATATCCCTAGGATGAATAGCAAGTGCACTGACTTCATAGGCTCCTTCTAACCTGAACACTGGCGTCTGTTGTTCCCTTAGATTCAAAACTGTATCAAGCCCTGTCTCTATATTAAATGCTCTGACAGAGCCATTCTTCAAACCAACAAAGACAAATTCCAAAGAGTAATCGCAGGCAAAGGCGGTAATAGGTATTTTTGCGATACAGGTGTGAATTACTTTTTTCTGTAGTAGGGAAATAACAAATATACTGTTAGCCGAATCAATCGCAATGAGGTATATACCTTTGATGAATCGCAGTGCTCTGATTGGACTCACAGAGCTCAAAGTGAAAGAGACATTCACACGTGCTTGCCCAAATATATAGACATGATTAAAGTGGGTGATTACAGCCATTAATGATTGAATTGGGTCGAATGCCATAGTTTGAACGTTACCGATTATTCCATACTTCTGCAATTCATAGATACCGTATGGCATATCTTCTAAACCAGCTGATAAGTTCTCTCCGCTCCGGAATTTTGGAAAGGAAAGGTTAGGACTTTTCAGTGAACCCAATGCACCTTTTGGAGAATTGAATGCTTGACTATCTGGAGAGTTACCGAAATTCAAGTTTGGACTTGCGGGGTAGTAATCCCTGGTATCAATTTCATCACTTTTTTTGGCCAGTTTTTTGATGGATTTCAGTGGATTCTTCATTGATAGTCTTGAACCAGCAATGCTGCTATCAGTAGGCGAGTCTAGGGAAGCGCTTGCATCGTCGGAATACATAACATTTGAGATATTATTTGTAGTTGTATTTGTATTTGAACTAGCCCGTGATTCGGCACGCTTTCTCCATGGTGGACTAATGTTTAGATTCAGGTCTGGTGTAGAGGGCTTTTTGAACATATTGGTTGGCCTGACACTAATACATAAGCAGATTGGATGGTGAACGGGCTTTTCGGCTAAAGTAAGACAAGTCGTTACACAAGGGAAAATCATTCGAAATGAGAAAACACATTCCGCGTCACTACTTTAGTTTGGTTCCGTTTGATGCTGTCACCTCCAAGCATTAACATATGTGGAGGGAAAATATGTTTTTACACATTACATATAAAAGGCTAGTATTTAGCATTAGCTTGAAAAGGTCAGAAGTTAGAGCCGGCCAACAAAGATGCTGCACTCTTTGCGTCAACATTAGAGATTTCTTCAGCCGTATCATCCTTGGATGGAGTTGAGCCTCTACTAATCGGTTCAGTATAAGTCTTCTTCGTCCTTGAGCTCCACGAATCGTTAGTGGAGTTACTTTTGGCATCACCGTTAACATCCTCAGGTAAATCCTCTCGTCCTAAACGACTAAGTGAATCCTGCTGGCTGATGAGCCTGTTGTTCATTAGCAAGTTTAGCTTTTTACGTTCTTGTAAAATCTGCTGCTTGGCCAAAATTTTGAGAAGCCTCTTGCAGCTTTGCACCAAGTAACTGATGAACTCTTGGGCTTCGATCAACATTTCATACGTCGTTCTTTTGACTTGATATCTCAACTCTTTTTCGTAGTTGTTGGATAATTCTAGAGCCCTGATAGCCTCGTCAACCTTGATTGGGTCGATTGTTGATTTCATTTTTAGCTTTGTGATAGTCATGTGCCTTTTCTTTGTTGTTTCTTCTGCAGTTATTAGCTCTCTCATTAGCAAATGCCTGTTGGTTAGAGATTCCTTTATGTTATACGTATCATCACAAACCTGTCTAAAGTACTTGAGTAGCTCTGATATAAAACTGACATTCTTAATTAAGTCGGCTTCATTAAACAACCCCGCAAACTTGTTAAACTTTTTCCACAACCTTGACATCTCCGTAGACGTCTCCAAATTTCCAAGGCTGCTTAAAAGACCTATGAATTCGTTGTTGTAATACGCAGATTGTCTTTGATATCTCAGATATTTATCAAGCTTTTCAATAAGCTTTTGCGAACTCAAATGAACTTCCTTAATCATCGGCCTATATCGAGCCAAATACTCACAACCGTCATATGGTGGGTTGAACTGCTTCAAAGTTTTTCTCTTCAAACCTGTGGCGATGACAGAATTTGATGACGGTTTAGTTTTGGAAGGAGCATAGCCAAAATCATTCTGTTCGAAAAACAAAGCAAATTCCTTATTTTTGATAAGAATTGGATTAGCACAGATTCTATTAAACCAATCCTGGAATGAGTTAGTGACAGATGCAACGAACTCAGGGGACAGAAGAGTATAGAAAGATGTGACCGCAGGTAACGCTGGGACAAACACTTCAATGTTATTGTAAATTAGATACTTGTAAAGTGATTCAAGTTCTTTGTAGGTCCTTCTGACGTTCTTGTATGTTTCTTTACGGAACCCTGATAGCTTAGTAACTTTTGCATTGAATTTGAAAATCGGATTTTTTTGTGTGTTATTGCCATTGCCTTCAATTTCTTGGATCTTGATGACTAGTTGAAATCTGTCTTTGTGAAGCCTTTCCGGTACATACTTCTTCAAATCGCTTTCTGTTGGGAATTCACTGAATTGAGGCGTTGTTCCATTACTGCTTGAAGGGTTCGACGAATGGCTTGTATCTTCTGATGCCTGGTGTTGATGCTGTTGGTGTTCTTGTTGCATTTGGATAGTCATCTCCTCATTCTCATTGCCTTCGTGCACTTTGGATTTCGGAACAGCTTCTTCTGCTTCTCCTTCTATTGCTGCATCTGCGTTGGGTTGATTTTGCGGTTGATCTCGATAAGAGGCTGGCGAGATGATGCTGCTTTCGGCAAAGGGGTTGTTATCGAAGTCATCTGGATCGTAAGGAACCGCAGATGTCATTGCAACTTTGAGTGCCTTCTTATTTGAATGACTTTTGAGCTCACGACGAAAAGTGCACGTACTCACCACCAGCTCAACTCCAACCACCTTTCATGTGCAAACATGATTGTCTCTCTGGCTGCCCGAGGGCTCTGAGGTGTCGCACAGGGCGCTTACATAATCACTGTCTTACCGATAGGTGTAGCTAAGAAGGGTGGGGGGCAGGAAGAGAAGGATGATCTTCTCCGCCAAACTACTTATGCGAACGATACCAAGACGAGTCATTCATTACATTAACTAATAACATTTAGAGTAGCTCTTGATGATGCATTATAAAAAAGATACAATAAGTTTCATAGTTAGACAGGTAAAAGATCAATTGGTGTTCATAAGGCTTGTTAAGATTCGTTAAAACATTCGTGAGGACATGATTTTGTTATTTAGTAAATAAAACATTGTTCAGGCAATGTCTGCAGGAGCCATCTCATCTTCATTTGCTGCAATCGATTTGTAAGTAACATCAATCCATGGGTTGTTCGAATTGGACTCGACAGCAACTTCGACCTTCCAGTGGTTTCTGGAATTGTATTCGGACTCATCAAACCCGTGATTAGTCTCGTCTGTGAAGTGCCACTTGTAAAAAGTCGAAGTGCCATACTGGTTGGCCACTTTCTCTTCACCGTCCTTGCTAAAATCGTAATCAATACCGGCCATCCGGTTGATATCTGGTAAAAGATGTCTCTTAACGTGGTGTTGCAAGTGTCTTCTAAACTTCTTATTCAAGGAGTTCATTTGAGGCTTGATTTTATCTTCATTGCCTTTGGTTTGGTTAACAATGAATGGTGGCAGGTACTTGACGTGTATGTTCAGATTGTCGAACTCATTGTCCCATGACTCATCCATAATGTACTTCTCGAAGTCTTCCAAGCTGTCGAAATCCATCTCTTTAGAGTTCCTGACTGCAGGAGCCTTCTCTAAATGGTCGATATGGACTGGCTCCATGTGAACAGGCTTGAGGTTCTTTCTTGCCATCGTGAATGTTACTATATAGTATAAATTTTGTTAGAGGTTTTCTTCTCCGTAATAAACCGGGCAAAGTTAATTAAATTTTGTGGTAATTAATGTTGATTGTTGATCGTTGAGATTGTTACAACTACGAACAAACTAGTTGCTTCTGAACAAATATAGCCTGCCGGGACAGCACTCCATCTTATCGCTATTTATAATATCTCAAGCGGGCTGTAAACAATTTGTATTGCAATACATAATTTAAGTTACAAGGTGGAGTGACTTCACTATACTAGCGTTGCCCCTCCCCGTCACTGTGGAGTGATGCAGACAGTGACAGTCTGTCACTGACATAGCCTTAGTGACCTGTGCTCAAACCCCTCCGATTGTTTCGGGAAAGATTAGTATTACGTCAACACGAACCAAAGATAACGTTACTTTTTGCACCCCCCCCGCAGGCACACGACTTTAAGCACCGTGACATTTGTGTCACACCACACGTCAATTGGTGATTTTGCTGGGGTTCAGCAACAGAAACTGGTGCACCTTCAACTAATACAGGCACCGCAACCAAGTAACCGCCCGTCCATCAATTGAAGTGACAAACCATAATCGCATTACTGTCCCGGGTTACTGGGAGGTCGTTATTACGAAATTACGACATGCTCAAAAACGCCTACTCTCTATCTCGGCACATATTGTAAACACTAGAGTTTGCCATTAAACCTTGTTCTATCTTGTAGGCGCTGTGATGTGGGGGACCGCCTCCTCCAACCTGCCGATGCTGTCATACCTTGTCGTGATCTCCAGCCTCTCTGCCCCTCCTCGTAATCCTCGATCTTCTTCGGGTCGAACTTTAAATAATCGAATGTAAACATCTTACGTAATAAAACTGGTCACGTGCAAAACAAAGTCGATCGACCCAAAACTTGATATTCAATTTGGTGTGTCCATTCGAGCATGAATATCAACGTGTTTGTATACTTAATGCATGGAACACGTTGATCTGGAAATACCCCCCAGGACTAACTAGTAGCTTAAGCTTTCAGCGCTTTCTTTTATTCCCACAATTGTGAGGGTCTTGAGTGACAGTAACTTCTTGTTCATCAATTACCTCTCTTCTTTTTGAGATGGAGTTAATACAGAATCTCATAAGTGCACCACAAAGTGCAACCGAGCAGGAAGTTAGTGACAACATAACAACCCTTGTGGATCGATTAGCCCATGCGACTCTTGTTTCTGATAGACGTGGTGCCGTGCTAGCATTGAAGAGCTACAGCAGGCAGTACAGAGAAATTGTCATCGCCAAGGGTTTAAAGCAATTGTTCTCCACACTACACCAAGACAGTTTTGATTTGGATATGGTCAAAGCTATATTGGAAACCTTGCTAATATTGTTCATTCGTGGCGAAGGGGATAGCGATTTGACAAGAAGCTGGATTAATTCTCAATCCCGGGTCAAGAACGGTAAATACCCTTCTCCCTCGATCTTAATCCAGAATCTAAAGCCGGATCAATTTTCATTATGGATAGCCGACGAGCTCACCCAGGATCTTTCGAACTTAGGATTACTTATAGAGATACTAGAATTTGATGACGTGCATACAAAGATATATTCACTACAGCTGCTGCAAGCATTGACCTCTACTAGACCGAAAAGAACTCAAGAGCTATTTCTGAAATCACCAACCGCAATATCTAAGTTGTGTCAAGTTTTAGATGATCCTTTCGAACCAATACGAAATGAAGCCATCCTACTTTTGATGGGGGTTGTAAGGGACAACTTTAACTTACAGAAGCTAGTTGTTTTTGAAAATGCATTTGATAGATTGTACAGAATTATCGATGATGAAGGTGGAATTCAAGGTACCATTGTTGTTCAAGATTGTCTTTCTCTCATCACCAACCTTTTGGAATACAACTCATCCAACCAAAAATATTTCATTGAGACTAATTGTTTTTTCCAGCTTGTAAAATTACTCAATCAATCGTTGTCGGGCAGCTCGCTGAGTTGGAACACCCAGAGACTAGATAATTTGATTACCACACTCGAAACATGCAGATTATTTGTTGTCAAGGATACTCAAGACATCGAAAGTGCTCAGGTTTCCATAGTTGATAGTGGTATCATGCTATCTTGTTTAAAACTGGTTTTTTCACTCAACATCCCAAACCAAATCAGAGTTACTTCTTTGCTTACTGTGTCTGATATAATCAGAAGCAACAGCGATGTTCAGTTTAAATTCTCTCAAGTCGATGTTCCTTATCTAGACCCAAGCTTGCCACCAACCGCCCAAAAATTCGAAGAAATTGTACCTATCACCGTTGCTTTACTGAACTGGTGTTTGCATGTGAATTCCGTCCATTTGTTCGATATAAGGGCTGCTGCCTTAGATACTCTACACGCCTTTTTCAGAGATAATACAGAAGCGAAAATTGCATTCATAGACGATCAAATTTACACATTCAACGCCTTGAACGGCATCGAAAATAATAACGAGTCTTTTGAAGTAAGTGACACTAATGGTGCCGAAACGGCAAAGAAGATCAAAGAGGATAAGATATTGTCTTCTCTTGCCAATGGTGATGCTTCTCAACTTGAGGAAACTTCTTTGAAAAATGATGACGAGAGTTTGGAAGTTTCGATAGACTCCAATTCCTTGGATTCCAAAAGTAACATATTCCAAACTTTAATCCAAATGGAGAATTATAAGTTGAACCCATACAAAATATGGTTTGCTTCAATCATTTTAATGTATGTATTTGAAGACTATCCTGAAGCTAAGCTCAAAGTCATGGCAATAACCCTAGGTAATGAAAATGACGATGAAGATGTCATTACAATTATATCCGCAATCGCTCAAGCATTATGTACTTCTTTGAAACAATCTGATATTCGTGTTCCAATTGCATACCTTATGCTACTCTGCAATTGGTGCTGGGAAAATTACGAAGCGGTTGATGAAGTATTAAAAGATTTGTCTATACTGGATCAGCTATTGGCGTTTATTGTCGACTCTGCAAATGAAAGTGAATTAGTGCAAGGGTTAATTTCATACTTTTTGTCAATAATTTATGAGTTTTCTAGGAAAACTTCTCCTCTTTCTCGTTCACAATTGCATCAGTATTTATCTAAAAGAATAGGAGTGCACTCATTCAGTCTGAAAATTCAGCAATTCGTGAAAGATAAACACGTATCAAAGTTCAAGGAATTGGACTGGTTGAATCCTACTCGTGACGAATCGGGATTACCCGAAGTTTACTTCGATGGCATATTCATTGATCAAGTG
Organism: Pichia sp. PH4023; assembly: GCA_025531575.1. NCBI lineage: Eukaryota > Fungi > Ascomycota > Pichiomycetes > Pichiales > Pichiaceae > Pichia > Pichia sp. PH4023. The sequence continues at coordinate 329,229 of JAMGYR010000017.1, read as the reverse complement.
AGTGAAAACTCTCAGAGAATGACACGTGCTATCGGAAAAGATCCAGTTATTGAACCGGCCAGAAGGCTTGATTTTTTTGCCTACGAAGAGATCCAAGAAAAGTTGGAGACACTTACAAAAGAATACATTCAGTTTAAGTTAGACTCTACAGACGCATCCAATAACCAGTTGAAAGAGATTGAGAAAACATCAAAGGATTACAGAGAAATCGCAACCAAGTATGAAAAGCTTGTGAGTGATATGGAATTACTGGAAACTGAAAAAGATCAGATGCTAAATAATCTTACTGCATCTGTTGCTGAGGTTACAAAGTTGAATGATATACAGAAGAACCTGGAATCCCAAATTAGTGAGCTTACTAAAAACTTAGAAGAATCATCAGTCAAGGTCAAGAGTGTGGAGGTGGAAAACAAACAGCTGAAGGAAAAACTAGAAGTTATAGAGAAATCAAAGGCTACTGCCGAAAATGGTATCAATAAAATGAGTAGAGAATTAATGAATCTAACCAAGGAAAAGGCTTCAAGCGAAAAGCAAGCCAAATCCTTAGAAAAAGAGTTAGGCTCATTAAAGCAGAAATTTGAAAAAGAGGAAGCCAAGCTTGCTGCTATAAATAAGCAAAAAGAAAACATGGTTACTGATCTTGAAAATCGACTCAAACTCGCCAATGCCGAACTTAATAAAGTTAAGGAGGAATACCGGAAAGTAAATGAAACTTTTTTGGAAAATAACAAAAAGCTTGCAGAATCCGAGAGAAATTCAACTGAGTTAGTGAAGAAGTTGAAAACTGCTGCAGAAATAATTGAAAATCTGAAAAACCAAAAAGATTCCACTAATGTTGAATTGACCGAATATAAGGAAAAGGTGATCAGCGAAGTGACCACTTTAAAAACTTCCTTAGCTACTGTCGATGAAGCAAAAGAAAAACTCATAGCAGAAAACAAAAAGTTGAATGAAAAGCTTGAATCGTTACAGGAGGAACTGACTACCACTTTTGAAGACTTCACGCTATTACAAGATGAGACCGCTAGAGAAATTGATGAGTTGAATGGGAACATTACCACTTTATCGAAAGAAATTGAAGCCAGTGAAGAGAAGAATAAGAGCTTGATTGATGAGAATAAAACATTGAAAAAACGAGTAGAAAGTCTTGAGAATAAACATTCACTGGTAGTACGTCAATATGAAGAAGATATAAAGGATATTAAGGAAGGATTTACCGGAAGTATTAACTCTTTGAAAGGCGAACTTCAAGGAGAAAGATCCGCTAAAGAAAAGTTAGAAGAAGAGCTGAAGGTATTCAAATCAACTTCGGAAAACTTATCCAATGAAATTACTGCAAAAAATAACTTCCTTAAAACCATAAAAGAAGAAAGAGAGGAGCTAAACAGCAAGTTTTTAGAATTACAGTCTGCTAAAGATGGTCTCGAAGAATCTTTGTCATCCGTCAAGCTCTTGAAGGAGAAGGATCTTGGTGATTTGAAGAATCAGCTAAAATTGAAAGATGAAATAATTGAATCTAAAACCACTGAGATTCATAAATTGACAGAGAGGTTCACATCACTACAGTCAGATAAAAAGTCTCAAATCTCAAAGCTAGAAACTTCTATTGAAAACTTACAGAACGAATTGGAGACCGTGAATGAAAGAAAGGATTCGTTTGAAAAGGAACTTTCAGAATTGAAGAGCTCTTCGGAAGAGAGCCTTTTGAAATCCAAGAAAGAAATTGGCGATTTGACTGTATTGGTTAATAATTTAGAGGATGAAAAGAAGACATTGTCTGCAACATATGAGAAAGAAAATACGGCCAAAGAGAAAGCAATAAAAGATTTGGAAGAAGCAATTGCAATTACGACTACAGATCTGAACTCAACAAAATCCGAGCATGAAGCCTTAATAGTGAAGCATGATGAATTTAATAAAAGTAAAAAAGAGATAGTCACTCAATTTGAACATGATTTGGAATCCATAAAAAAACTTAAGGATGAAGCAGATAAAAATAGTACTTTAGTTTCTGAAGAGTTACAAAACCTAAAATCTTCCAAAGAGCAGGAAATTTCGCTTCTTCAATTCAATATCGAATCTATTCAGAAACTTTTAGATGAGAAGATATCTGAACATTCAGGTCTGAGTGAAACTTTTGAAGAATATAAGGAGGAAAGAAATATAGAGTTAAACGAACTTAACCAAACTCTTGCAACTATTCAAAAGGAACTAGAAGAAAATAAAATCAAGACTTTGGAGAATGATAAACGTTTGAGTGACTTGAAGTCGGAGGAAGAGAAGAGAGTATCTGAACTAACCGAAAAACTATCATCAAAGCAGCAATATTTGCAACAACTTGAGGATGAAAGGTCAACTTTGGAGAAAGAATTATTGTCTGTCAAAGAAAGCTGTAAATCTCAAATTGCTGATCTAGAATCTCAGCTGAAGGAAATGAAAAAATTGAATGCAAATGCTGAAGATCAAAAGAGTGCCGTTTCAAATGAACTTGCTCAGTTGATGGAAGAGGAGGAGAAGAAGATAGAAGGGTTGAATTCTCAGATTGAAAATTTGAATACTGAAATAGAAAGGCTGAATCTAGCAAATGAATCAACAGTAAAAAAGTTGAAGAAATGTGAAAGCTCAAAAACAGAAGAAATCCACAAACTGGAGTCTTCATTGCGTAATGTCAGAAAAAGCCTCGACAAAAAGAATTCTGAATTTGGTTTACTTGTGGAGGCTAATGAAAAAGACAAGGCTCGTATTTCTGATTTGGATGCACAGTTGCAGAAAACAAAAAATACATTGAGCGATTTAAAAAGTGTAACTTCAAACTCTATCTCTGAACTGGAAAGTGATAAAAAACGAAATTTGTTAAAAATTGAACAATTGGAATCAGTAAAGAAAGAATTGACAGCTTTAGTTAACGCTAGAGAGAAATCAATATCAGTACTAGAGTCAGAATTGGAGAGCCTTAAAGTTTCAAAGAATTCAGAGATTAAATCCTTAAGTGCACAGGTTCAGGACTTGAATAGCATCTTAAAGAATACGAAATCTTCAAACACAGATTTAGAGTCAACTTTCCTGTCCCTCAAACAAAATACTTCTGAACAGATTGAGCAGTTGAAAAAGCAAATCGAGATTTCTCAAAGTAATGGGGAAAAACTAGCAAAGGACAAGGAAGAACTAACTCTGAAGTTGAGAGCCCTGGAGAAAGAAAAAGAACTATTTTCCAAAGGTGCAAAGCAGCAGGTTACTATACTTGAATCTAAATTGAATGAAATTCAGTCACAGCATAAATCGTCAGAGGAAGAACTGCAAAAATTTAAGACACTTTCTGAAAAAGCAACCAATACTCATAAAGAAAAAATTGCTCTTCTTCAATCACAATATGATGATGATAAATTGAGGAGTGAAGAAGCAATCTCTGGATTGAAAAAATCCAATGAGGTTTTAGAGGAGCAAAAATCAATCTTGGACTCAAAGATCAAGACACTAGAGTCCGATCTAGCTGAGTCAGGTATTTCCCTTCAAAAATTGCAATCTGAAAAATCCATACTCAACAACAATACCTTCGCTCAGATAGAGTCTTTGAAGGATGAATTGAAGGAGAGGGACACTCAATTAGAAACTGCCGCAACTCAAAAAATTGAACTCGAAAATGAGTATGAGGTACTAAAAACTGAAAAATCATCAGAGATTTCTGTTCTAAATGCAAAAGTTAAAGAGTTGAATCAGAAGCTAGAAAGTACATCTATTCAAAAGTCTGCTCTCGAAAAAAAACTGTTTAAGGCTACGGTAAATAAAGAATCCGAGGTTACCAAGTTGACAGAAGAACTTTCTGAAGCCAATAAGAGTTGTGAGAATCTGTCACAAGAGAAAGATAAATTAACAAGGCAATTATCAGCCTTGCAAGAAGAGTCACGTACGGAGATATCCGAATTGCAACAGAAAATTGAAGGCCAACAAAAACTTGTGGAGCTTGCGGAAGAGAACTCCAAAACTAAACAGTCTGAACTTCTTTCTTTGACGAAAGAGAGTGAAAGAAAATTAGCCCAAATTCAGAAGCTTCTAGACGATCGAGATCGCAACCTGTCTACACTTTCAGAGGAAGTCGAAACTTTAAATTCCACTATAGCAGAACTTGAGTCTGAGAGCAAGTCAAATAGTCTTTTGTCGTCTAAATCTTTGACTGAGAAAGATAATGCTCTTGCTCAATTAGTGGAAGAGAAAAACCTCATTTCTAAAGAAAAAGAAGCACTACTAAGTGCCAAAGACCAATTAGATTTGGAAGTCACTTCGTTAACCTCAAAATTGGAAAGCAATGCAAAAGAGGTTTTTGCTACGTCTGCTAAGCATGAAACTTTGTTGAAAGAAAAAAGAAAGCTAGAGAAGTTAGTAGAGCAGGTATCTAAGGATAAAGCGCAACTAGAAAACTCAAATGTAGAGACTAAAAAGTTGATCGAAGAAAAGAATGGCGAATTGGCAAAACTTAAGGAAGACTATCAGGATCTCAAGGGCGCTGCGGAGAAAGAGCAGGAGTCTTATAAAGCGAAAATTTCTCAACTTGAGACAAAGACAAGTACACTGGAAAAAACCACTCAAGAGGAGATCACCAAGCTCAATACACAGAAAAAGACGCTGGGGAAAATCTTGGCAGATAAGTCAAAAACTATAGATGACTTGAAGCAGCAAGTTAACAGTGAGAAAAATCTACTCGACCAAAAGAAATCTATCTCTGTCGACTTAGAATCGAAAATATCAGAATTGACCAAAAAGATCAAGGAGCTTGAAGATGGGAAGAAAACATTTTCTGAGGAAAACACCTGTAAAACCGAACAGCTCAATAATTCGTTAAATGATAAAACTGAAAAATTTGAAGATTGCGAAAAACGTAACAGTGAGCTTGTTAAAAGAATTAAGAAACTGGAAGAAGAAATGAAGGATATGGTTCCTCACTCCAGACTCGACGAAGCTTTGATGTTATGGACAGAGGCGACAGAGAAAAAAGATAAGTATAAAGAAATGCTTATCAACTTCAATCATGAGATAGAAGATAGTGACGAGGAAGAAGATGAAGAAGATGAAGATGACGAAAGCGAAGATGAGGACTAATATTTTATGTAATTATTACGAATTAGATTTGTACAATTTAAAAGATCGATGTAAATAGTATATTGAAAGAAAGGTAACAAACAAGAAATATAATAATTTCAAAAAAAGGGGGGAGATATAGTAAACACCAAGAGAAAAATCATGTATTTTAAGAAAAGGAACTGAGAAAAGGAAAACAGAATATACAAAATATTTGAGAGGGAGAATCATAGTAAAGCTTGAAATGAAAACAAAAAGGTATATCAAACGATGTTCATTTTCTGACGATGGTTTTCATCCTGCCTAAAAATGTTTTCTTTCTTTGCAAATCACCACCACCACTGGAAGATCTTGCACCATAAGCCGGGGCGCCATCCATGAATGTACTGCTGCCTAAACCTAAAGTGGTGTCTCCGTGCAACTTATCCGTGGCTGCTGCATCGACTTGGGTCAAACCTGGTTCTTTTGCGCCAGGGACCAAGCTCTCTAGATCTTCCGTATCTGCTCGTTTGACAACTGTACCGTTGGTGTAACCTCTTTTCAGTAAGTCTGAGCCGGAGTTACTTCTGGCTTTGCCGCTTTCCGCAGGGTAGTTTGTATCATCTTGTGTTGTTTTATCGATACCGAACACCATATCATATTGTTCATCCTTGGAGTTGCCAGGCGCCATGCCTTTGATGGAATTGTTAGGACCATCAATCGGGAAGGCATCAACAGGAGCAACCTTAGCATCTTTATTACGCTGTGGAGTACATGCGTCGAATGGTCCATCGTGGTGGAATTTACCACCTCCAAAAAAACCTGTGACATCCAACCTGTCTATTGTGTCCAAATTTTTGGACCGTTCTTGGATAAACTTCTTCCGAGTGCTTGATCTACGCGGTCTATCGTGATCTCTATCATAGTCTCTGTCGTAGTATCTATCCCGACTTCTGTCATAGTCTTGGTGGTGATGGTGATGGTGGTGGTGATGATGGCTTGGATTGCGTTGACCACGAGGTTCCATTTGGTCATCTGTTCTTGGAGATTGACGATGTCTGCTACGACGTGATTCATCGTACGCCCGTGGTGAAGGTTCGCCGGTACTTTTGGATCTCACTCTTCCATCTGACATGATCCTGGTGGTTGTCGTGTTAGTCATGGTATCTGGGTTCAATCTAGGTTTGGTGTGGGCCGGTGGGGGTGGAGGGGCTGCACGACGTGAGCTTATGGTTTTAGCCCGACGAGGAGCATTGTCGTGGTTGTCTTCAGCAGGAAACGGATTGACATCGACTGCATATGGCGTTTTTTCATCTCTAGGGTAGCTGTTCTTGGCGTATTTTTTCCCCACAACTTCGTCGTACGGAGGAGGAGGCGGAGCACCAAAGGCATCTTTTTTCGTCTTTTCTGGTTGTCCCCGTTGATAGGACCTCATTGGAGCTTGAGTATGTGTGCCTGAGTTGCTACGTTCTGACCTAGAGGGTTGAGCGAACGGATTGCCCGAGGGTCTCTGGATGGAGTTGTCGCTGGAGGTTCTGAGATTGAGAGGCTTAGACGAAGAACGAGACCTAGTGGCTTGCGGGTTGATGAAGTTTATTTCGTCGCCCTCTATGAACGAGCTGGCGTCGTCGTTGTAGTCATCGTCGTTCGAGAAGTAGCTATCTCTTCTGCGCTCGTCCCGGTGCTCTTCCTCTATACGTCTGTCCAACCAGTTTGCGTACTGGGCGTCCTCGGCGCTTGTGGGGCCCGAGCCAGAATGTGCTCTGTCTCTGGCCTTTCCCTCCTGCAGCAACGCAGACCGGAAAGGGTTGTTTGTGGAGATTCTTCTGCCTACGGACCCAGCAGAGCCTGCGGACTGATTTGAGTGTCTATACATGCTGGTACTTTTTCGTTTTGCTTGATATGGGTGACTTTTCGAATGCTTGAATGTTTTTGTATGCTTTATGTGCTTATTCGTGTATGTGTGTATGTCTCTATTCTTGCAGAGAAGCCTGTGTAGAGCTTGGTGTCGGCACTATCTCTGGACTGTCGACTTGGCGGCGGTTTTGCTGCTCCGTGTGTGTTGACAAACAGGCAGAAAAAAACGACTCGGGTGACGAGTGGATCCTGTCTGGGCTGTGTGGGTGTTTGTGTGTCGGGGGAGGGGGGGCGGATTCTGTGGAAAACGCAACAGGCGAACGTGTCTATGTGTGCCGTCCGAGGTATCGATTCACGACCAACAATTGCAGCAGCGAGTGTATGGGTCCAGTGGTCAACGAGCACGCAGTTCTCCCTCTTCGTTCGTCTGTATGAGCACTCGACTCTCTCATCCATGTCCTGTTTCGCCAGCAAACGAGACGCCGTCAGCCCTCATCTGTTGACGCCAGGCCGGGAATCGCTGCAAAGGGAAAAGCGAAAACCGCGGCGCGTGTCGGAAACCGCGACAGGCCGCCTGTCGCCGAGAGGTGTTGATAATGATGTTGGATGGTTTATAAATATGTACAAAAGGAACAAATGGGGTTGTAGGTTTTTCAGGCCTTCTTTCTGCTCCGCTTGGCAGCACGGGTGATGACTTCGAGCGTCTCCTGCTTCATCTCCTCTTGGGCCGCCTTGATCAGATCGACGTTGAAGAGATCTCCGCTCCGGGAGTCGGAAATCATGCGTTTCACGATATCGATGTGTCTCTGAAGATCCTCGACGTCGGCTGCGGGCATGTGCTGACCCCAGTCCTTCAGCGCCTGCTCGGTGTCGAAGCAGATTAACTCTAGGTTATTCACGTGCTTCAAGTAACTGATCTTCTGCTGATCCTCCTTCGTCGTCTCCTTGCTCTTCTTGACCAGCTCCTCGATCTGCTCCTTGCTCATACCGCTTTTTCCAAAAACGGTGATCGACGACACCTTGCCCGTGTCCTGGTCCTTGGCGCTCACCTTGATGATGCCGTCGGCGTCGATGTCGAAGAGCACTTCGATCTTCGGCACGCCCTTTGGCAGCGCAGGGATGTCTGTGAACTTGAACTTGCCGATCAACTTGTTGTCCGAGACGAGAGGCCGCTCGCCCTGGTAGACGTTCACGTCGATCGAGTTCTGGCCGTCCACGGCCGTCGAGTACGTCTGACTGACCTTGCAGGGGACGGTGGTGTTCCGAGGAATCAACGGAGAATAGAGGCCGCCGTAGGTCTCGATGCCCAAGGTCAACGGGGTCACGTCGAGAAGCAACACATCTTTGACGCTCCCGGAGAGAACAGCCCCCTGGATGGCAGCCCCGAGAGCGACCGCCTCATCCGGATTGACCTGTATGTTGGGCTTTTTGCCAAAGTAGTCTCCGACGATCTTCCTGATCTTCGGCATCCTTGTCATCCCTCCTACTAAGATGACTTCGTCGATCTCGTCCTTTTCGATTTCGGCGTCGCTCAAAGCCTTTTTGATCGGAGCCATCGTCTTTTCTATCAAGGGCAGACTCAGCTCGTCGAGCTCGTCCTCCGTCAACTCCAGACTGATGCTCTGTGTCTTGGTGATGAAGGGTAAGTCGATCTTGGTTTTCTTCACATGGCTCAAATCGATCTTGGCCTTCTCGGCAGCCTCCCTTACCCTCTGGATCGCATTGATGTCTCCGCTCAAATCTACGCCCGTGTTCCTCTTGAAGGCGTCTAATATACGCTGCACCAATAGGTTGTCAAAGTCTTCACCGCCCAAGTGCGTGTCTCCGTTAGTGCTTCGCACCTCAAACACGCCGTCGTCGATGTCCAAAATAGAGATGTCAAACGTGCCTCCACCCAAGTCGTATACAGCACACACACCGTCGTTGTGTTCACCCAACCCGTACGCTAGAGCGGCAGCGGTCGGCTCGTTGAGTACACGGACAACGTTGAGACCGATCAACTCGCCAGCTGTCTTCGTCGCCTGTCGCTGTGAGTCGTTGAAGTACGCTGGCACCGTGACCACCGCGTTCTTGATCTCCCCTTCCTTTAGGTCGAGTGCCTTCTCCGATGTGTTTTTCATCTCCTTAAGAACGAATCCGGCAATCTGTTCAGGTGAATACTGAAGATTCTCGCCGACTGTGGTGCTTAGCCACGCATCTCCGTTGCTTCCCGCAACAATCGTATACGGCATCAGGTTGGCATCCTTCTGCACTTCTTCGTCGGCAAACTTTCTTCCGATCAATCGCTTAGTTGCATAGAACGTGTTTGTAGGGTTGATCACCCATTGTCTTTTCGCCGGTTCCCCAACAAGCACCTCCCCGGATGGGGTAAACGCAACAATGGAAGGAGTCGTGCGTGCGCCCTGGCTGTTTTCTAATATCTTTGGGTCCTTCGTGAGCTGGTCGACAATCGCCACCGCCGAGTTCGTAGTCCCTAAGTCGATACCAATCACTTTGGCAGGTGAATTTGCCGTTGAGTTGAACCTGGCATTTGCCCAAGGGCGCAAAAAAGCAGATCTCAGTGGGTTTCTCGTCAAAACTCTTCTGGATGCAGACAACATGGCTCAGTGGTCTCGTCAAGATGTATTTATGCTGATACCTCGGCTTTTCACACACTTTTCCTCCCTCCTCTCCTCCTTTTGCTAGTACCCCGGTCTTGGTTCACGGAGACATCGAAGACAAAGGACCGTTTTAACAGTGGTATCGCTCTGCCCGATTACGTACGCAGGGTGTGGAAGATGGGATATGCAGTTCAATCCATAGGTCTAGAGGCCTACTCCACACAGCCACTATGTCGGAACGCCGTGCTGGCTGTCTTCATTACTGCCAAACTACACACAAAAGGGAAAAAAGGCTAGATCGTCTATATATCCATGATCGGACCCATCCCGATCGATCTCCAGCCATGCATGTCCAGGTTCCAGCCCTTCCATTGTGCCAACCTCTCCTTCAGGTCGACTATGTCCATGTAGTCCTGCGAGTTGTTGTTTATGTTGAAGCTGGTTAGGTTCTGGAAGCTGGAAGTGGCATGGTTCAAGTACTCTGTTCCGCTCAGCACCGAGACGCCGTCCTCGTCGTCACCCGACTTGACGTGCTGCGCTGTGTCGACCCGGGCGGTACGCAGCTGCTGTGTGAGGCGCTTCACCTGTGCCTTTTCGGTCTCCAGAGCGTTCTGCGAGGCCTCTAGTTCTATCTCGAGGTCCGAGTTCATTAGTTTCAGGTCTACGTTTTCCGCCTTAAGCTTCTTGATCTCCTCACGGAGCTTGTCTGCCTCGGACTGTAGCTCTTTCACCGTGGACTGCAAACTGGTCAAAAACGTGGACTCTCCGTTGCCACTGCTCGAAAGGATGGACTCAAGAGGGGCGTCCTCCGTAGATGCCTCCAAGGTACTTTCCGATGGCTCGGCTGTTTCTTCAGCTACAGCACTCTCGGCAGCCGTCTCCTCCTTTTCTGGAACTTTGGTCTCTTCTTTATCATCTGAATCTTCCACCTTGCTATTTCCCTCTGCTTCTGCCTCTACATCTACCTCTTTTTCGGCAGACTCTTCCTCAGCCTTGGTTATCTCGACGGGCTTCTCCTTCGCAGCGTCCTCATCATCGTTCCCTTCTTCCTCACCCGTGGCCTTTGCTGCTTCTCCATCAGTTGGCACCGTCTCACTAGTCTCCTCGTTTTCCTCGTTCTCGTTCTCGTTCTCGTTCTCGTCCCTCTTGGAGTCGTCTTCTGGCTGAGCAGAGTCCTCCTTCTTGGCACTGCCGTTCTTCTTTCCTTTCTTTTTTCCCTTCTTGTTCTTCTTCTTCAATTCCTCAAACTTCTTTCTAGCCGCCTCTAGCTTCTGCTCCTTGGTCAGGTCTTCTTCACTCATTGTGCTGTTACTAATTGCAAGGCTGCCCTCCTCTTGCAATGCCCCAAAGCCTTCAGAACAGAGCCTCCTCTCCGTGTCTTCCAGTCTTCAGTCACTCACGTCAGGGCTATTGAAGACCAAAACTGCGCCGATCGGCCCAAATCTGCCGCGCCGTGACATTTTTGCGGCTTTCGCCTGCTGCCAAGCTAGTATGCCTAGCTGAGGACTGAAACACATCGCAGACAGTTGTGATGAAGATGACGGGTGCAGATAATCATTAGACTGGTCTTCGGTAGGTGTTTTGTAGATAATGCGGCTTTGGGGATTAAAGAGTTCGAAATAATGACTACTTAAGAGGTTTTGGAACGCATGGGCCCGGGTGAGACACCGGAGAAGAAAAAACGATCACCGAGTTACCGCTTTCGGAAAATTGTAAACATACCAGACGTACCGTAACATCGAGTTCCAGGTTCTCGTTATGGGCCACATGAGATAAAGAAATGCAGAAATAGTGTTCCCCGAAAATATATATTACGTGCATCGGTACTAGGCGCTTTCGTTTAGGCGGTTGATCGGTCTATTTTGCTAATTGTTCTCTTTCTCCACCTTCTTGTGTTGTCATTTTGTCCTTGATACTTAATCGAAAAAAAAAGATACTAGACCGAGTTTGCAGGCAAAGGAAAGCAAAGAAATGATGACAGCGATTCCACCGGAGCAGTTGTATGCTAGGTCGTTTTGGTCTATCGACTCCTCACCACAGGAAGTGCTGATCCTACAAAATGAAAAGGCCACAAAAACCTTGAACTCCCTATCCTCCTTCTACAAGGAGTTCATGCATCTAGAAAATGACTATTCACGAAGATTCAACACCTTGCTCAACCGTCTCGAGCTCCCTAAACACGAAAACGCAGGGACTCTTAAAACAAGTATCAACGTTTTCCATGAACAATGCCTGAAGGTGTCTGAATCACACTCTTTGCAAGCCAGAAGGATACAAGATGCGCTTCAGCAACCACTGTTGGAGTTGATTAGCGATAGGAAAGCAAGAGAAAAGGCCGTGGAAATGAAAATCAGACAGTCGTGGAACGAATTGACGGAGCTGAGAAAAAAGTGTGCATCGAAAAGTATCAAATACGAAGATCTATGGTCCTCAATGAGCTCGCTGAAAAGGACAAGAATGACCCTAGATAATATAGAGGCTGAAAAACTCGAGCAAAAACTATCTGCAATGAAAACAAAGATGTTGATAATAAGAGAAGAAAACTGGGAGTTAGTGAACAGATACAACGAAAAATTAGATGCATGGCTCACATTATGGTGGGATACTTGCAACGAATGGCAAGCTGCAGAAGAAAAACGAATAAGGTTTTTGAAATCCAACCTTTGGGAGTTTGCAAACATCCTCAGCTTGTTCTGTGTCGAAGAAGATCAGTTTGCTGAAAATATCAGAGTCTCCTTACAGGATTGTAGCGCAAAGAAAGATATCAACTATTTTGTGGATGAAAATTCTACTGGCCTTGAGCTATTGGCCCCTTTAAATTTCATAGACTTTGCCAAAAATGAGACAAGACCTGTCCACGAGCAGATCTCAAGAAATTTCGATATTCTAGAGATACCAACTATACGTAAAAAGGTAACGGAAGAGAGGGAGATACGGCAGAAGAAAAGAAACCCACCACCCAAATCCACCAAACAAGGAGAAATGGCATTCTCTTTGATAGGAAAATCAAAGGAAACGTTCAACAAACTGCAGGAGGAAGCCCAGAAGGAAGTGTCGCAAATGAAGATCAATAAGCCCGAGTCAAGCGATGCTAAGTCAATATCCGAACCAAGTACGTACCAAACAATGTCTGATTATTCCAACCCAACTACCCGAACAAGTATATCGTCCCACAGCTTCACCGATAGTTTAAAAGATCAGGTTTTGCAATATAAGAAGATTAATAATGATAATAATAAGAGGAAAGACGACACGTTTGGACTTGGTGATCCAAAAGATGATAATCCTGTAAGAAATGCGTTGATAAATCTAAGGAACGAGGACAAATTACGGGAATCAATGTCACCTGTCAAGGAAAACAGTACGAAGAAGGACAAGCACAACTCGTTCGCCCATATAATGAAGAATGCGTTCAATGAGTCTCCAGGTATGGATACGGCCAGTAAGAACAGTAAAAAGTTCGAGTTTAGGCAGCTTCTTCCAAACTCTGCAACTGGGAGCGGACCCCTTGACGCTGGTATTAACACCGATTATGATAAAGAAACCGATGCAATGAGAATTATAAGCCACAACTCGTTGATGATAAAGAACCAGAAAAACTCCCTGCTGAGACCATCTCAAAGACAGATATCCAGTAGTATGAGGAAATCTAAGTCTCAAATGAATCTGAAAAATAGACACATCAGCCTAAGTGAGCTACCTTCCCATTCATCTGAAGGATATCCGGTCATAAGTTACACCAAGGCACAATACAACTACACCGCAGCAATAGAGGAAGAACTTTCATTCAAAAAGAGAGATATTCTCCTAGTATTGCATAAACAATCTGACGGTTGGTGGTTTGCCGAGAATCTCAATTCAAGCGATTCAGGATTGGTTCCAAGTAATTATCTAGTGGAAATATAGTATAAGAAAGGCGCTACAAGGACATTTCATGATCACAATTTCTTATTCCACAGATTAGACAGCACCTCTCTGATATGGGGGTTTTTCAATCATAACGCTTAGATGTATGTATTTGATGTATATAATCGGTAAAAAAAGGTTAATCTTAATACCGTAAATGTTCAGCTTATATGATTTTCATTTTTCTGCAACCTACCTAAACCACATTCAATATCTTTTTTACATAATAGTAACACGTGATGGAGAAAACAAACATCCCACTCAATATCATCCAGAACCATTGTAAATCATCCTGATCTTGTCCGGGAACAAGACAGTTCATACCCCACAAACCAGTGACAATGTTCAGTGGCAAAACAATCGTACCCAAAATTGTGATTTTCCCTAGAATGTCGTTCATATCGTTGTTGACTCTGGTCATGTCAATGTTAATTTGAGCTAAATAATTCGAATGCGAACGTGCCAACAATTTTTCGTAATGATTCAAATTCTGCACCATGGTCACAATATGATCCTGGATATCCCCCAAATATAAACCAATTTCTGATCTCGGAGCAACTTCCCATTGCTCGTTGTACCTTTTCGAGAAACCCTTGATAACATCTGCCTTAGAGCCTAAAAGTCTGAGTAATGACATAACTCTTCGTCTACAGTTACCAATTCTTCTCAACATGTCACCTTTTTTCTTCCAGTTTATTACCTTGGTATCAACAGAACTGGAGCTTGAAGAAGAGATAGATTTTGAGCAGGAAGAAGTATCATCTCCATTGATATTTGAATTTCTACGTTTGACTTTAATCCAGTATGGGTCTTCACTTACTTCATCCTCATTTTCGTCTTCCGACTCACTGTCGTCAGACTTATCTCCCGACTGCATCGTTATGATTTCATCTTCTATTGAATTGACTTCAGTTTCTATCGACTCTATCAATGGGGCAAATGCATCCGTAATATCATCGATCAAGGCATAGCCGACCCAGTCTGAAGTGACAGTCAAATAATCTCTTAATAGTCTTGCACGACGACGGACGTTACCGGTATGCGGAGTTGGCTTAAAATGGAAAGTGATTACTCCATCTCTGAAGACCACTATATACATGGTTAATGGGATAAGCTCATCTTTGTTGTATTTCTTCTTTTTCATCTTTTTCGACGTCACTGAAGCCGATTTGGATTTCTTTGATTTTTTGGAAGTATTAGAATGGATGGAATTTCCTGAGCTACCCGATGTTGAAGAAGTGCGTTTCATTCTTTGCATCATTCTCATAAAGAATGGCCGTTCATTCTGTGCTTTTTGCTCTTCTTCCTCTATTGCATCAGCAAATGCCTTTTCTATGGCATGCTTACGTCTTTGATGTTCCTCTTCAACATCAAAGGATGTGAAACAAACAAAGTAGTAGTCTTTGAAAAGCTCCACTTTTTCTCTGGCTTCACCCAAAAAGATATCCTCTGAAGTTAACGGATGGATACCAAACGTTTTGGATATTGCTTTCATTTCGTCTTCGGTTGGATTCAAAACGTCTAGCCAGAATGGCTGAACATAGTTTTTCGTCGATTGGGAGGAGTTCAAAGCTGTATTTGCTGAGGCTGTAGTTTCCTGAGTTAAGTTCGTCAGTGTGGATGCAACGATGGGGAGGTTGGAGATGTTGTGCATTTTGTTTGCAACCTCCTTTTCCTCCGGTATAGTATCGACTGCTCCATAGTGAGAAGGAGAGAAAAGATCTTCGAATTTCCTCCCATTGTGAAGCAGTCCGGATATAGTTGGCGAATGGATAGTGTCAGAGATATCTTCCCTAAAGTATGTAAACCTGAATTTTGTCATCTTGTCATGCTTTGTGACGAAAGCTGGCTTTCTCCAAGGAGTTCTCTTTTTCGGTCTTAGACGTCCGTTGATCGGGTCTATTTCCTCATTAGTGGACACAATTAGAGGCTCGGTGATTTCTCCGTAATCCACGTTTGAGATTATTGGATACTGGAAGTTGACGTTGTTTTCGTCCAGAGGAGAGACAGATTTCTGGCTAGTTGACGTCGATCGTGGTCTCTTCAAGTCTTCATGCTCCTCACGAGCAAACTCCTCCAAGATCGACAAATTGGGCCACCTTTTTGACCGGTCCACCTCGTCCAGAGAGTCCACAGGGAAACAGACGTCGTTCAACGAGGAGGCCTCCGAATTCCTTCTGGAGGAAGGGTTCGACGACGCGTAGATCGAGTTCTCCTCCCTCTTCGAGTCGGTGTAGGTGTCCGAAGCCATGGAGATAGGCGCCGACTGCGAAAGAAGGCTTCTTTGCGGAAAGGGCGTCTTCTTCAGGAACGGGTTGTTCTGCACACTGTTAGGAACGGGGAACGGGGTCGGATATTTGTTCTGGTGGGTGGGCATGGTGCTGCCGTAGTCGTGGTCAGACGGCTGCATGCCTCGACGGTCGTTTTCATGCGAGAGCAACTTTGACTGTTGTGTGAAGGCATCACTCAGCTGCTGCTGCTGTTGCTGCTGGTGGTGGTGATGCTTGTCGGTGCCTGCTGAGGACGCTGACACCGCAGAAGCTGGCTCCTGCGTCCGCACAGGTCTCACCATCTTCTGGTCCGGCTTGATGTCTGAGTACCGTCTGTGGTCGTTGAACGCGGAGGAGTCTGCCCCATGGATGTAGCTGTCAATGTACGAGCTGCCGGAGTCGTCATGGATCAGCCCCATGGCGTCCAGGACCTCGTCCGGATGCGTTCCGGACGGGTGGTGGTGGTGCCGGTCGCTGGACATGGACGAATCGATGGACTTGCGGCTCTCCCTGTCGCAGGACCTCCAACCTGAGGGGCTCTTGGAGCTACTGTTGCGGTTCAGCATGTTCGAGCTCATTCGCCAACGTTTAATGTGTGTTTTCCAGACGGGCTTGCCGCAGAGACGGGCCCGATAGGAGCACAGAGAGGCCCTCTTGGTTGCAGTCTGTCCCTCTCTGTTCTGCCAGAACCCGAGAGAGACGGAAACGCTCCTGCCGGGGTGAGAACATGAATCGGAGAAACACCGCCCTGTTTTACGGGGGTAGGATGGGATTGTCTTACACAGGTTGGGGTGGAGGAGGCGGTACAGGCAAGGAAGGGCTTGCCAACTTGTCTGGATGCTATACAGTGGTGATGCGGTGGGCCCGGCGATGCCCTTCACTCGGTCTTGACCCGCTTCTGCGGAGGGGCCTCGCTGACGTCCTCGAACTCGACGTCGTCGATGTCCTCGTCGTCCTCGTCGTCCTCGTCGTCATCGGCAACTGCGGCGGCGGCTGCAGAGACTTCGTCCTTGCTCTCAGTCTCGTACTCTTCGGCCTCATCGTCTTCCTTCTGCTGCTGCTGTTTGCGGTCCAATGCTGCCTTCATGACGTTGAACTGCTCCTTGTCGTCGATCTTAACCAACGCCTCGCCGATGTCGACCATCTTGGACACCAGCACGTTCCACTGGTCCTCCGTCAATGAGAGACCCTTGCTGCCCGGAAGCCACTTTCCATCCTTCTGATAGTACTCCCGAATGTCGACCAACTTCATGTTTTTGAACTTCCGGACAGTTACCTTCTTTTTCTCCACGCCTAGCTGTGGCACGCAAGGAAAAATTATGCCATTCCACCGAGGAATGGCTGCTGTTTGCGTGTTAGTATCCCGTCGCTTTACGTCACGTCACATCGCCATGTCTCCTCCTTCTACTCACATCAAACTGGATCTGCGGCTGTTCGGCAGGCGCACTGCCGCTGCCGGCCGTCTCGGTTGCCTTCTTCTTAAAGTATCTTTTAGGTGGCATCGCAGTGCTTTCTTGTCTCCCAATGGCTACCCTCCCGCCTCCCGGCTTCCTGCTGTCCTCTCCGTCGCCCCCGTCTGGCACAACCTCTTGTAGCCCGTCGCTAGAAGGACCGGCGCCTGCAAAACCAGCCGCGCCGCCTGGACGGGAACAGGAATCGGAGGCGAAGGCGTTATAGGAGAAGACGGGGATGACAAGGGGGCGTCTTTGAGCATCTTGGGTAGTAGACAAACAACAGAGCGTCCAAGGAAACATGTCACTCGGTCTGCAGAATAAGTCGAATGACTTGAGCGGGATCTCCCCGCTGATCTTGGGCGGGGCGGTGTTCAACGTCCAGTACAACGACGACCCGCTAAATCTACCAATCTGCGACCTGCTCGAGACGAGTTTCCGGCTCGGCATCAACGCCATCGACACGTCGCCTTACTACGGCCCGTCTGAGGAGCTGCTGGGCGATGCGTTGGCAAAACTGACCGCCGATGGGAAGATTGTGCGTGACAATTACTACTTGTGCACGAAGGTGGGCCGGATCCGGCTTGACGAGTTCGACTACTCGCCCGAGTGGGTGGAGAAGTCTGTACGCCGGTCGCTGAATCGGTTCCAGACAGACTACCTCGACGTGGTGTTTTTGCACGACGTGGAGTTCACGACGCTCGAGGAGACGCTTGGCGCCTTGGCGACGCTCATGAAGTTGAAGGCCGAGGGCCTTATCAGATGGGTCGGCGTGTCCGGCTACCCGGTCGATTACCTTTACACGGTCGCCAAGACGGTGAAAAACGTCCCGGCAATTGGAAAGCTTGACCTTGTCATGAGCTACTGTAATATGTGTCTACAGAATACCACTCTCGACACCTACTACGAGCGGTTCCTCGCCGACACCGGTGTGAGGCTCGTCAACAATGCGTCCATCCTCTCCATGTCCTTGCTCAGGTACCAGGACACGAAATCGTTCCACCCAGGGAGTCAGGCGCTTAAGGAAAGGTGCAAGGAGCTGGCCATGGTGTTAAAGGAAAAACACAACATCGACTTGTCCGACCTCGCTACCAGGTTCGCCATCGGATCATGGCTTCCGAAGCAGGGCAGAACTGTGCTCGGCGTATCCAGCATCCCGGAGTTGATGGCAGCGTGGAATCAATACCAGATCGTGAAGAGTGGGTTGTCCGCCGAAGAGGATGCAAGGCTTTTTGCCTTTAGTCAATCTTTCCTGGGCGACCACTTCAATGAGGTGTGGAACAGCGGCATCAAACACAACTAGAAGCTCTAAAACAGATAGATAATAAAGACTTGTATTCATAAACTAGATACATAAACTCTCAGAAAACCGGCTATAGTTTTGAAGAGAGGTCACCCTCGACGAGGTGGATGGCCGCATAATCAATGACCTTGACGTTTCTCTCCACCACCCATGTCTGGAACTTCACCACCGACCCGGACTTCCACGCCGACACCTTCAAGGTTTCTCCAGGGTAGACAAAGCTCGTAAACCGAGCTTTGATTTCGTCAAAGAGTCCAAACCTGTCGACCAACAGCTTCGCAGAGATCCCGTAGAAGCAGAGCCCGTGGAGAATAGGTTTCGAGAAGTTGCCGCCCTTGGCAAAGACAGGATCCACATGGAGAGGGTTGAAATCCCCGTTGAGTCGGTATAGTGCCGCTAGATCCTTATCGGTTTTGAACTGGCCCTCGTAGTCTGGAGTGCCTGATGCAGAAAAGTCTTTCTTGTAGAAATTACTGATCCCTTCCTTGTCACTACCAGGAGCCTCGTCCTTCCCACTGTGGGTCTTGCAGTCTCTTATGAAGTACGAGCCTACGTTGGTGAATAGCAACTTCCCGTCATCGTCAAATGTCTTGTACCCGGATCTCATCAACACATTTTGCTTGCTTCCCTTGGGCTTGTTAATCATCTCCAAAGGAAACGATTTGGTCGTAAGCCTCCCACTCGTTGGAATAGGAAACTTGTTCACCTTAAGGTAGTGCTCACCGTGTAGCAACTTCATAGGGTTGTAGTTGTCAAGAAGGTCGTCAAAGTTCAAACCTCCATCTTCCTGGTTCATGAACGGAATGACGCCGAATGTTGGCAATACCTGGAAATCCGGGTCAGACTCATAGACATACTTCAATTCTTTACTGGTAGCACCGACGGAGATATTATACAAGATGACTTGATGGTGGTCGTACGTGTAAGCCTCGTCGGACGAACCACTATCATCTTTACTACCATCTCCATCGTTGTTGTCTTCTTCTTCTTCGTCGTCCTCATCATCATCATCACTCCCGACAGACTCTAGGATAGCAATGGAGGACTCTTCGGCAGACTTCAAGGTTATGCCGTCGCTGAAATCGGTGATATCTTTCCAGTTTGTTTGGACAAACTCCGGAGTGATGTGTTCATCGTGGGAAACGGCACCTTTAGCTCTTTGCCATCTTGTGTTGCCGATCCATCCTGCACCGACCTCGTATAGCTCGCCAGAAACACCACCCAACTCCTCACTGCACAATAATACAACCATTGGTGAAACTTGCGAAGTGGAGAACTTGTTGAGTTCGCTCTCCTTAAAGATGGTTTTGGTCATGGCGGTCTCTGCATGTGGGGCAATGGCGTTACATTTGATGTTTGCCTTTCTTCCCTCAATGGCTAGTGTTCTTGTAAGTGCCAACACACCAGCCTTGGCAGATGCGTAGTTGGCTTGGCCAAAATTGCCGTAGATCCCCGAGGTGGAAGTGGTATTGACAATGTAGCCCGTTTTTCTCTCCAAGAAGATTGGCCACACCAACTTGCACAACCTGTATGTTGCCAAAACATGGATCTGGATCACCTGATCCCATTCCTGCTGGCTCATCTTGGCAAAAGAGCGGTCCCGTAGAATCCCAGCGTTGTTGACTAGAATGTCGACTGTTCCGAAACTGTCCACGGCGGTCTTGATGATCTTGTCGGCTTCCGAGTAGACATCGTGTTTGGACGCCACAGCACTTCCCCCACTCTTTTTGATTTCATCCACAACAGAGTAAGGGTCCTTGAAGTCGTTCACCACGACCTTAGCGCCGTATCTGGCAAACCAGAGAGCATGCGACTTCCCCAACCCGTTCCCGGAACCAGTGATCACGACAACCTTGTTCTTTAGCGACTTTATCTTGGTCTTCCCCTGTTCATTCTTTCCCAATGTGCTTGTGATATCCCACACTTTGTTGTAGTCCTTCAACATGGTCGGGTAGTCTGATTCCGTGAAGTCTGAGATTTCGTTAAACTTGTAGAGAATCGCCTCCGGGGTCAACGTGTCACTGGAAGGGTTGAGGTACAAGCCTCCACTCCGCTGCCACTTGATCTGTGCAAACAACCCAGCGGCAACCTCATATATCGATCCTGTTGATGGACACATCTCGGATGTCAAATAGAGCACCAACGGAGCAATCTTCTCGGGGGACAATTTTTCTAACACGTCCGGAGGCAGGACGGTCTCGGTCATCCTGGACTTGGCCAAGAGCGAGATAATGTTGACCTTGATGTTGCTATTGTAGCCTTCCTTGGCTAAGGTCTCGCCAAAGCCCACCAATGCCAGCTTGGCGCACGAGTAGTTCGCTTGACCGAAGTTGCCGTACAAACCTGCCGGCGACGCCGTCATGATGATTCTCCCGTACTTTTTTGCTTTGAAGATCTCCCAGCAAAGCTTGGTAAGTTTGAAAGCGCCGTTGAGATGCACGTCCAAGACGTCTGTAAACTGTTTTTCAGTCATGTTCTTGAAGCTCGAGTCCTTCAAAATCCCCGCATTGTTGATGAGAATGTCAACGGTGCCAAAGTTGTCGAGTGCAGTCTGTAAAATGCCCTCTGGATTCGTCACCAAGTTGTTGTAGTCGGCTGCCGCCGTACCTCCGTTTTTCCTGATCTCCTCGACAACAACGTCTGCTGCCCTGTTGGAGTTCCCGGAGCCCGTCAAGGAACCCCCGAGGTCGTTTACCACGACCTTCGCCCCTCTGGACGCAAACTGGTGGGCGTACACCTTCCCTAGTCCTCCTCCCGCACCGGTGATAATCACCACCTTTCCTTTCAAAGACACTTGTTCTGGCATGCTTGTGGATATTTCACTTTACTATTTGCTTATATATAGTTTGTTATTGTTTTGAGTGGAACAAAGCCCTTTTTTTATACAACGGCTGTCTCAAGTACAGACAGCCCAGAAGCAGAACCAGCAAGTGGAAAACAGCAGCAGATTTATACAGTATTCAGACGGCCTGTTCCCCCGACACTGCCAGACGTCACAGAGACGAGTGACAGAAAATCGCCTCCCCCTCCCTAACATGACCAGACCTGGGGAAATGCCCCGAAATTGCTCGGAGTAAAGAGGAGGGCCCTTGCGGAGGAAAAATGTGGGGTAGGGCTCGGAGAAAGTGGCCCAGCGCGTCAAACGGAGCGCTGCCGCGAAAAGAAGGCTAAACTAAAGAAAAGTATGCTCACGTAACGAGCTGACGTAAGCTTTCGGCTCGCCTGCCAAACGCGGTACAGCCGGCCGAGGCGTTGGCTGGTGGGCGCGTCGAACGGTTTTTCTCGGAAGTGCGAATGCGGTAATTCGGAAGACGGTTACCGCGCCGGGTGCTTTTCCGGCCGGAACTGACTCATCGTAGCTTAACGTCCTCGGGTTGAGAGAAATCGGAGCTGTCGGAGACGAAAGGAGGACGAAAGGACCAGCCTGACGGCGAAGAAAGAGCTCATAGCAGAGAATAGACGGAGAAGAGGAAGAGATCCAGGATGGGTAGTGTGAAGGAAGAGAAAGCGAGCCTCTGAGGAGCGTAGAAGGGGGGATGGCAGTTCAGCCTTATGCTACAACTTTCCACCCATTGTGTGCCTTGCGTGTAACACCTTTTTTCCCTCCTTGCACTTGGCCACCTGACTAATTGTCACGCAGTGTGCGTTTTTTTCATATATAGATCTCCCTTCCGCTTTGTCTGCACCAGTTTCTGGTCAGTGCACGCTCCCACTCTGTCTTTGGAGTGTCTGTCTTTGGAACACGTACATTTGGAAAAACCCCTCCAGAGTAGCCTCCACCCAACGCAACGCTACAAACATGACAGTGTTCACGACCGTGGTATGTCCGGCAGACATGCACGATACGCGGTTCCACAACCCATCGAAAATTGCCCCCACGATCCAGTACCAGATCCAGCCGACGTCGTACTTTACGCTTTACCACATCCAGCAGTACATCAACGACTTAACGTTGCTCCCGGGCCGGATCCATGCCAACTCGGTGCTTTCCTTCAGCGTCTCGAACAGCTCCTTCTCCAGCTACCGCACCTCCTGCCCGCTGAAACAGCATCTGAATATCTTGTGGGAAAACTGCAAGATCCAGAGAATCGACTTGGACTTCACCCAGTTCAAGTTCAAGAGGGAGATTCTCCAGCGGGTCGTCGCCCTGACCAACCACATCCAAAAGCATGGCAAATACAACGTTTTTTTGAGCATCACTGTGCCCCTCGACAAGGACTTAGTCATTCCGGAGGAGTTCATTCAGATCTTGAGGAGGTTCAAACAGGAGTTTATCAGCTTCAACATGCTTAACATACTCATCACGAAAAGCCTCAAACGAAAAAATGTCGAATGGTTGGAAATGGCCAAAATAGCGTACAAAAACGTTGCTGCCCAGCTGCGAAAATATGACGAAACAAACGAGATCTTCATCGGGTCCATCGAAAAATACATCGGTCTCTCTTTTGACTGCGACGTTACCCCAAACACTCACCACTACGAAGTGAAAACGCTGGAAAAGCTAATTTCCCCCAACTCGTCGTCCTCGTACTCCTCTTTGAACACGCATAGCATGAAAACCACTGTGAGGCAGAGCGTCAGGCACGGAGAAAAGAAGAACATGTCTGAGCTAGATTTCCTCATGATATGGAAGTGGGCAAACAATACCGGCTTAGGCCAGGTACAACTCAAGTGTTATCTGGCTAACTCGAAGAATGTGAAAAAGGTGATTGAGAAAAACTTGCGTCTTTTGAAACGTAATCCAAACTTACCGAACACCAACACCGATAACTCGTTGACTTTGCCCCAAGATATGCTATACAGATTGGCAGATGAAGTTGGGATTTGCAATGTCACTACCGCCAACTATTTGGAGCCGGCGCCTTTCGGAGAACTCACATCTAGATCTGCCTCAACGCCATCAGCGCTAAGCAGTACCCAATCTTCAAGCTCTTCTACATCTTCGACAGATTCGGTGAACACTCTAGAGCCAGCACAGAGGACTGTTCTAGCAGAAAGGTTGGGTGAATCAGTAACCCTTCTCACTGACGACAACGAATACCAGTATAGTCTACCCGATTACGAAACGGCCATGCTTCAGAAGGTTCAGGAACACGAGAGAATGATGAACTCTCTCGTGAAATTACCAAGCTATGCAACGGGAACATACTCTGGCTAAATGACTTGATGAAATTTTTGACTCAAAAAAAAAAGAAAAAATCAAACAAACAACTTATCACGAATCGTGATGGAACACCTACGTATATACCTTTTATGATGTTTTTTTTGCTGGATTAAATAACGGAAATAATTTAGAAAAAACCCTTCTTTTTTTACTAATTATATTGTAAAGCTCCAACGTAGCTTTCCGATATATAGTTGTACCACTGTATTTGCTTCTCAGTAAAGTGCTTGTAGATTCCCCTCCATTCCGCCATTTGCCCCATGCCGATAGTATCATACGAACACCACGTGTATCCTTGACAGGTAGAGAGTTGCTGCAAGCCCAAGTTTGAATACTTCCCATCTTCCGGATTAGAGCTGTCTATGTTATTCTTTGCAAGAGGCGGGATAATAAATGCGTCAAAGGCGATTGGCATGGAATAGAAGTTCTCCAACTCTTGCACATTTGCAAAGCTGCGCCCAAGTGGATCTGGCAGTTCCCTCAAAAGATCAAAGTCTTTGGAGGCCAATTGATGCGTCACTTTCGGGCAATTGATGACGCCCGAATTGATCCACGATAGTTCGTTGCTGTCGGAAAGCACATGGGAAGGATGTGCCGAGCATATTTTGTGGTACTTGACACCATCTTCATTTTCCATGGGGCTCCCGACTGACGCTGTCCAGTAGTCATCAAATTTGTAGTTATCGAGCCCAGACAAGAGCATGCTTACCCAAAAGTGCTCCTTATCGCCCCAACTTCCAATCATTGTCGATTGTATGAACGACAAATGGAGGGAGAGGATCACTGCATTCCAGTATTTCTCTCTATTCACAACAACAACCCCAGACTCCATATAGTGGAAGTACCTTTCCTTGAAATATTCGCCTTCCCAAGTTTCGTCCTTGATGGGGTTTATTCCGAAGATGAAGTTGTCAATGAGATTTGGTGATGTGTTCTTCAAGAAGTCAATATAGGCCGCACTCATGTGCATATCGAGGTTCCTGTCTTTGAAGAATAAGGTTCCGCTCTGCTTGAACTGCGATGTATCTAGCAGACTAATTGGAGTCTGGAATAATACCACATCTGTATCCAACATGATCATAGTCTCGAAGCTGTTGAATCCGTAGGCTAGCATCTTGTTGAAGAATTTGGGGAACTCATCCTGATAATTGTCGCTCAAACAGAATGAGACGTCCACAAACCAGATGTCTTGCTTTGGGAAGGACGATTGAGTTGTTGGGGCTTTCATTGCCCGTGCCACTTGGAAGAGCCTATATTTATTTAGAGAAGAAAGGTCTCCTCTGTGGAGGAATTCGATGGGGAGTTCGTTGTTGAGCGTTCGAAGAAGTCTGAGTAGCGCCATCGTCTCTTCTACTAATGCGTCGTTGACTGAAAGAACAATGCCTACATTGTTCAGCTTATCCTTGTAGTGTTTCCAGAACGGTTTATCCCTTGGATAAGGGGAGGATGAATGCCAGGCTTTCAACTGGGCAGAGTCGTATGCAAACATCGATTCGTCAATGATAGACTCAGCCACAATTTGTGGATGCACTTCCATCGGTGGAGGACCATAGTAGATCGAGCCTGTCCAGTGCTGGAAGAGCGGAAGTTTCCCGCTGAGATAGGGGTACACACGAGTGTCTAAATTATTGAAAAGAGTATGTAACTTTTCATAGGCCGTGTTCTTGGAACCTGTGGCATTGTCCATGAAGCAGTGGTTATAGATGTTCATGTGGACAAGATCCTCACTCTTCTGCAGGTTTTCGTGGGTGTACTCGGTCCCCAGCTTGGGACTTGTCCACCAGTTTGGGTTGTATGCGTGCAAACGTTCGAAGTAGAAGTAGCATTTTTCCGCCAGCGGCTTCTTGGCGAAGTCTTCTATGGAGTAGGAGTCCTCAATGGCCTTGTAGATGGGTCTGTAAGCGAGTTGCGGGGAGAAGAAGTCGACGGAGGCATGATTGTGGATCGTTTCGGCGGCTGTTGGCTGGCGTTTTTCCCCGGAACGAAGACACAGGAGCCAGATAAGGGCTGCCGCAGCTAGTAGAACGAATCTGAGTTTCTTGGCAGCATGCAAGAGGACAGTCGAGTACTTTTTCATCGGATGGCCATGTGTCGGTGAATGCTCTGAGTGGGAAAGCAGTACCTCATAGAGAACGACGCTGACATCATTGCGGTCTAGACAGAGGGAGAACAGGTTCTGATTTTCACGATTTTCATGATCTCCTTGCAGAGAGAGTAGTGCTTCTTTTCTTTTTCCGCGGGAGGCTTTTTTTAGAACGGAGGGGAAGGGCGGGGAGACGTTTTTGCATTTTCGCATTTCTGCGTGTTTTTTAGTTTCCGCATTGGGAAATTCGAATCGCCGACATTACGGGGACTGTTATATGTTCGGGGATATACACCATATGGTCTAAGTAGGTAATATACATGCACGTTCAGAGGTGTATATGAGAGGGGAGTTGGTGAGCAGAAAGAGGGGAAAGAAGAAAGAAAAGAAAAGAAAGAGAAGATAAGAAGAAGTCAAGAAGTTAGGACTCACAAGGAAGATTCTCAGACTGGGAATTAAAGAGAGTGTGTGTAAGAACGGTGGAAGTCGTAGTAGCAGTTGCATAGAAAAGATGCTTTAAGTGGGTGTGGAGTGGATGCCGGGTTGGATCACAGGATTGTACATTTGCTCTTCTTCTTGAACTTCTTTGGGGCAAAGCTGCTGCGCTTGCTTCTGGAGGAAGGTGGGGAGACGCTGTCCGGGTCGGTGTTGCTGCTGCTGCCACCGCCTCGTGCTCCGGCGCCTGCGCCGCTGGCGAGGGTGCTATGGTGCTTCTTCATGCGGGCCTTGTTGTACGCGGTGTTGAAGACGCAGTTGAAGAGCTCGTTGACGTTGTGCATGCGGATGCTCGAGCAGGCGAGGTGTGCGACAGCGCCGATGCTCTCTGCAACCTGGTACGCGTGCGCCGGGTTGACGGCGTGGACCATATCGTCCTTGAGCCCGACGAGCACGATCGAGGCGTGGGGAGCATAGGTCATCACCTCGGGTGCCCAGACCTCGTGGATGTTGGGCAACGACTCAGGCGCATCGACGGAGTAGGCGACCACGACGACGTCGGCGTCCTGGTAGCTCAACCGGCGCAAGCGCTCGTACTCCTCCTGGCCGGCTGTGTCCCACAAGTCTGCTGAGAGCACCGTTTTCGACTGCACCTGTTTCACGAACGTGCGGTGATTCTCGAAGATGGTGGGCTCGTACGCCAGAGGGAACGACCCGCGGATGTACGACGAGAAGAGCGACGTCTTCCCGCAGCCGGAGTCGCCCACAATGACAACCTTCGACTGCAGGGACGGGTGTGCATGGTCGTCTGTGTCGAGGACCTCGTAGTCGGGGCCCTGGGCAATTGCGGACACGTAGTAGGGCTCGGACATTGTGGCAGCGGTGTCAATGGAGACCAGAGAGCAACAAAAACAACCGCAGGGTCCACTTCTATTTGAAGAAGGAGTAACGGGCAGTCGCAAATGGAGGCCCCTCGATGCAGGGGGTAGCGGTGGGGGGGAGTCTTGTTGACATGTCAACAAGACTTTCAGGGCCTGTTGCGCCGATCGGCGGCGACGCCAGTTTGCCACCATCATCGACGCGTCGATTCCGCGCTGCGCGCCTGCCCGCGCCCCTTCCGCGCCAGTGGCAAAAGCTCACCACACTACGTGCAACACCTTCACCGTGCGCAGCGGGCCGGTGGCGAGGGCGCCCACTATGGTTTGCACACGCTACTGTGCACTGCGTTGCTCTTCACTATACAGCACGTCGGCACACTGCGGACAGCCACTCACTGGGCCCGCTGCGTACCCACACAAAGCCATTCCAGCTGTCACACACACACACCCATTGGTAAGTACACCGCACACACTGTGCACAGGGGCACGTCTCTGCCGCCGTTATCTTTGTCTCTCTCTGGGCTGCACCACTGACAGGCAGCACTCTGCTGCTGCTGTTGCTGTTGCTGACCGTCCGGCGCCCCGCAATAAAGGTGGTGGCGGCGGCTCGTGCAGGGCCTGACAGAGATAACGCTGTGGGGACCGGGGGGACAGGGGGTCGGGGGGTATACACTACAACAGACGTTGGTGGCGACAATGGTGTTGCCACCGGTGGCAACGGGGATGGGCAATGGCGACGGGACTGGAAGCTTTTCCTTCCAGAATCGCCGTATGGAGTCGTCAAGTTTCTGCGATGGGCCGTTTTGGCTTCGTGGAGACGGCAGCAGGTCAATGCTTCGTGGCACTGGCTGTTGTGGCCGTCCGGTCGTTCTGGCGTCTTGTGAAGGCGTCTGCCTGGTCTGCTGAACTGTCCCGGCCTGCGAAAACGGGGGCAGACGCCGTTTACCCCATCCAGCGGCGGCCCTGGTGTGCGTTTTTCCGCTGCGGGACCGCGGCGCGAGACGAAAACGCGTCTGTTGTTGTTGTGGTAGTGCGCTGCAGCGCAGCCTCACGCAGCACCGCACACGCACAGGCTCCGCCTTTTATATAGCTGGCCTACCTGCTCTTCTCCCTGCTCCTCTTTTTCTTTCCTGCTTCAACCCAGCTACTAACATCGCCTTGACACAACCACCACTACTACAGACTGCAATGCCTCCAAAGAAGGAAAGATCCAGAAAGAAGAAGGACCCTAACGCCCCAAAGCGGGCCTTGTCCGCATATATGTTCTTTGCCAACGCGCAGCGTGACATTGTCAGAGCAGAGAACCCTGGAATTGCCTTTGGCCAGATCGGCAAGCTCCTCGGCGAGAAGTGGAAGTCCATGGACGCAGAGAAAAGAGAGCCATACGAAAACAAGGCCGAGGCAGACAAGAAGAGATACGAGCTCGAGAAGGCCGACTATTTGAAGAGAAAGGAAAACGAGTACTTGGAAAAACACGAGGCCTGATGGCGATGTCGTTCTACCATTTTGCTTAATTTTGATCTTTTCTGTGTCTTTTTTTTTCTCCCTCCCTCTCCTTTTTGACTAATTGTCGTCTTTGTGACCCCTGGAATCTTTCTTTTGATCTTTTATCATCATCATTATTATCTTTGTGTATTATTTCCTATTTATTTTCCACCTCTTTTACCCCTTATTGTGAAGTATCCGCGCCGCGTGCCAGGTCAATATCTAGGTTGTACAATAGCATGATTATTGGTAGTCTTTGTTCTTTTTCTATAACGGAATATATCTTCTTGCCTCTTCTACTCTACACCTGCTTCTTGACAAGTACCGCCACGCTCTCCACGTGGTGCGTCTGCGGAAAGAAGTCGAACCCCCGGATGCTCTCGAGCTCGTACTTGGCCCCGTTCGCCGTCTCGTTCAGAAAGAACTTCACGTCCCGGGCCTGTGAGTGCACGTTGCATGACACGTACACAATCCGCAAGGGCTCGAACTCGCTCAACTGGTTCAGAAAGACCCCGTCGCAGCCCTTCCGGGGCGGGTCGAGAATGACCCCCGTCTGCTCCTTCGGGAACGCAATGTGCTCAAACAGCTTCTCCGCCTTCCCCTGAATGAAGTCGCATCGTTCGGTGCTGATCTCGTTCAATGCCGCATTCTTCTTGGCAAACTCAACAGCCCGCTCGCTGATCTCCACCCCAAGCACCTTCTCCACGTTGCTTTCCGCCGCAGAGGCTATCGCCACGCTGAACAACCCGGACCCGCAGTACGCGTCCACAAGGTACCGCATCTCGGTTCCCAAGTTGTCCCTCACGTACTTGATTACCAAGGGCAAGATCGAGTTGTTGTTCTGGAAGAACTCGTTCGCAATGAAGTCGAACCGGAGCACCCGTCCAAGTCCCGTATCGACAAGGTCGCTCACAACCTTCTGATTCTCGGTCACACACGTCTTGGTCACCTTTCCCTCGACGCCGGGGACTTCCACCTCGAGCTTCGTCACAGGACCTTCGACCCCGTCAGAAGTCACCTCCCTCGAGCCAAACACCCGCTCAGAACTGTCCTCGTCATGGTTGATTACGCTGTTCTCCCGGAGCAACACAGTGACACCCTTCTTGCTCTTCACCCCGGCATTCCAGTCCCGCTTGAGCCGGGACCGTTCGTTCACCATCCCAAGCCGCACAATTTCCGTCCCGATGATGCAATCCTCGATGTCCAACACATCGCCAAAGTACGGTCTGATCGAACGCCTGCGCATGCTGGCCTTTTCCGAGTCCGGATGCTCCAACGTCAACGAGCCGTTGTCGTACACAGCTCCTTCGTTTTTCCCCTCACCGTACGGCCCATCCTTCTTGATGTTCAACCAGGCACCCTTGCCACGCCAGCCAAACCCGAGTCGAGGTACGTCCAGCCCATTCGTCCCGCTCCGGGGGATGTCGTAGTGCGGCGTGAGCTTC
This sequence comes from Pichia sp. PH4023, assembly GCA_025531575.1. Taxonomy (NCBI): domain Eukaryota; kingdom Fungi; phylum Ascomycota; class Pichiomycetes; order Pichiales; family Pichiaceae; genus Pichia; species Pichia sp. PH4023. Next base: position 299,300 of record JAMGYR010000017.1, on the reverse strand, counting down.
GTACGATACCCGTACTTCAACGGACTCGCAACCGTGTCCATCACCTTCCCAGCCCAGTCCACCTTGTTCTTGCAGAAGTGCTTGTACGCGTTCTCAACGACCTCCTTTTTGATCGCAAGCTGGTTCTCGTACGAAAGCGACTGGTACTGGCATCCGCTGCATATACCGAAATATGCACAGGGAGATTCCTTTGGCTTCACCAACGCAGTGCTGTCGATGGTCGTCTCCTTCGCAAAATCTTCCGTCTGTTCGGAACCGTCCTTCCGGTCCCCGTCTTTCCAATTCTCGTCTCTAAGAGGTGAAAGATGTGTAAATTCAACCACCTCCGCATCGACATAGTGTGCGTTCGTGTGGTAGACCCTGAGGTTGACAAAGTCTCCAGGGAAGGCAAAGGGGACTATTGCAACCTGCACTTTTGGAAGATTTTCCGCATGCACAGTTCTGCGGTATGGCTCCTCACTAGGTGCTCTACGTGGTCTCTTCTTGCTATTTCCTTCTTCACCAACATCGGCCGTTTCTGTCTTCTCAGCTTTCTCCTCGTCATCGTTCTTGGCAGCCTTTGCGGCCAGTTCTTGCTGTTTCGCCTTGTACTCTTCAATCTGCTTTTTCTCTCTCTCGTGTGCTGCCTGCTGACATTGGAGAACAGTCTCCATAGTTGGCGCCTTAATAATCGCCAACCCGTCTCCCTTTGCACTCATGCACAACACCTGCACGTTCTTCAACTGCCGCCAATTGAACGCATCCAAAACACCAGCATCGTTGATAAGATCCCGAACAGGATTCATCACGTCCTTGATGGTCAAAGGCTCGATTGACTGTGGATCCTCGATCCCAAGAATTTGACATACCTTGTCATGGTGTTTTTTCAACATGTTTGGAATCTCAAATTCAGTCATAACTCCCAACGGACTGGTCGAATCAAAGTTCGACTTAGGCGGCTTTCTGTGTGATGGTCTCTTCCTTTTGGCAGCATTGCTTCTTGGATTGACGTTTTTCTTCTTTGGCTCAACAGCTTGCTGTTCCACGTCCAACCTGACCTCCTCCTGAATTGGAACACTGCTCAGCGTGTCATCTGTAACTACTGACATTATTGTTCTCTTCGGGTTCCTGCTGTATCTCAATAGAGTAGAAAGTATGTTTTTCCGTACGTGAATCGAACCAATGCTTGTATTTAATATGTTCATATATTATCTTGGTTTGACTTTGATCACAGAGTAGGAAAAGAAAAGATCGGGACCTCAAACTTTGTACTTATTGCAATTTTAGACTCAGCCAGCTTTTTCTGTTTTCTACTGTTAACAAATACCGTTTCAAACTGGAAAAAAGACATCGAATCTCTGTAGAAACCATTTTATTTCAGTCTTCATCTATTGGCCAGCAAGCCGCAGTGAAAAATTTTGAGATAAAAAAAAAATCGAGACCAAATTGGGAACAAAAGAAAAAGAACCTGGTAGACTCTTAATCGTGCTTACGTAACTGATAAAAAAAATGAGATCTGAATAAGATTCATTATTGATCTATACATAAATTGGTTGTAGTTATATAAACTAAGAAAAACCTATTAGTGATTCCTTTAGTACATCCTCTGTATCCAAGAAAACACTAATAAGGGCGACCCAGAAGTAGAGAGAAAAAAAGTGATAAAAAAAATAATTAGAGGAGAAAAGAAAAATGTGAAAAGTAGGGAACAAACCAAAACAAACAATAGAAGAAGAAAAAAAAAGCGGTAAATCAACAGCAGTAGCTAGCTATTAATACAATTATAGTACTATTTTTTTTATTCTCTAGGTTTAGTACCATTTGCTGTCACCTTCATTACCGCTAGAACCACTCTGATATTGATTGTAGTTGTAGTTTTGCATGTTACCTCCAGCCATACCGTTCATTCCAGCCATGTTTGTGTTCATACCAGTCATGCCTGGGATACCGTTGACACCAGACATACCGGTTGGAGCACCGGCAGCAGTGGAAGCACCGGCAGCAGCGTTCATGCCACCCATACCATTAACGTTAGAGCCGCCAGTGAAGCCGCCAAAACCTGTGGATGAGTTGGTGTTACCAAAGCCATTGAATTGGCCACCATACTGGCCACCGTATTGACCGTATTGACCGTATTGGCCATATTGAGCATACTGGTTGTATTGAGCGTATGGGTTAGAAGCTTGGGCTTGAGCTTGGGCTTGTGTCTGCGCTGCACCTGGTTGACCTTGGACTTGTTGAGATTGTTGAGCGCCTTGTTGGGATGCATCCTTTTCAGGGTTTGCAGCACCAGTGACAGCACCAGAAGCAGCAGCTGGGTTGGTTGGTTGTGGAGCTTGGCTAGGTTGAGATTGCTGGAAGTTGTTTTGGCCGTATTGGCTGTAGATCTTGTTGTTTTGGAAAGAATTAGCACCAAAAGATTGTTGTTGTTGCTGTTGTTGTTGTTGCTGTTGTTGTTGTTGTTGCTGTTGAGGTTGGTTGGATGGGTAGCCCATGAAACCGGTTTGTGGTTGTTGGACCATGTAGTAGTAGTATGGAGGGAAGAACTGAGGAACGCCAATCATTGGAGAAACGTTGCCCATTGCACCTGCAGGGTTGGCCATGTTTGGCAAGATGGAGGTGGCAGCCGGGGATGCTGCAACGTTGATGTCGGTTGACGCTGCGGAAACAGGGTTGACGTTGGATGATGCAAAGTGACTTTGAGCGTTCATTTGATCAATGTATTGTTGGTTGTACATGTATGGGTTTTGAGATTGTTGTAACTGAGATGGGTCGTATTGTGCTTGAGTGTTTCTTAAATAGTTGTTCAAGTCAAGGCCGTAGTTACCATTGTTGACGTTGTTCGTGTTGGTGTTGTTATTGTCGTACAACTTGTTGTTGTTGTTGCTGCTGTTGCTGTTGTTGTTGTTGTTGTTGTTGTTGTTCTTATGGTTGTTTCTATAGTTGTTGTGATGACGTTGGTTTTGGTTTTGGTTTTGGTTTTGTTGCTTTAAAGAGACATCAGCAGATGGTTCATTAACCTGCTTGCTCTCGTTGTTATCTTTCAAGCTTAAAGAGTTCAAGTCTTTTTGGGTCTCGTCGACACCGTTCTCGAGAGCTTCCTTTGATTCCTCGGCAGCAACGGCTTCTTCTTCGACAGCTTCCTCAACGGCCTCGGCGACTTCTTCAGCAACTTCGATGGCCTCTTCCACTTCTTCAATTATTTCTTCAATGACTTCTTCGGCGAGTTCTTCTGCAACTTGTTCAGAAGACTCATCAGCAGTATTTTCTTGTTCCTTTTGGACTTCCTTGGCTTCAGGCTTTGGTGTGGCTTTCTTTACAGGTTTCTTTGGTTTCAAAGCAGCTGCCCAGGACAGCTTTGGAGCAGGAGCAGGAGATGCAGCAGGAGCAGAAAGGGTAGGTCCAGATTTGGAGTCTTCAGTATTGGTTTGTTCGGTAGTATCCGTAGTAGTGGTCTTGGACGATTCGCCTTCAACGTCTTTATCAGTATTTATCTGTTCCGATAGCGTTGCATCTTCTTTCTTTGGGCTATCGCTCTGTTGCTCGGTTCCAGCGGCGGCAGCGGCGGTGGTATTATCAAGTTCCTTTTGCTCGGTTTTCAACGCACTTGCCCAAGAGGAGCCCTGAGGAGGTAAGCTTGTTCCGGTTCCTGCTGACGAGGAGAAGGCTGATGCTGGCTTTTTGCTATGTTGTTGCTGCTGTGATGGCTGGCCTTTCTGTTTTGCTCTGAATTTGCTATTCGCCGAAGCATTGTTCTGGTACCTTTTATTTTGCTGGTTGTACGAGAACGAAGGGGTATGTTGGGAGCTGGTGTTCGTGGCTGTACTGTCATCCCAGTGGGTAGAGGAGGCGGCGTGACGAGTGGAGAAAGGCTGTGCTGGGGCCGACGAGGAAGACAGGGAGGAGGATTCGTCCACGTCTTGGACTTTCTTCTTCTCTTCCTTTTTATTACTGACCTGATCCCACTTCTGAATCTTCCCCGAGAAGATTCCTTCTAAGATCTCTTGTATTTCCACGTTGGCAATTTCATCCTTGATGGCGATGAAGTCCTGGTAGGTCCAGTCAGGGAAAATGTCGGTGAGGGTCGTGATCTTCTGCTTCAAGTCAGAGGCGGCGTTTGAGCTGCTATTACTGGAACTGGAGGACGAGGAGTTCGAAAACTTTTTTGAATTGTTTCTGAACTTCGAAGAGGAGTTTTTCTTCGAAGTATGATGCTCTATTTGATCTGACATCGCTGTTAAGTGTTTAAATATATGTGTATGTGTTTGTGTGGGGGAGTGGTACTTGTTGTTCCTGTTGCTGCTTTCTTCTGTTTTTTTTCTCGGGAAACCAATTGATCACTGTATCTCTGTAAAAGAAACCCAAGTATATTTATGTGATATATATGTAGAGATATATATATATGCGGATAAATCTAGATGAATTGAACTGAGTATAGTAGAGTTGAGCACGTTAAAATTTTTTTCTCTTCCTTTTGGTGTGTGTGTAAGGGGGGGAAAGTAGAAAAAGGGATAGAATGCTCTTTTAGTGTGTCGTAGTGTGGTATAGTAGTTGACGAGCCAGAGGAGGGGCGGAAACAAAGCTGGAACGAGCACGCCAGCGGATCCCCAGAGGCAGTGAAGAGACGGCAATCTCGAAATACGGGACGATGGTCACTCTGCTCTCGTGCACGCCGGCGAGCGCAGAGCGTTTCACCCGCCCTTTCTGGTCTGCCACCGCAGCAGGCCCACTGCGAGCTGGGCACTTGGTGAACAACGTCGATGTCGACGTCGAAAAAAGCGAGCGCAAAAGGCGGGGAAGCCGATCGACGCAAGAAAGAGAAAAAACGTCGATCGACGCAAAGATCAAGAATTTGGTGCACGGATGGATGGAAAACGGAGCCAACTGACTGGTTTCCCGATTAGGAAGTTGTCCGGGAGCCCCGGAGGAATATTTCAGTACTTTTATTTCAGTATTTTCAAGTTTCGTTTCAAACAGTTAAAAAGAAAGAGAGAGTGCTACAGACTAGGGAATATTTGGTTTATGGCAATTGGTTTCTGGTGTGGAAGATGTCAAGGGCCTCAGTGACTCTCTTGGACATGGTCTTCTCACCTTCTCTGACCCAGACTCTTGGGTCAAAGTACTTCTTGTTTGGCTTGTCTGGGCCCTCTGGGTTGCCAACCATGGACATGATGTAGTCCTTCTTGTTCAAGACATAGTCTCTGATACCAATCAAGTAGGCGTACTGGGTGTCGGTGTCGATGTTGACCTTCACGACACCGTTCTTGATGCCGGTGTCAAAGTCCTCCTGGGAGGAGCCGGAGCCACCGTGGAAGACAAGGAACAATGGGTGTGGGTTGTCGGTCTTCAATTGCTTCTTGGCGTAGATCTGGTGCTCGCCCAAGAGCTCTGGCTTCAAGACAACGTTACCTGGCTTGTAGACACCGTGGACGTTACCAAAGGCGGCGGCAATGGAGAAGTTTGGCGAGATTGGGGCCAAGGCCTTGTAGACGCTGAAGACGGTTTCAGAGGTGGTGTAGAGCATATCCTTGTGGACGTGTTCGTTGTTGACACCGTCCTCCTCACCTCCGGTGATACCGATCTCCATCTCCAACCATTGGTCCATCTTGGTCATTCTTTCAAAGTACTTGACACAGGTGGCGATGTTGACGTCATCGGTTTCTTCGGACAAGTCCAACATGTGGGAAGAAAACAAAGGCTCCTTGTGGATCTTGTAGTAGGCCTCGTCGGCATCCAACATGCCGTCGAACCATGGCAACAACTTCTTGGCACAGTGGTCTGAGTGGAGGATGACTGGGATGCCGTAGGTTGGCGCAATCGATCTGATGTAGTGTGCGGCAGCAACGGCACCGGCAATGGACGCCTTTTGGCCCTCGTTGGAAATGCCCTTACCGGCAAAGTAGGCGGCACCACCGTTGGAGGTCTGGAGGATGATTGGCGACTTGGCGTCTCTGGCAGCTTCCAAGGCAGCAACGGCAGTGGAGGACGAGGTCACGTTGATGGCAGGAATGGCAAAGCCCTGGTGGTGTGCGTACTCAAACAACTTTCTGACATCATCGCCGGTGATGACACCGGTCTTTCTGGAGAGGAAATCTAAAGGCATGGTAGGTTCGGAAGGGTTTCTGTGTGGTTGGTGGCTGCAATTGTGTCTCTTCTGCTTGAAGTTGATCAATTGTAAGCTTGTCGGAGGAAAAGAAGCATAGCAGAAAGAAGAAGAAGAGTATGAGCAGGGAATAGATCACCAGAGGCAGCCGGCCGGCTCTTTTTCAGCTGTAGCTGGCTGGCTCTGCGTGGTCCCGCGTGTGCCACGCCACCGCCCCGGGAGCGGATGGAAAAAGCCCGGGGCGGTGACGAGAGGGGTCACGGGCCGGGGCCGGGCCAATTTGGGTCGATCGGCGCAGAAAAGGCGGAAGCAGAGTGTTTGGGAGGTGGACGTGAATTGGACATGAACTGGACAGCTGCGTATGTTGTGCTTGGGGACGTGGTGGTAGCTGAAATATAGCCAGGCAAGCAAGGATGTCGAGCGGGTCGCAGATCAGCGTGATGTCGAAGTTCGACAACAACATCCAGCTCATCTTGACGAAGTTCAACGAGCTGCTGGAGCTCTTGAAGCTCGACGGGAAGGACCTGGAGATCCAGTCGGTGGAGGCGATCCAGATCCAGTCGGACACGCAGATCATTGTGCGGTTGGTGGAGGAGTTGCTCAACCTCACCAAGAGCCTCAAGGAGAAGTGGATCCTCGGACAGGTTCACCGCACGTCCAAGGACGTGCTCGGCGACAACAACTACGAACTCTACGTGAAGCTCAACGGGATCCTCTCGGACATCACGCAGTTACATTCTTAGTCTTTGCTACTAGTAACAAATTTTTTCTCATTCTTCGATATAGGGAAAATAAATATGGAAAAAAAAAAACTCAGTCGTTAGTTGGTCGTTACAAACATTAGTAAGAGCGCACGGGCGGCGCAGCGCACTGGGCGCCACTAGTAGGAGGTGTCGACGACATATCTGCCCAAAATCTTACCCTGCTCCATCAACTTGTAGATGTTTGGCAACTCGGACAAGCCGACAACCTTAATTGGCGACTTGACAAGACCTCTGGAGAAAAATTCCAACGCCTCGGTAGTGTCCTCTCTGTTACCGACGTAGGAGCCTCTGATCTGGATCGACTTGACCACGTGCTCAAAGACAGGAGACTCGCACACAGCATTGGCAGGCAAGCCGACAAGGACAACCTTACCCAAGGTTCTCACGTACTGGCAGGACTGGGAGATGGCAGCGGGGGAGACCGACACGTTGATGACACCGTGGGGCCCGCCGTTGGTGGCATCCTGGATATCCTTCACAATGTCCTTGGACTTGGTGAAGTCAATGTACACCTCTCCGCCCAAGGACTTGACAAAGTCGCCCTTTTCGGCGCCTCCGTCGATACCAAGCACTCTGAGACCCATGGCCTTGGCGTACTGGATAGCCAAGGAACCCAAACCACCAGCGGCACCGGAGATGGCCACCCATTGGCCTGGTCTCAACTCGGCTGTCTTCAAGGCCTTGTACACGGTGATACCAGCACACAAGATTGGGGCAACGTTGGCCAAGTCAGAGCCCTTTGGAATCCGGGCCGCCTGGATAGCGTCTGCAGTGGCGTACTCTTGGAAAGACCCATCGTGGGTGTACCCGGACAAGTCTGCCTTAGGGCAGTTTGGCTCTGCGCCCTGTTGGCAGAACTCACAGCCCATACAGGACCCGTTAAGCCACTTGATACCGGCGAGGTCGCCAATCTCAAAGTTCGTCACGTTGGCGCCCTTGGCGACAACGACACCGGCACCTTCGTGCCCACCCACAAGTGGGAGCTTTGTTGCGAGGGGCCAGTCACCCTTCCATGCGTGCAAGTCCGTGTGGCAGACACCCGAGTACTTGACGTTGATGAGGATCTCGTTTGGCTTTGGTGTTGGTACAGGAATCTCCTTGTACTCCAAAGGTCCGCCGTTTTCGTAGAAGATGACACCCTTCTGTGTCTTTGGGATCGTTGGCGCCTGGGTGGCCAACGATCTGAACGAGAGACGCAAAGGCTGCGACTTGATAGCCGAGTGTCTGACGGCAGAGAGTGTTTGGGAAAGCATGCTGTGTAGAGTGTGTTGTGTGTAGTTATGGAAATGTAGTTTTGGAAGATAGAGTACTCAATAAGGACTCACAACACCACACAGCAGGTAGCCCAGCAGAAAAAGGGGTGGCAGCAGCAAAAGGAGACATGGGGTGCTATTTATATACTATCGAATCAGCGGGAGGGCTTCTGCTGGTAGCTGGATATATCGTTGTCGCTGTTGTTTCCCCTGCCATGTCCACTGCTTCTGCTTTTGCCATTGGCAATGCAATGCAATGCCACCCCTCTTCTCCTCCTCCCTCTCTCCTCCGCTCCGACGTCCACCCCACTTTTCGGGAACGTAAAACGGTGGAATCCGAGGCTCTGCGCACCGCCTGGCCGGCTTAGCTGCCGCTGCGGACTTCGCAGCGTGTGCCTTGCTCGGGCCCCGACTGCAATGCACGCCCCGCCCGGCGGGCACGGGGTGCTTTGGGTGGAGGCGGGGCGAGAGCGGGGTGAGCAGGGTGGGGTGAACGCGGGCGGCGTGCGGGGCGGCACGGGGTGTCTCTCAGAGCCGCCCCGCGAGCCCGAGCAGCGTCTGCAATTGGCCCCACCGGAACTGCGTGGGCAGCGGGAGCCCGGCGAGGCTGTCCACACGACCGGCGAAGCTGCGGATATCGGGGAGCAACGTCCGCCGCCAGCTGCCCAGACCCCCCTGCCCCTCTTCTGGTGCTCCCCCCTCCTTGTCCGCCCCCTCCTCGTCATCTTCGCCTTCGTCCCCCACGTCTACACCCAACAGCGTCTCGAACGCCACGTAGAGAAAGCGGAAGAACTCGCACACTGCTGCCGCCGCCGCCGGCGTCTCGAGCAGGGAGTCACTGTGCAGCAGCAGGTGCACGATACGGGCAAACTGGCCAAAGCACCCCGTGTTGTTGACCACGACCGCTCCGAGAAAGGCGAACTTGCACTCCTCCACCGCACGGCCGACGGCTTGGGCATCGCTGCCGCCCCACACGGCCCGCACCAACCAGCTCTTGTCAAGAAAGTCGGCGGTCCGGGCCGCCCCCGTCCGCTCCAGACGCACGAGCTGGCGCTTGTCCCTGGAGCTGAACTCGAGCCCGCTCAGCAAAAGCTCGTTTTCGGCCCAAACCCGGAGTCGGGCATTCTCAGGCGCCGTCCCCATCTCCTGCTCGAGCCGTCGCAACTCCGTGCTCGTGCAGTCCTCCGTCCGCAGCAGCCCCTGCCCGTTCCGCACAAACCGCAGCACAGAAGTGTTGAACCGGAACGCCTGCCAATCAGCCGCCACCTGCAGCCGCTCGTAATCAACCATCCGCCCAAGGGTCTGGCCGGACACGCTGTGCCAGTCAACGCGGACGACCTCGATCTCCGTGCCGTCGGCATCAAACACATCTGGAGCAGCTCCAACCCGCACAGAGAACCGCACAGCGTACACGGACCGCCCGTCGAGCTCCACCAGCTTCCCCGTCCGTGTGTTCAACGCTGCGCTCGTCACATGCACGACATGCATCCCAGCAGGAACGTTCCTGATCCCGCTGAACTGGCCCCCGGATTCGTTCCGGAAGAAAAACAGGTCGATCCCAACACTGCACTGAGCAGGAACAGCCTCCTCAAAGTAGAGTATCGATCCGTTCATCGTTGCTTCTCAGCTGGTCTCTACGCTTCTCCAGTAGTCCAGACACCTCCGTTCCGCCAGTTGCGTCTCCGTTTTTTCACTTTTCCGTCCTCGTTCTTTTTCTTTTTCTGATTTTTTTACCGCTCGCTCACCCATTCGAGATTCATGTAGCCTTCTCAAGTCTCACTCACCAGCAGAGCTATCCACACTTCCGGACCGCCCACTAACCCATCCTATACCTGCACCAGCCTGGCCTCCCACCCACCTGCAATGAAGCCGCAGCTTAAGGTTGGACTCGAAATCCACACTCAGCTCCAGACCCTCTCCAAACTTTTCGCCAACTCGCCAAACCCAACCTCCAACCTCAACCTCGCCGCAAACACAACCACAGCCTTCTTCGACGTTTCCCTCCCCGGAACACAGCCCAAACTGAACCACGAGTGTCTGCTCAACTCCCTCAAGCTTGCATGCTCCCTCAACTGTAACATCCCGCCCATCTCGTCCTTCGACAGGAAACACTACTTCTACGGTGACCAGCCTCTCGGCTACCAAATAACACAGCACTATCAGCCAATCGCTCTCAATGGCTCCATAACCCTCCTCCAGAAACACCACCAGAAGATCACAAGGGATCTCACTGTGCGCATCCAGCAGCTACAGCTCGAGCAGGATACCGGTAGATCCATCTACCACTCCGTGGACTCCAACATCTCCAACATTGACTTCAACAGAGCAAACATCCCGTTGGTGGAGATGGTCACTTTGCCAGATTTCCAAGACGTCGAGGAAGTGAGAGCCTTTCTCCAGACATACATCAAGCTAGTGCAAGACTTGCAGGTGTGTACTGGAGATTTGGAAACAGGTGCTTTAAGAGTGGACGTGAACATTAATGTCACAGGACATGAGAGGGTGGAAATCAAAAACTTGCCAACCATCTCCGCCATCGTCAACGCAATCAGGTACGAGGCAAAGAGACAAACAAAAGTTGTACTCGATGCCAACTCAAACTCCCCCGCCACTGGAATAGAGACTCGAGGCTGGGATGGCCGGAAAACCTACCATTTGCGTAACAAAGAATCTGCCGTGGATTACAGGTATGTTCCGGACATGGAATTACCGAAGGTCAAGCTGGATGTTGACTCGTTGATCCCACAAATCCAATTATTGCTACCACAGCCAATCTCAGAGAGATTGGATACACTCATGTCGAGTCCGCACGATGGTGGACATTCACTCACTTTGAGAGATGCACGGATCTTAGTCAACAACGATACCCTATTAGAGTTCTACACTGAATGTTGGAACAACATTTCTGACGACAGAATCAGGTTAAAGTTAATTAATTGGCTTGTCCACGAGTTGCTTGGAACGCTAACGAAGAGTGAGGTCGAGTTTTCACCCAACCTCATCAGCTCCAGCTGTTTCACAGAATTAATTGTCTCTGTCGAGTCCGGCGAAATCACCAAGCCCAACGGAAAGTTGCTGCTCCTGCACCTGGTGAATAACAGGGAAGATCAGCAGAAGAAGGTTCTTGAGATCGCCAAAGAGTTTGGCATGCTTGCCTCGAAGACAGCTGATGCTCACGCATCCTCGGAGGTGGAGAACGTTGTCAACGAGATCATTGCTGCCAACAAGAAGGTTGTGGACGAGATCCAGAATAAGGGCAAGGTGAAAAAGGTGAACTTCCTTATCGGTTTGTGCATGCGCCAAACAAGAGGGAATGTCCAGCCGCAGGTGTTTGAAGAGAAGATCAAGCAAGTACTTGGACTCCGCTAGCACCGCTTTCGTTCCGACCGTATTCTTGTAATTAGTTTATTTGTCATATGTATATAAGGAAAGGAAGAAGAAGAAAAAAAGAATAAAGATAGAGAAAAAGAAAATAAAGTAATCCAGATACCCTTGAAATGAACCGGTTTGCGTTTCCCAACCATGCTGTCACAACATGGCAGGCATAAACCAAAGGGAACTCCCAGCCTAGTTTTCTCACTGGGCAAACAAACCAAAATGAACCAAACAAACAAACAAACAAACAAATACACACTTATAGGTGGTGATAATAATCGCAATATGAATCGGCATACACTAAAGAAGGAAAAGACACCGAGGGGGAGAATCAGAAGGAACTCATTCTTGTCTGTCTGTATTCATACTTCCTCAAAACGGTCACCAAACGTGTTTTCTCCGCTGTACACAACGTAGAGGAATCCATCCTCGTCTTTGTATTGTTCGTAGATGGTACTCATCAAGGCCGCGGTCGGAGGAAGAATGTCCTTCACGAAGATGAAGATCGCCTTCTCAGAGGGTAAGTGTATTCTTCTCCGGATCACGTAGACAAACTGCCCGACTGTGAGATCGGACGGAACTAAGTACTTTCTCTTGTCGATGTTTGGTATGTCGCTGTCCTCAACCCGTTCGCAAATGACAGGGATCCTGTCGTGGAACTTCGATAAGATTCTGATCGACTCCTCCTTTCTCTTTTCTGCAGAAACGTACGCATGCGTTGTTAGTATTCGTGTTTAGGGTCGACGGCAGCCATCGGGTGCCGGAGGGGGTTATAAACATGGCACGGAGCCTACTACGTACCGAACGAGTGGACCTCTTTGAATTCGGACTTCATCTTGTGTGCAATGGGTTTGCTGGGGCTGTGGTTGTGTGAGTGTGCTAGGGGGACCGGAGCTGAGACGGCGCAGCAGAAGAGAAGAAGGGGGGCCACAGGCAGAGAGGCAGACAGGCCCCGATAAGAGGGCCAAACAAAGCAAAGGGTGGCAAAACAGTCCGGGCCGTCTCGTTTGTTTTCTCGCGGACGGAAGCAGCAGCTGCCATCCGATAAGCAACGCCGTCCGAGAGGAGCTTGCTCGACTGCTTGCTGGGTCGTGTTACTGTGGCTATTATACATCTAGTCTGCTAGAAAGTAGGATATGGTACATAGGAGGACAAAGGCGCCCGTGGAGAGGGCCGCTGACTGCAGGACAACGGCTCGCCTTGGCGCAGAGACGAGGCCCGGGCTGGTGACGGTGTTGGTGGCGGTTGTGTCGTCGTCGATGGCTGGCACATGGAGGGCCCTGCAGAGGGCATCGTACTGTCTTTTCAGACGCCGGGTGTATCTGAGAAGACGCAGGCGGAACTCGGCGTCGCCGAGCCTCTCCTCGAGGCCCCGGTAGTCCTCGTGCTGGATGTAGTGCTGTATCTCGTGGTCGACAGCCATCTCGGTTTCAGGTTCAGGTTCGGGTTCGGGTTCGGGTTCGGGTATGATCTCAGGCATCGGCCCTTGTTCTTCTTCCTCTGCCGGTGGTGTCTCAGAAGAAGCGTCATGGGGTAGAGCTTCGCCAGGGTCTGTGTCTTGTATTCGTGCGTCCCTCGCCTCAGAGATGCTACTGGTCACATTTTCCACCAGCTGCAGTTGTGACGTGTCGCCTTCTCTGCGGACAGAGTGGCCACTTGGTATTCGGCTTCGTCCCTCCTGCTCCGTCTTCCATTCGTGGAAGGACCCGGGCTCCGCCAAGCCCTTCCACCGCAGATACTCCTCCGTCTCGATCGCGTCGTTGTCGGCGTACGGAAGCGGCAACGGCGTCCCAAAGTCGTACACGCTCGCTGCCGGAGCCTGTCTCGTGCTCTGGTGATGTATCTGTGTCTGCGCTTGCACCTGTGTCTGCGTCTTCAGTCTCTGCTCCGCCCGCCAGTTCTCGTTGAAAGCAGGGTTGTACTTTAGCGGCAACGGCTGGCCTAGGTCCGCAAGCCGCAATGCACGGTGCTTCCTCCCCTGTGCTGCTGGTCTCTGGATAGCCTCCTCTTCGACCTTCTGCTCTTCCTTATCCTGCTCCTCCTTCTGGTCTTCCACCCCGCCGTCCAAATAGTCCAACGGCAATGGGTCTCCAATCACCGCCAGTGCCTTCCGCATCGTTCTCAGCTCGCTCGGCTGTCTCCCATGCCCATCCTCGACCTTCACTGCCCCGGCTTCGACGCTCTCCGTGTATTTCCCGTTGCTCTGGTAAGCCAGCGGCAGCGGTAGCGGGGTTGCCCTCTCCCTCGTGAGCTGTATCGGCCCTCGTCCTGGCTCGTCATCGTGCATCGTCGTGTCGCTGTCCGGTTGCCCAGCCAGCAGCAACGTTTTCCCTGCCGTCAGCATCAACGCCAACATCAACATCAACAACATCGTCACCTTTGTGTCGGAAACATGTCCAGGGCCTCGGCCTCGGCCTTGGTGCGCCGATCGGCCCACCATCCGCATTTTCGGACTAGGGAAAACGCTCATCTTCTTCCGGGCTGCTTATCTTTGCCCGGACAACAAGGGAACACGACACGGTCCGTCCCGATGGCGGGCAGCAGGAGCAACGGTACAGCAGGAGACGACACGACGCAATGACATCAGAGTGGTATCCGAGAGAAGGCGTGCCACGGCAGTACAGGCAATGGGCTGCGGATTACGATAAGTCGGCGACGCTGCAGTCGTACAAACAGTTGAAGTCGTCTGCGAAGTACTTGTACTCGAGGTTCAAAACGAACACCGCAGACGAGTCGGCAGATGCTGTGTTGTGTCAGAAGCCCGACCAGCCGGACAGCGGAATGGCTACCGTTAGGCTCGGGTGTGCAGGTGAGGTGTACCAAATAGCCGATAATGGCGTCAGTGTTGACGTGTTGGACTGGTGCTCTCACAGCGGGACTTCCAAAGACTCGCCTTCGATCGAAGAACGGCCACTATACTATTGCAAGAATGTTTCAATACCGCATTACCAACCTCCGGTGGCAAAACTCAAACCGGATTTTGCGTTCCCTTTACGCCATAGCCGATACCCAGAGAGCACAGACTTCCTTTGCACCATACCTACGACTGGGAACACAAGCGAGTTGTATTTCGTTCGCAATGCCTGGCCCGACCATTACAACTTCAAGAAGATGATGTTTACTGTCTCCAAGGATATCGAATACACGTGGTACAGTGTAGATTCGGAAGATTATTTTGTGCTTTTTGATAAGACCAACTCGGTGTTGCATGTGTTCGACTCGAAAACGACGCAGTTGCTTGACAAGTACAGTGTGGAGGTGTGCAACTCGAACCCGGTTTTCGACCTAAAGGGCTCTGTCTTGATGTACGTGCCGAAGGCAGATGCAAACATGGAAAAGAAGAATCTCACTCCTGTCGACTTATCTTCCAAAAAGAACTTGTTGAACAAACTCATCGTAACATTCTCAAACACCGCACTGGACTCGATGTTTCTTTTCTCCGAGGTCACACAACAAAAAATAAAGAATATCTTGGAGGCACATAAAAAAGGGGAAAATGCCAGTAATACAGAAAACGACAACTCGGCTGACAAGTCTGCAAAGGGCTCCTCGCAGGATAACGAGAAGCTAAAGGATAACTACCGAGACATTTTCACAGAGATATACAACACCATCAGCAAAACCTCGGCTTACGTCTGTGCAGTTGACTTGGAGACGAAGAAGCAGATGTTCCAACTTTCTATCCCGGCCGGATGTTCGAAGTTGTCCATTTCCCCCTTCGATTTGCAGTTTCTCACGGCTAACAACAGAGGGGATGAAATCTTCCTTTGGGACTACACCAAGGCCTATGAATCAATTGTCCTAATGGACAAGTATAACAGAGGCAAAACATCTGCGGTCATTGACCAGCTTGAGTGGGGGACGGGGAACTCGTCAATCTTATGCTTGAGTCGGCAAAATGGGTCTTTGCATTATTTTGTGAATGAGTCGTTAAGAAATTATGAGGATCTTAAAGTAAGGAAAACCAAACGCAGGAATAAAAGCGTGGCTGGTGCTGCCTCTAATGGGAGCCCGAATTCCGGAAAGAGTGTGAGTAATAGCTCGTGGTGCCTTTCTCATTTGAAGTTGAAGAGTTTCAAGGTGGTGAGATCGTTGCTCACAAAAGATTTCATAGTTGCTCTTGGTCAAAACAATGAGATTTTGACAATAGACATCGAAAGTGGGTGCATCGATGGGGTAATAAACCTAGAGAAGAAGCTATCCCAGTTATCCTCCAACTCGTTTCAAGGGGAGAACTCTAATATTAAATCTGAGTTGTTGAACCAGGAGATTGAGGTAGAAACTTGCAAGCCTTTCTTGCCTGCATACAACAATAAAAAATACAAGTTCACTGAAATCGACGTTTCGATTGCCGACTCTAACGTCTTCAATGACATTGACTCGCACACAGAGGTTGTGAAGGAATATAATGTTGCCGGAGTTTTGTTCAAAAACAAAGTGCAAGCAAAGAAAATGGCCTTCAAAGGCCAGGTAGACTTGCAACATCCTTTGGGCAGCCCCCTACGAGATCCTTCCAAGGAAACCCTTGTTCATTTACCTGGAGATAATACTGTAGAAGAAGACCTTTCGAAGTCTTTGCATGGATCATCAAGTGAAACACTTCGACAAGCAGCTTCGCAGACACTACAAAAGGCTTGCTGAGTTTTTACGGTGGATGTTTTTTTATCATTTCTTTTTTTTTTGGGTAGGGGAGGAAATTTTGCCTGCTATTCCAAAGGTAAGTGGTCTTGAGTTGTATATTGTACAACTTTCTTTTTTTACCAAAGTTCAACCCTTTATGTATCTATTTACTGTTTCTTTAGCCTTTTTACTCCATCACGGTAAACGAAAAACACCAGAAAAAATATACACCATCGTAGCAAGGGACGAGGGAAAAGTATGAAATTTTCATGTCGACGAGGTATGTTTTCTTAGTTCCAGATTTTTTGCGACAAAGCATTTTGATTTTGCCACTTCTGAGAAAGTCTGGCAAGAACGTCATCATCCTTTCGTTTTACTAGTTTAGACCAGACTAACATAACTATCCCAGTACCAAGAGCACCGGACATGTCTTCTGCTATCCAGTTATTGAACCCAAAGGCAGAATCTATCAGAAGAGCCCAGGCTCTTCAAGTCAACATCAGTGCTGCAATTGGACTACAAGATGTCTTAAGCTCCAACTTAGGACCAAAAGGTACTTTGAAAATGTTGGTCGATGGTGCAGGAGGAATCAAGATCACCAAGGATGGTAAGGTCTTGCTAACTGAAATGCAAATTCAATCGCCAACAGCAATAATGATTGCAAGGGCAGCCACGGCACAGGATGAGATAACAGGCGATGGTACTACCACCGTGTGTTTGTTGGTTGGGGAGCTTTTGAGACAAGCGCAGATTTTCCTAAATGAAGGTATACATCCAAGAGTTTTGGCAGACGGTTTTGAAAAGGGCAGAGAAGCGTCGTTGGAATTTTTGAACAACTTCATAATCGACAAAAAGGATAACATATTAGATAGGGAATTGTTGTTACAAATTGCCAGATCGAGTTTGAGTACTAAGGTCACTCCCGAAGTGACTGAAGTCTTAACTCCAATAGTTACCGATTGTGTCTTGAACGTCTTGGACGAATCGAATCCATCACAGATTGACTTACACATGATAGAAATTATGTCGATGATGCATGAAACTGCAACAGACACAGAGTTCATCAAAGGTTTGGTTTTGGACCACGGTGCTAGACATCCAGATATGCCAAAGAAAGTCAAAAATGCACACATTCTTATCTTGAATGTGTCGTTAGAGTACGAGAAGACTGAAGTCAATTCTGGCTTCTATTACTCCAATGCCGAACAGAGAGAAAAGTTGATCCAGAGTGAAAGAAAATTCATTGATGAAAAGTTGAAGAAGATTGTCGACTTGAAGAATACTGTCGTTGGAAACGACCCTAACTCTGGGTTTGTCATAATAAATCAAAAGGGTATTGATCCTATGTCATTGGATGTGTTGGCCAAGAATGGTATCTTGGCCTTGAGAAGGGCAAAGAGAAGAAACATGGAGAGATTACAGCTAGTTTGCGGGGGTGAGGCACAAAATTCCGTTGACGATTTGACGCCTGATGTTCTAGGGTTCTCAGGTATGGTCTTCGAGCAATCCATTGGGGAGGAGAAATTCACATATGTCACAGAGAACAACAATCCAAAATCGTGTACGATATTGATCAAAGGAGCACATGGTTACGTTATTCAGCAGACGAAGGATGCTGTTAGAGACGGTTTAAGGGCTGTCAGCAACGCAATCAAGGACGGCTGCTTAGTGCCTGGTGCCGGTGCATTCTACCTCTCGTGTGCCAAGCATTTGGTTGAGAATAAAAGTATAAACAAGGGCAAGAACAAGCCGGGTATCAAGGCGTTCAGCGATGCGTTGTTGGTTATCCCTAAGACCTTGTGCAAGAACTCCGGATTAGACACGTTGGATGCGATTGCCGAGGCCCAGGATGAGATCGACGAAGGACAGGTTGTTGGAATTGACCTCAACTCGGGTGAGCCATTGGACCCAACCATCGACGGTATCTGGGACTCGTTCCGTGTTTTAAGGAACGCCATTTCGAGTGCTACCGGTATTGCTTCTAACCTGTTACTATGTGACGAGTTGTTGAAGGCCGGTAAGTCTTCCTTGAAGGAGCAACCTCCTCATTGATTTCGTGAATGCATGCACCTGTTGTATATAGATCGAAGAAGATTATACATATGTATGTAAGTATTTAACTATATGTATGACTACACACAGAAATCGTTAAGCCAATTAGCCCTTCACGCTGACTAGGTTCTCAGCGGTGATCTTATCACGCCTTTTTCTGAGGGTCTTCAGCTCGTATATCTGCGCTTCGACTGCGGCCATTTCGTCCATATCCTTTGCGCCGTATGCTTTTCGCTCCAAATCAATCAATTTCTTTGTGTATTCCGTGTTCCATTCTATAAATTCGTTGAATGAGGTAAAGTATCGCTTACCTTCATTATCCTCTAAAGTATGGTTTCGTTTGAAGTCTTCATCGTGAATTTCGGCTTTTGTGATTTGCGTGGCATCGCTGCCAATCAAACCCGGGAGTTTGTCCTTGTATACGCAAAACCAGTCGTGCTGCCGGTTCCAAAGCATGAATCCCTGGAACTGGTTGCACAACTGGCACTCGAGAAGAGTGGGTGTCTGTCTACCGGTGAGCTTCCGTGCCTTGGGTATGTAATTGGAAGCCTTGTCATGCAAGGACTCGTCTGCCTTGGCAGCGGCCTGGGCCATCTGCTCGCTAAGCCTACTCTCGTAGACGACGTCGTTCAATGGGAACATGACTTTCTGGATCAGGTCTGGGAGCCAACGGGTGAGGTAGAACCAACCCCAAAAGACGCCTGGGTTTCTCGTATGGTAGTCGTTGTCGAAGTTCGACGACACCTTGGGGAAATGTCGGTAAAAGAACTCGTTGGGTGCTGGTGGGTTTGCGCCGGTTGTCCAGTTCCCCTGCGGGACAAGCGGGGACAACACCCTGATGGCGGACGCAGTCACCGAGTCCTGCGGAGAGTTAATCGCATCAGACGGCAGGTACGAGTCAAGAAACGTGTGGGCTAGGTGCATATATCGGCGGAATTCGAGAGACAGATTTGATACTGGGTCCTTTCCCCCATCGTGGTTGGGGCCCCTGCTGCCGAAAAAGGAGAAGGTGAAGAAGCTTCCTGCCGCCTGCTGCACTGGTGACGATGTCTCGGCCGGTCTTCCTTTCTTGTGGCTGTCATTAATGCTGTTGTTACCAGCGTCGCTGCCGTCGTCCAGCATCCTGAGGTAGTGAGGCGGGATCCAGTTCGGGTAGGCGTGGTTGACCTTGAAGTAAAGTATGTCCGATAAAGGCGCTTTGTCCGGCACCAGTATCACCGGGTCGTCGTACTGGATCGAGAATTCGTAGAACATAGCAGAGGGAAGAGAGGGTTTGTATGGAAAACGTGAGTCTTTGCTGTTCTACCCGGCTGCGGGGAAGAGAAGACGGGGAGAGGTGGGAGGATGTGGTTGCTTTCTACGGCAGTCGAGTACTAGTATGCAGAGAAGAGCCCCTCCCGGCCAGCTCCATGGCTCTCGGGCCGTCTCTGAGACATCACCAACCCCAGACGGAAAGAGGAGAAGCATTTTTCACCCGCCGGTTGTGCCGCCGCACGACCGCGAGTTTAGTGGTGCCCCACGCCGGATAAAAACGACCATCTCCGGGAACGGCGGGTTGTTGCGAGAGGGAAGTTAGGTAGGTAGGTAGATACTTTTAGACGCCGAAAAGGAAAGGAAGGGGAGAGAAGACAAGTGGTCTAGAGAGGAGAAGAGTGTAAACGTGCAGGAAAAATACAAAGAAAGAGGAAGAAATACCGAAGTAAAAACAGTGAAAACATGCCGGACAGTAGTGTCGAAGTGCAGAATAGCTGCTAGCCCCAGACAGACATGTCGTTGCCCCAAGAAGTAGTTTTATTAAAGAGACCCGAGTGAGAAGTAGAGCTGCCCAAGGCAGAGACAGAAAAAGACCCATTAGTAGAAGTAGAAGCGTTGTTGCCGGCGCCGGCACCGGGAGTGCCGTTGCCGCTAGTGGTATTGGTATTAGAGTTGAACGAGGAGAAGCCGTGGAGGAAGCTGGAGGAGGCTGGCGAGGACGGTGCTGGCGTCTGTTGCTGCTGCTGGAGGTCGAAGAAGGGCGACGACAGGCTCACGGGGCCAGAAACAAGTGCCGAGACCGAGCCAGCGGCTGAGAGGGTGGGGGACGAGGCGGACGTCGAGGCCGTCAGCTGCATCTGCAGGGAGGCCGGAAGTGGCGGTGTGTTCGTCACAAAAGAAGGCGTCACCATGTGCGAAGCAGCAGTCTGTTTGCCGTGGTGGTAATACTGCTGTTGCTGTTGCTGTTGCTGTTGCTGTTGCTGTTGCTGTTGCTGTTGCTGTTGCTGTTGTTGCTGTTGCTGTGCCTCCAGCAGCTTGTTGAGAATCGCCGTGGCTGCCTGGATTTGCTGGTACTGCTCAACAAACGGTTGTGCCTTGAACTGGTGGTAGCCGCTGGTGGCTGCGGCAGGCACCGTTTTGCGGCCACCCCTGCCGTTCTGTCTGCCCATCGTGTTCATGTTCCCCCTCGTGCCTGTGCCGTTGTTGTTATAGCTCCTCCCCCGCATGCCGTTCTGCTGGGATCGCATGGCCCTATACTCGTGATGGCGACAGACCGCTCTATCGATATCGTCGAACTGCGCATCAAACGCCTCCGTCATGTTCTATGCTTGTTTGCTTACTATTTCGTGCTAGTCTGCTTCGATCTGGCTGCTATGCTGCTCTGCTGGCTCTCTTTCCTTGTCTTGTCTACACATTGTCTACACAAGTGTCCAACACCGACCGCCCCGCGAGAAAAATTTCACCGCTCGGCGCCCAGCTGGCGGTGCATTTCGACGAGCTCCTCGAGACGCCGTTTCTCGGTCTGTTCAGTCTCGAGCTCCCGGGCAAAGCGGGCATTCATCTGTTCGACAAGCTTCTTGAACTCCATGCGGAGGATGCGGACGCTGACGGAGGACGACGGCGTGGTTACCGAGGAGGAGGACGACGACGCCGGCGACGGCAGAGACAGCGAGAGCGAGTCTGCAGTGGCCTCAGCGGAGTCGGCAGACGCCGGCGGCGTCGTGGCTGGCACGAGGCCGAGGTAGTCAACCCGGAGCAGGTTGTTCTTCAGCTGCAGTTCGTGGGCATCCCTAGTGCGGGCGTCAAGCTTCTTAGTGAGCTCGGCGTTCTGAAGCTCGAGACGGAGCAGCTGGTTCGACACCTTCGAAAGCTCGGCGTTGCTCTGCTTAAGTAGAACCTCGCACTGCTGGTACTTGGTGACCATGCTGTTCATGGCCTGGCCATGCTGCGAGACCTCCTCCTCGTACTGCTTCGTGAGGTACGTGTGGGCAAACTGGAGGTCTTTGAGCGCTCTGTGGTCGTCGTCGTCATCATCGGCAGCGCCGGCGCTGGCCATGCCAGCATCCTGCCCTCGATCTCGAGACCCCTCTGCCGCTCCAGCCACCTTGTATATGCACTCCTTGAACCAGCCGATGCGCCCGTCCATGCTCTCCGTCGCCTTCGTGTCCAGCGGTGGCAGCGACACGTTTCGCTGCACGGCAAGCGAGAGCAGCGTTGACACAAGCTCGTCCATGAGCGTGTTCTCCGAAGCATTTTGGCCGCCACTGTTCCTGTTTGCAGCGAGCTCCGGGGCGTATCCGAGCTTCAACAACTCGACGTAGTGTCTGAGCAACGCCAGATCACTGTCGCTGCCGTCGTCTCCGGCACCGCCCAACACCTCTCCCAACCGCTCAACATCAAATACTAACCTCTTCCGGCTGCCTTCGGTACTGCAGCCATCGCCAGCCGTCTGCCTCTCTGCCAGTCTGAGCTCGTACTCGAGCAGGCTCTTCTCGATGAGGATGTTCAACTCGACGGCGTCCGCAGGGCCTTCGTTCCGACCCTGTGCCTGTCCGCTGTATCCGATCCGGCCCACCTTCACTACTTCATTCAGGCGTCTCACGTAGCAGTCCACAAACTCGTTGTCGCAGCCGGACTCGTCGTACCGGGCGTCGTCGTAGTCCTCGAACTCTTGCTGCAGAAAGGCGCAAAGCTCAGCGGCGTTGCTCGACTCGCACATCTGGCTCTGCGCCCCAAACGCCTTGTTTCTGCGGCCTAATAGCTCCAATGCAAGCGACATTTCTCTCTTTATGATGTGTTGTCGTTGGCTGTCTGCTCGGAGCTGCTATGTCTTAGAAAAGCCCACCAGCACGCCAGAAGAGACACCCAAACACGACTTTTGTCTGTGTCCGGATCGTCTTGATTGGAAACAAAAACATTCGCGTTTTTTTTCCTGTTTTCTTTTTTCTAACGATTTTTTCCATTACTATACTGTTTCTCTCTACGAAGACTCTAAACAAGCACGTCTCT
This sequence comes from Pichia sp. PH4023, assembly GCA_025531575.1. Taxonomy (NCBI): domain Eukaryota; kingdom Fungi; phylum Ascomycota; class Pichiomycetes; order Pichiales; family Pichiaceae; genus Pichia; species Pichia sp. PH4023. The sequence goes on along the minus strand of JAMGYR010000017.1, from coordinate 276,891 downwards.
GTACTTAGCGTGCACACGGTCGATCTCGTCGTGGAGCTGTTTCTTTCTGGTAGCGTCGATCCAGCTGCCGTCGACACTGTTCTTGGTGATCTGCACCCACTCCTCCGGCGTCAGCTTGAACCGGCTCTCGAGGGCAAGGTAGTTGTCCAGGAGGTACCCGCCAAAGTAAGCCGGGTCGTCCGAGTTGATGCTAAAGGGAACGCCGTACTCTAGCCACTTGCGGATTGGAAGCTCGCCGACGTCGTTGACGACCTGAAGCTTGACGTTGCTCAAGGGACACAAGCTGAGCATGACCTTCTCCTTGGCGAGCCTCTTGAGCAATTCCTCGTCTCTGTAGCTCTGGACCCCGTGGTCGATTCTGGTCACCTTCAACAAGTCGAGCGAGTTGCTGATGAAGGACGGGTCGGCCTCCTCTCCGGCGTGCGCAGTGAGCCCGATCTCGGGACAGTTTTTCTTGGCAAGAGCGTAGCACTCCTCAAACAACTCCGGTGGGAAGGGCTTTTCGCTCGAGTCGAGCCCTAGCCCGTGGATGACTCCGTCCTGGTAGAACTTCTTCGCATCGTTGATCGTCTTAAGACCGTCCTGGCTTGGCAAGTGTCTCAAAAGACACATGATCAGCTTCGTAGAGATGCCCAGTTCGGCTTGGGCTCTCTGGCTGGCTTTGTGGAACCCATTGACCACGGTTTCGATCGGAATGCCTCTCTCCACGTGGCCCTGTGGGTCGAAAAAGGTTTCTGCGTGGTGCAGGCCGTCCTGCTTCGCCTTGACAAAGTAGTCCCAAGCAAGGTCCTCGAAGTCGGATTCCGTCATCAGCACCGACATCCCAATGTAGTAGTGGTCGAGGAAGTCCTGCAAATCGGAGAAGTTATCGTACCTGTCGTTGCAGAGCTCAATCGACGAAGGGAAGTGGGATGGCAACTCGATGTTGTTTCTCTTCGCAAGCGTAAAGAGGAGGTCGGGAGACAACGTCCCTTCCAAGTGGACGTGGTGCTCACACTTTGGCAATTCGTGTAAGAACTTGCGCTTCTGTTCAGAAATTGGGTAGATGGTCGTCATAGCTCGTGATGTCTTGTACCTTTCAGTTGTGCAATAAAGTAAGCCAGAAAGCAGGGTGTCTGTGTAAGGAAGAAAGAAGAAAAAACTGCACGGAAAAAAAAGGCATCCAAAAGGACAAGGAGGGAAAAAGAAACGATCCCGGAAAAAAAATTCTTTATCGAGATAAAGCGGCGAAAACGGCTGGCGGATTGCTGGCGGTCCGGGACCGTTATCGTCTTCCCGGGGGGCTTCTGACTCTGCTGGACGTCTTTGTCGGCTGAAGTCATCCCTTCCGTGTGCAATTGCGTGGTCAATGATTTGGCGGGAGCTGTTTCACGGAAAATAGCCGTCCTGAGGTCCTCTCCTGGCAGCAGTGTTCGGCGGAAACAATAAGAGATTCCCGAGGCCGCCGATGCTGCCGCGGCATGCCCGCGGAAGACAGAAGACCACACAATAACGGCAAGACAACACAGGACAAGAAAGAAGGGTCTGAGGACGGAGCTTTTTTGAAAGCAGGAAGAGCTACACTCTCCAGAAGCCAAAAATGGACCAAGATGACGTTATGACGGTGTGCTTCTTCTACCGGCTCTTGGCTGGAGCTGCAGTGTAGAGGCTGACGACGCCGGTGCCGGTCTTGTGCAGCCCCGGAGTCGTCTGTGCTACCACACGTTTCCTCTTCAGGGTGTCGGAACAGCTAAGTTTGTGTTGCAAAACGTGAACCCCACCCATTTAAAATTATGGCACCAACTGGATAACGGGGGGCTTGTGGTTCTCGGGCTTTTGCTTACGTGTCAGGACAAAACCGGAGTAATGGAGGAAAAGCAGTTGGAAGGGGTTAAGAAGGAGACGAGCTGCTCTTTTGTTCTGCTTGTGTGTATGTGCAAGAGCAAGCGTCCCAGGTGGCTTGCAGAAATAAAGGGAAGAAGCCGAATTTCATAATTTTCGTTACCGACAACGTCCGGTTAACAGACACATCTGCCTTTGGCTGAGATATCAAGACCCTGAACTTGGGGAGACTCGCAAAGAAGGTGGTCCGGTTCACTGACTTCCACATTGCCTCAGCGTATTTGCCAACCAGGTCGATGCTGCTCTGCAAAACAGACAAGCGCATTGCCGGCTTCACACAAAACGCAGGACATCCACGATGAGGACTAAGTCACTGGGTGGGAGCTTTTTGCTCAGCAAGCAATTAAATAGGGCAAGTAAAGTGGCAGCTGTTTGACTTGGATAAGGACTCAGATAAGACTACCGATCTTGCTGAAAACAAATGGAAATCTTGGAAGAGATGCGCAACTACTGGTCTGAGTCCGAGACGGGTTGATAGACTGCAGGAAATTTCTCTACGAGCAGATGACGGTAGAACACCAGCCCAAGGTCTTGTATTAATTGCCATCGGCTAAAAGAGTTTTGTTATTTATTACGTTATATCTAAAAATAGTAGCAAAGTGTTCTCATTAGCAGTAAAACTCATTAAGCTAACCTTGGGGCTTGTTTTTGTAGATGTCTGCAGCCAGAAGGGCGGCACCGACATGATTGGTGAAGCAGAAAAGAAGTCCAAGGACAGGGATGCTTTCAAGCAACTGGCAGACAAAGCCGAATGTCAAGTAGACACCTTCGTTTTCCTTGACTTGGTACTTCATCTGGCGTGGTCTCTGTCTCGTTAGCCTCCCCATTCTTTGCTGGCTGAACTCGGCTGTCTTGATTGCGTTGTTGTACTCGAATATGATTGTTCCGATGACTGGAATGAGCGATACAAAAATGGAATAGAGTAGACTGGAGGTGAAGATGACAACATTGATGGGATTTATCTCCATCAATTGTGCACCTAGAGTCTGGGGTACGAGCCTTTTCAACTTCCCTGGGATGACCACCCTGTCTAGGCCAACGATGCAGAGGGTGGTGTCAAACACCTTGTTGAGTTTCCCGGAAATCAAGTAGTTTTTGAATAAGTAGTTGTTTACACAGCTGCACTGTTGAAAGGATGCTATTATGGCGATTTGGACTCCGATGGGGCCCAAAGTGAGCGTGTGAATGACTAGGTTCAACGGCAAAATAGCCCACAACAACACCGTGTACACGTAGAGGTGCAAAATGCCATACGGGACCACCACGGAGAGAAAGATCGGAAGCAAGGACTGGTAGTTCTGCCAGAAAAACACAAACCCCCTGAAAGGGTACAAGTAGCCCTGGGTTGTTATCAGCTGGTAGACCACGTTTATTGGGCGGGCCACCTCTAAGTACGCTCTTGCCTGCACGGCGTGTTGCCAATCGACGTATAGCGGTCTACTGGACATTGTTTACGGTGCCGAGAGGTATCGGATCAAAGAGGGTGTCGTAGAGGGAGCATGAAGAAGATGGGGGAGTTGGAAATGGTGATGATAATGATGAGCCTCAACAGTCTGAACGGAGAAAAAGAGAAAATAGGGCTCTCGCAGCGTCATGAGACTTAGCCAGGGGGCTCCTCCGCCCGGCTTTGCAGAGTAAGGTACAGAAAATGATTAATTTATTAGAAGTGACACATTGAGATGGAAAAGGGGATATTTATTACTATAAACCGGATTTAACCTAACAACGGACCTAATCGAATAAACCGAAACCCATGTCGTCATCGGATTCTTCAGCTTCTTCTTCAGCAGCTTCTTCAGCAGCTTCTTCGGAAGCACCACCGGCGGCAGCACCTGCAGAAGCACCACCGGCACCACCGACTGGAGCAGCAGCCATCTTCTCGTTACCTTCAGCAATCAATTCTTCGACGGATTTGCCTTCTAATTCTGCAATCAGCTTGTCCAACTTCTCGGACTCAACCTCGATGCCGACAGAGGACAAGACGGAGGTGACATCGTCAGCAGTTGGAGCGGTCTTACCGGAGTTGACCAAAAGTAAGTAAGCAGCGAGATACTTCACTGTAGGAGGTTATTTGTAGGGGTGAACCGTGTGATCGGAATCGTGATGTTAGTACTTGCGTTTCAAATCGGTGAAAAGCGGGGAGATATAGTCTTGCATTGATGGAGTGGACAGGGGGACTAATAGACGGGTCTCTTCATATTTTCCAGTGACGGCCTTACGGCCTGGCAGTCCTGGTGGCCCCGGTGTTCCTGGAGGTCCTAGTGGTCCTTGTGATCTCCATTTGTCTCCTCGTCCGTCCATTGCGTCGGCTCAATCTACCTCTGTGCAAACGGAGGCATCTGCATTGCGCTGCAATACATACTTGTTGACTCTTGTGTGTGGGATACTGCAGAAGGCCTACAAAAGCTGTCTCTGTGTCCTGAACAATGCTCTTACGACCACAACTTTTCACACATTTGTCTTCTTGCACAGAGCAGTGAAGCCCCATCCTCGCCGTCCCTGTCGTCGAGCAAGGTCCCGGCGAGGGAACCGAGGGTGTATACTGCGTGCGGTGCGCGGGGTAGTTTGGAAGTGACTGCGTTAGGTGCGCCTAGTGTGCGGTGTGCGGGTGGCCGCACTCGCGAACCTGCCGGCACGGGGAAAAAGAGAGAGAGCTTTTTTCCCGGGCTGTGCGGGCGAGAAGCCGGCAGAGCGTGAGGGAGAACGCACTGGCACAGCGGTGGACCTGGTGAAGACGGAGCCGGTGTGCAAAAGAGTGACAAACAACAAGAATAACCGGGTACAGAGGAACAGCGACTTGAAGCCAGCAAAGTATCCTAGATCAACCGTCAATCATGTCTACTAGTATGTACCCACCAACTTGCTGGGGGAGAGGAAATGGACCACAGGAAGGCAAGATCGGACAGTGGAAAAGCTAGCTGAAAAAGCTGACTGAAAAAGATGTTTACAGTGGAAAGCGTTGACCAATGTATCGAACGGACAGCCAGGCCACACAGCAGAGCCCATGAACAAGAAGAAAGAGCCCAGGGCGCCGTGTTTGGACGTTGTGCTTGCGATTCCAGCATACAATACGCAGGATAAATAGAAATAGACACTTGCAATGGAATAATAGAAAGAAGACAGCTAATCGACGACAGGCACGTGTGACAACTGTTGAAGAAGCTGACCGATACCAATGGAAACCCGACCTTAACAATCCTATCCTATATCAATCCTCCTTTTGCTACCCACTCATTGTGAACAAGTACTAACATTACCGTAACGTAACTTTTCTTCCTACAGCTGAACAAAGAAAGAAGAGATCCTTCAAGCAATTCTCTTTCAAGGGTGTTGAACTCGAACAATTACTTGAATTGTCCACCGAGGACTTTGCCAAGTTATGTGACGCCAGAGTCAGAAGAAGATTCTCCAGAGGTTTAGGTGCCAAGCCAATGCACTTGATCAAGAAGTTGAGAGCCGCCAAGATCAGCGCCCCAGCCAACGAAAAGCCAGCTGTCGTCAAGACCCACTTGAGAAACATGATTGTTGTCCCAGAAATGATTGGTTCCGTCGTCGGTATTTACAACGGTAAGGTCTTCAACACTGTTGAAATCAAGGCAGAAATGGTCGGTCACTACTTAGGTGAATTCTCCATCACTTACAACCCAGTCCAACACGGTAAGGCTGCTAGTGGTTCCAAGTTGAAGTTGTACTAAGTGTGGTTTAGTTTTGTATAAATCTTTTCTTTTTACTCATGTCTTCACACACCCAATATAAAAACCCAAATCTAATCTAAAAATTTAGTCAACTCTCGTAATAATGGACGTAGTAATAATGATAATAGTATACACTTGAACATAGAGCAAAAAATAGCCATATATAATCTTTTAGATCAACCCCATCTCCTGAAGATCCGTGTTGATCTCCTCCTCCGAACAACCCCGCAAATTGTTCAAAGAACTAGGAATCATCTGCTTGTAATCAACCAGCCCCTGTAGCACACTGAGCTCCTTGTATACCGAGTTTCTCTGGTGCACCAACGCTGGGAGGTACTCCTGGATGTTGGCGCTGTTCACAGTCTCGTTGTACTGGTAGTACTCAGGCAGCTCGAGCGTCTGCATGTCCATCGTCCTCCTCTCCTTGTTGATATCATACCAGTCGGTCGTTATCTTGAACACCTCCTTGCTCTTCAAGTCCTGGCGGCTTTTCATGAACTGCTGGTGTAGCGCAACCCGGTACGCCCTCGTCTGGTTGTCGAGACATTTCAACTTATACTTCTGTAGGTTCATCAACCTCTCGGCCTTCTTCTGAAAATCGTCATCCACCATCTTCATGTAGTCTAAGAGCTCGGGGTGTTTGTTGCTCTGGCAGAGTTTCAATTCAAACTCAAGCTTGTTCAACTGTGTCTCATAGAGCTTATCCTTCAGCTGCGCAAAGAGAATCTCAATATCCTTCAATCGATTCATTGCCGCAACACGACTGTTTTCCTTCTGCGCCTCCTCCTCTTCTTCCTCTCTCTCAACTTGTGCTTTCTTGAGCTTCTCCTCCTCCTCTTCCTCTTCCTCTTCCTCTTCCTCCTCATCTACTTCTTCTTCTTCTTCTTCTTCTTCCTCCTCATCTTCTCCTTCTTCCTCTTCGTTCCCACCAACATCTTCTTCTTCTTCTATCTTGTTGTTTCTAGCTTCTCGGGAATTTCCATTCCCTGCTTCTTGGTCTTCTTTTTCATCCCCTTCCTTCCCTTCTTTATCGTTCTTTTTCTCCTCCTTCTCCGTTGCCTCTCCTTCACCAGTAGATATCTGCTGCGCTGCTGGTGCATCTTCGTCTTCTTCGGTCTTGATTCGTTTGTGTGTCTCGTCGGCAGCCTCCCTGTCTCGTACTTCGTCGGCAGCCTCTAGACCCCTCTTCTTATCGTTGTCGATTGCTGGATTACTGAAGACGGAATTATTCGACGAGGTGCTGGACGGCTCGGTATTAGACGTTGCTGTCGGAGCAGACAAAAGCTCCGCAGTGGATGCGGTCTTCGTGCTAGCCAGCTGCTCCAGCTGGCTTTCTCTCTCGTCGACTCCTTCCATCTTGTCAGTTTCGGCGTCACTTGAGGGTATCTCCTTCGTGTCTCTGTCTGGGGCCATTCTCAGCATACGCAAGGATCCGAAAACAGAAATGAGACCTCGCACAAAACTAATGGCAGTAGTAGTTGTACAAGAAGAGAACTGGACACCCGTGACATCAGAGGCCCTTCCCCCCGGGGAACACAAAATGTGACGTCCCAAGGAGAGACGCAGAAAGACAATACGAAGACCCCACAGGCGATACAGAACAGATCTCGCACCGTCCCCTTTTCAAGGCTGTGCGGGTGTTGATCTTTTCTCTTTCTTTTCTCTTCCTTTTCTTTACTTTCCTTACTTTCCTTACTTTGCTTCCTATGTTACGATGCGTTTAGATGTTGCGGCCTGGTACGCAGGCAGCGCGATACACTGGTTACAGATCTACATATAGTTGCCGTTGCCTACTCGGCGCTCTTCTCCTTAAAAGCTGAGCTTCTCTTAGTGATTCTGGCCTTCTTGGCCCGTTTCTCCTTACGTCCTCCGTGTCTTTTCTTGCCTATGCCACCCACAGTCTGTCCCTTAGTGGCACGGTCTCCCTCGATGACGACCTGGCCCAAAGTCCTACGGTCGATCTTGCCTAGCTGCTTCGCACGTCCGACGACGGTCTTCTGCTGGTCGTTCAGCTTTGAAAACTTGCTTCTCATCTTCTCGTTGTTACGCATTGGCTTCTTGCATCTGGTTATTCTCAACGACCGCTTCCCCATCTTCTTACCGTCTAGTAAGAGCGCCTTGGTCACGTAGTTGGTATCACTGAACTGAACAATGGCGAACCCCTTCCCGAACGACGTTTTTGGGTCTCTCACAATACGGACATTGTCGATGACATTCGTGGTGTCCTTCTTGTCTTCCTTGGCAATGAGCTTGTCGTTGAAGTACTTCCACAACGCCTCCTCTTTCTCCTGGAAGTCCAAGTTCCCCACAAATACGGAGAGCTTGTTGTCCTTCTTTGTAGGGTGTGTCAAGTGGTCCACTCTGAGATGGTGGTCTTTGTACAGCACACCGTTAAGCTTCAAAGCCTTCAGCGAGTCGTCCTTCTTTTTGAACACGACGTAACTGTTCATCACATTTTCCAAGTCGACATCCTTCGCAATGAAGGCGACCTTACGTGGCGCGTTTGAGGTCGAATGGATCGATCTGAACCTGATAGACTCGATGCTGCTCGTATTTTCCGGCGTCTCAAGGAACTTATTTATAAACTGCTTGAAGTCCTTCGTGTCTCTCTTGCTCGACATAATCACAGACGGAACGTTTCCAATGAATATCGTGCGTTCGGCCTTTTCGAACTCCTTCTCCTTCAAATCAAGCACCTTGGCTGCACTGGCGGGCTTTTCGGAAGCTTCACCCTCGGTCGGCGAACCTTCTTCCCCTGCTGCTTCTTCCTTCTGTTCTTTCTCGGCCTCTTCCTCGTCACTCTCTTGCTCTTCCGTGTCATCGTCATCGTCGTCCTGCAGAAGTTTCTGCATGTACTTGTCTTCCAGATCAGGATCTTCCTCGTCTTGCTCATCAACGTCCATTCTGACATCACCGTTGTCCTTCTCTGCGGACGCATCCTCCTCCTCGGCATGCTCAATCTCTGCTTCCAAGTCTGACTCCTCTCCGGTCTCTTCCTTCACCTTCTGCTCCCGCTTCTCCTCTCTCTTTCTCTCCTTTCTCTCTTTCTTCCTCAACTGAACAATCGTTCTCTTCTTCTCGGACACGAGCTTCTCGTTGTCAATCACACTCGGTTTAGCAAATAATCCTCCAAACATATTCTCTGGCTTTTCAATGTGTTTCTTAGTCTCGTCAAGTACCGTCCAGCACCGTCCCCAGGCCCTTCTTCTCCGTCTCTTTTCTGTGATAAAGTGGAAAACTAAAAATTTTTTTTCCTCCAAAACCACCTCCTTCCCAAAACGGCAATCCGACCTGGGAAGCCCGCCCGTGCACCGCCCCCCACTTATCGGTTCTGTGGGAACCGCTTTTCTACTGTGGTGGCTTCTTCTTATCTCGGGCCTCTGCATTATCTCCAGCTCTTCTGCTGCTCCTGTTTACTGTTTGCCCTCGTTGTCTTCTTTTTCTTCTTCTTCTTCTTTCTGATGGCTCTCGGTAATCTACCAATTTCTTTACTTGAGAAGACTACACTGGAGTACTACTAAATATGGGTCAAAACAGCTCCAAACTTTCAAAGGCGACGTATGTTGCCGCTACACCTTCGAATGACGCAGACGACGAGCTTATCTACAAGTTGCAGTCGCTCTTAACCACTGAAAACTCCGATGTAGACGCCGGTGACGACGAGGAAGATGATAATGGACTTTCACAGGATTTGAAGAAGCCTATGGATGTTACTGACTTGAAGGGGTGGCAGGATGAAATTTATTCGGACCCTGTCAAGAAGCTAGCCTTGAACTGTTTGACAGGAAACGATATCGACAAGATCATCGCCAACACGCAGAACATCAACGTTCACAACGTTGACTTGTTCAACAACACGGTCAAGTTTGAAGGCCATCCGATCACCAACCAGAAATCATCTGGCCGGTGCTGGTTGTTTGCCTCCACCAACGTCTTCAAGGAGTTCATGAAGTCGAAATATAACTTGGAAGATTTCGAATTCTCCCAAAATCATCTTTTCTTCTACGACAAGCTAGAGAAATCCAACTGGTTTCTGAACAGAATCTTGGAGTCATACGAAGAGGACATCGATTCTAGATATGTCCAATTCTTGTTGCAATTGCCAGAGAATGACGGAGGCCAATGGGACATGATTGTCAACTTGGTCAAGACATACGGCTTGGTTCCAAAGGCAGTGTTTCCAGATTCTGCTTCGTCAATCAACTCTTCTCGCCTGAATTACTTTGTCAACAACAAGTTGCGTGAATACGCAATGATTTTGAGAAACTTGAAAAGAGAACAGTTGGCTCAATCCGAGAAAGGCGACGCGTTCAAGGTGGACATTGTGGCAATCAAGAAGAAGATGATGAAGTCCATCCACACCATCTTGAGTCTCACTTTGGGCATTCCACCTGGTCCAGATGATCCAATTGTTTGGGAGTACAAGGATAAGTTTGGCAACTACCACAGAATTGAGTCGACTCCTTTGGGTTTCTACAACGAGATCCTGGGCTTCAAGGCTGACGAACACTTCTCCTTGATCAACGACCCTAGAAACACCGAAGGTCTATACACCGTAGACAAGTTGGGTAATATCGAGGGAGGAAAGCCAGTTGAATATGTCAACACCTCAATCGACTACTTGAAGAAGGCTGCAATCGATATGATCAAGGCTAACACGCCTGTTTTCTTTGGTTCCGATGTCGGCAAGTTTGAAGATGTCCAGAAGGGTCTTCTTGATGTGGGTTCTTGGGACTACGATCTTGGCTTTGGGGTCCAGATGGAGTTAACCAAAAAGCAACGGTTATTGACAGGCTCTTCCCAGATGACCCATGCCATGGTGCTCACCGGTGTCCATCTCGTCGACGGCAAGCCTGTCAGATGGAAGGTGGAGAACTCTTGGGGCGAATACGGAGAGCACAAGGGATATTTTGTCATGACTGACGAATGGTTCGACGAGTACGTTTTCCAGATTGTCACCAACGCCACTTTTGCAGGTCCAAAATTGACTAGTATCTGGCTATCCAAGAAATACAACGTCTTACCATACTACGATCCTATGGGAGCATTGGCATGATGATAATAATGAGATTGATGATTATCATAATGAGGGGATTTGGCGCTAGGTTTGATTTTTGGTTGTATGTGTTTACTTCGTTGCTGTTCTATTTTAAATTCAGCTATTTACTAGATTGATATATTGACCATTATTACTATTACTACTATTACTATATATATGCCTGAAGATTAAAGTTAGAGTTTATCTTATTGGAAGCTAGATACCAATAACCTTCTTGAATACGTGCCTCCTGGTCTTGCCAGCTTTTTTGCCCTTTTTAATACCCATGCCGACAATACCGGAAACCCCGCCAATTCCAGGAACATGTGGATGGTAGAGGTGGTGTGGGTAATTCCCGTATGCACCATAACTGGACACGGTCCAGTCGACGCCAATGGTCTCCCAAACCGTGATTGGTACAATTTTGGGGATTTTACGTCCGTATAGGCATTGGTCGACCAACCACATTCCAACTATGAACTCGTCACACGTCAAAGTGCCATCATCAAAGAGGTTCCTATCGGTCTCCAGTAAATCGCAAAGGCCGTCACTTCTCTTGCGCTGCTGGTCCTGTGGTACGATAGTCTGTACTTCTACTTGTCTTTCGGACTTCATGTCAGCATTTTGATCCTGTTCTTGTTCCGGAGATTCTAGAATATCATCAATCTCATTGTCCTGTGTTTCTTTTGTATTGATACTCACATCGGAACCGTTATAATCGGCAGTTTCTTCATAATCGTCGTCAGGGTTAGCCGTAATTGATATATGAGGGATCACTCCCTGGACCGGTGGTTGTTCTATGGGGGTATCATTTTTGTTATCTACTGGTTGGTCCAAGGTAAAGCCCTCTTTGAAAATCGGGTTCCCATCCGCATCTCTTGCTGTATTATGCTCTTTGGGCTGTAGTGTTTCATTGTTTACGGTTGCTACGTCATCAACGTCGACGTCAACGTCGACGTCGGCATCAACATCAGCATCTTCCATAAGTAACCATTCTGTATCCCCATTGGATATGCTCTTGATCCAACGACGCTTACGGTCGTCCAAGACCAGACTCCACATCTTTTTCAAAGTCTCTTGGTCGAGCCTGGAACGCTGCCAGATATCTCTAACCACCAAGCCATGAATTCTTTCAGAAGGGGTCGAATAAGTGTTGACAAAATCTGCAAGTGTTCTTTCCGGCTCAGAAGTGACCGAGTCGCCGACCTTGACTGTTTTCAGCTTGAATTGGTCCGTCAAACGGAGATCCAGGTTGATATAAAGACCTCTGTTGGCAGCAAAAACACCTTCGTATCTCTTTTTCTCGTCTGCAGTGACTGTGTTCAAGTTACCACGCTCGTGGTTTTTCCACGGTTTGTCCTCATTGAATTCAGTCTTGCTCTTCTTGCTTCTACCAAAGCCTCCCTTCTTGTCGCCATTCCGCAACGTGGTTCTGAAGACCAACTGATGAGACGGGACTGCTGTGGCTTGTTGGTATATATTGCTACTGCTATTGTTGTTGTTATTCATCACTTTAGCTCCTGACATGTTTGGAACGGAATAGAAATCTTCTGGCTGCAGTTGCTGTTGTGAAAAATAGTCTGTTGATCCGTTAGGAGAGGCATACATGGTAGGAGCGGTCATTGGCTGGTTGAGTAAGTCGCTAGTGAACGAGTTAGTTTCGTTCATGCTCAACTGCTGGATCTGAGATGGCAATGTTGTCGTGGAGTTGGATAGCTGATGGCTGTACAATCTCTGAGAATTCATTTCGTCCTTCAATGTCTTCGGGGTCAGGAAGTTTGTCAGTTTCTGGGATTTGGACAATGAACGTTTGTGCATTTCCGGAGCAGGAGGATACAGTTCAGACGACGAATGGAAGCCGTTCTGGACGGGTTGCGGACTTGAGGTCGGACTTGAATTTTTCGAACGTGGGCATGGGATGGAAATGTTCGATTGCGTCGCATACAAATTGTTGTGTTGCATTGGGAACTGGAAAGAGGTGGACGCTGAGGCAGATTTTTCCATGTCGAACGACTTGTTTGCCGCTGCCGCAGCTGCCGGGGTAGTGGCGGTAGTCATTGTCGTCGTCGTCGTCTTTGGGTGTGTAGACGCCATGTCGATGCTAGAGTTGAAATTCTCGTTTGTCAGGCCTCGAGACGGCGGCGGGGCTCTCCTTGGCAGTTTCCTGCCGTTGTTCGACTGTGGCCGGGTGTCTTCTCTTACGTTTATGGACGCAGTAGAGGAAGACGATTGGTACCGTGGTATGGAGGTTTTGCCTGCCTGTTGGGGCGACTTTCTCAGGGTGGAGTGGATCATCGAGTGTGTTGCCGAGGGATTCGGCATGCGGACCAGCTTTGGAGACGTTGCGTTAGAGATCAACGAAGAGGGGTTCATTTTGGCGATGGAGGCAGCTGCCGCAAGAGCGGTGGTGGACGACGAGTGATTGAGGTCGTTCCACAGGTTCTTGTTGTTCTGCGAAGAGGGTGAGAGGGTGGACGTCGAGGACGACACGACGGACGAAGCCAGGGAGGGCGGCAGCGGCGTCTGCGGCGACTTCGCCCGGGGCGACGCTATCTTCCGGTCCGATGGCTGTCTGTAGCAGCGGTTAGGGGGCGACCTGCTGGGGGCGTCCAGTTGCATCTCGCTCGGCGGGAAAGATGACTGATCTGTGGCAAGTCTGGGCGTATACGGTTGCTGTCTTTGCTGCTGCTGCTGCTGCTGCGGTTTTCGCTGTCTGTACATCGGAATAGCAGCAGCGTTGCTGCTGCCGCTGTTGGTGGTGGAATGACTGTCGTGCTTCTTCTGGTCCATCGAGAACGACATAGCTGCAGCCGCCATGGCGGCCTGGCTGCTCGAGGACAGCGTGGTATTGCCTGCGCCGGCGACGGCGTCGGTGTAATGGGACATGGTCATGCTGGCTGGCGACAGACAGACAGTGCTCTGGTGCTGCGGGAACACTCCGGGTGTGCTGCTGGCACCGCAGATGTACTCCGAAGCTCAGCTTTACGGGACGAGCCAGACAATACAATACAGCTTCTGAGCCTGCTGCGACAGAGAGGGCGACTGTGGTGGTGTTGACATTTCCGGGGGCGCGGCAAGGTGCACGGGTGCGCCAAACGAGGAATATTTTTTTTTTCTTCTTTCCTTTTAAAGAAAAAAAAAGTTTTCCACTTCTCCAGCAGACGGCGAAGAAGATAAGAAGAGAAGAGAGAAAGAGAAGGCTTCTGGGCAATTGGCAGAGCAGCAACATCAGCATGGGATCGGAACAGCCAGATAAGTATGCCACGGACAAGACGGCGCTGCCGTTTTCAGAGCAGCACTACTTCTCATCGTACGACCACTTTGGCATCCACGAGGAGATGTTGAAGGACCGGGTGAGAACGCTTTCATACCGGAACGCGATCATGAAGAACAAGCACCTGTTCAAGGACAAGATTGTGTTGGACGTCGGGTGTGGGACGGGTGTGTTGTCGATGTTTGCGGCGCAGGCGGGCGCCAAGCACGTATTGGCTGTGGACATGTCGAACATCATCGAGATGGCGCAGCAGGTGATTGACCTGAACGGGTTTTCGGACCGGATCACGCTTTTCCGCGGGAAGCTCGAGGACGTGAAGCTTCCGTACGAGAAGGTGGACATCATCATCAGCGAATGGATGGGCTACTTCTTGCTCTACGAGTCCATGTTGGACACAGTGTTGGTTGCGCGGGACATGTACCTCAAGGAGGGCGGTCTACTCTTCCCGGACAAGGCCAGCATCCACGTGGCGATGATCGAGGACGAGGAGTACAAGAACGACAAGATCCACTTTTGGGAGGACCCGATGCAGCTCTACGGCTTCGACTACTCGCCCTTCGTGAAAATTGCGATGGTCGAGCCGCTCGTCGACACCGTCGACAATGGCGCCGTCGTGACGAGTCACTACAAGCTCATCGAGTTCGACCTGAACACCGTCACCATCGAGCAGCTCGCGTTCCACCGCAGCTTCAAACTCAAGGCAACGAGAGACGACCGCGTCCACGCCCTTCTTGCGTGGTTCGACATTGACTTCCCCTCCGACACACCCGACAACGTCGTCTCCTTCTCGACGGGTGCTCACGCCACGTACACGCACTGGAAGCAGACCGTCTTCTACCTCGACCGCGTCCTCGACGTGAAGAAGGGCGAGGAGATCTCCGGCTCCCTTGCTTCCCGTCCAAACGAGTTCAACAACAGAGATTTGGACATCGAACTCGAGTGGGACTTCCCCGCCAGCGGCCCGGACGACTCCCGCCGCAGCGCCGGCAAGTACAACTACTTCTTGCGCTGAACCTACCTCTCTATCTATCTATCTATCTATCCACAAACTCCACCTTATCGGTACCCTCTCCGCACCCCCGGCGCCCGGCTTGAAACGGCCTGCGGGGAAAAACGGCCTCGGGGCACCCACCGCCCACCGCGAGTTTGGCTTAACGGCCTCGACAGGTCGGGGCAGCAGCCGGGGGTTGTTCCACAGTTTGAAGAAGTTGCAGGAGCAGCAGCTGCAGCTGCAGGATCCTGGCGGGCCCATCTAGCCCCGTCGTGGCCCCGTTGCAGAGCCAGAGCCAGAACTGCCCCGTTGCCTGCCATAGCACTGCGATGTCGAACCTCCGCCGGGCCTCCTTCTCTGTCTCCACCCCCACCGCAGCCTCCTTCTCTCCTTTCACAGAAAGGGACACAGAGACAGGCTCGAAACAGGTCTCATCTTCTTCTTCTGCTGCACAGGGATTTCCATCGCACTCCTCGTCCCTCTACTCGATAACCGTCATGGTGCTCGTTGCTGTTCTCTCCACGCTGGTGACGCTTCTCTTCGCCCAGACAGTGCTGACTTTGCCGCTTGGCACCGATTATATGCGCTATCTGTCGAAGGAGATTGCCCGTCTGGGTCATCAGAGCCTGCGTCCGGATGAGTTTCGCTCGCACGCAGACCTGCTCGACCACCTTGAACACGACTTCTACTCCGCCTCCGGTATCACCCACGATGTCTTCGTCAAGGGCATCCACTCTCACAACGACTACTGGAGACGCCGCCCGCTTCTCGATGCGCTCTCCCTCGGCGTGAACTCTGTCGAGGCAGACATCTGGCACTTCCCAGACAACAACGACGGCAGCGACGTCTTTGTCGGCCACTCTAGAAAGGCTTTGCGCAAGGACCAACTGCTCGATTCGCTCTACCTCGATCCGCTATACGCCATCCTCGCAGGCGCAAACAATAGGAACTCGACGGACGCCGTCGTTCCAGTAGCAGAGACGGCTGCAGCACCGGCGGGCGTATGGGACACAGACTCCGGCGAAACGCTCTACTTCTTCATCGACTTCAAGACAGACGGCGACGTGCTCTTTGACATTCTCACAAAGAAGTTCGACCGCTTCAGAAACGAGAACTGGCTCAGCTGGTACAACACTTCCAGCAGCGAGTTCCACTGGGGACCCGTCACCGTCATCGGCACGGGGAACACCCCACTCGGCAGGGTCCTCGGCATGGGCGAGCGCAGAGATATCTTCTTCGATGGGCCCTTGGACAAGCTCACCGACGCCGACAACCAGATCTACACGTTGGGCGTCAGCCCCATCGCCTCGTCGTCACTAGAGGCCCTCATCGGCTCGGCCAGCAGCTCCGACGGCCTCTCCGAAAGCCAGCTCAACACAGCCCGCCAGCAGGTGGCTAGGGCGCACAAGCTCGGCATCAAGACCAGAATATGGGACACCCCTTGGTGGCCCGTCGACAGGAAGTACGCCGTCTGGAACCAGGTCATCCAGGTGAACTCCGACTTCTTGAACGCCGACGACCTTGTCGACGCAGTGGCCTTCAGAAACTGAACTACTACCCTTTATAGACAAAAGTTCCTCCATACCCCTTTTTTTTCCTTTTTCTTTTCTTTTCGTTTCCATTTCATGTCAGTCTCCCCCTCTATCGTTCTGTCTAGGTCGTATCAATGACACTCCACACCACCACAGTCCGCAAGCGACGCAGACGCTAATTGCCGCTAGTCGCTCCACAATGGCAAGCACACTGCAAGATCCCGCACTAGTGGGGCTATCTGATTTAGCGCGTTTATTAGTAGACTAAAGTATACGGAGAAGGGAAAAAATAGAGCAGGAGCACTGCAGCAGAGAGAGAAGGGAGAAGCCGAAAAAGTTAAAGAGAGAAATGAAAGCTGAAATGAACAAGTTTGGGATATACAAGGGGGGGTCCTCTGCACTATCGGTCGCCCCCAGCTCCGTCTCCACCGTGGTTTATCTTCAAGTGCGGCACTATGTTCCAAGTAGTGGTGCAGAAGATGACGGTTGGAGAGAGGGAGGAGGAGGAAGAGAAAGAGGAGAGCGCAAGAATATCAGGTGGGACTTCAATCAAGAAGAAGAAAAGTCACCTTGGTATGTCGAAGCGTCGATCGGTTTTTGGACGTCCCGCCTGTAGAAGTATTCGGCATCGTCGCCACCGGCCAGCGCAACGTTCCCTGCTGGGTTGTAGTTGCAGACGATGTAGGTGCCCCAGTAGCTTCCACAATCCTTGTATCCGCATCCGAGTTGGGTCGTCTCTGTCCATACCAACTGCGTGAAGTGTCCCGTGTTCTCGCCGAAGCCTGGATTGTCCCAGTTGTAGTATTTGATTTCGTCGAACCATGCGGCCACGGCACCGGCGCTTTCGAAGTCAAAGCCACGAGCCAAGTTCTCTCCATAGGGGTTGCCCGAGTGTTCAAGGTCGGCACCACATTGGTACTTGTTGGCGTAGTTTTGTGCAACCTGAGCGATATCGTCGTTCCAGGACAATGGATCTGTGTTCTGCATCAATCCTCTAAAGTAGTTGTGCTTTGCCAAGTATGTGTCGGCAAAGCTGAAAGCAGATGATGATGTGGAGGTTGGTGCAGAAGTGTTCAAAGAAGATGTAGTGGATGTGGTCGTCTCTGGCTCAGAGCTCGTGGAGCTCGTAGAACTAGTAGTACTGGTAGTGCTGGTAGTGCTGGTGGAGCTAGTAGAGCTGGTGGTAGAAGTAGAGCTGGAAGAGCTAGTGGTGATGGTAGAGCTCGTAGAGCTAGCGGAGCTCGTAGTTGAGGTAGGTTCAATAGGGCTACTCGAAGTGGTGGACTCGCTTGAGCTGGAGCTGGAGCTTGTGGTGGAGTCGGCTGAACTACTAGAAGAGCTTGACGGCGTCGAGCTTGGAGTCAAAGCCTCGCCAGTTGGACTGTCTGAGCTCGAACTTAAAGTGGATGACTCAACCGGACTGGAGCTTGAAGAGCTAGAATTCTCTAGACTCGAGGAGGATGAGCTTGCAGCCAACGAGCTGGATGAACTTGACACCGTAGAGAACGTTAGAGGGATAGTGACTTGTAATGAATTCAGAGCAGATGACTCGCTCGAGCTTGACACAGAGGAGGTCGTTGCCGAGGCGGTCGTGCTGGATGGTGAGTCTGAAGACGACACTGCATTTGGGAAAGGAAGGAATGTGGACGAGTACTCGGTGACGGTAGCGACGCCGGAGCAAACAGGTTGGAAGGCGGCAGGCGCTGCTTCCACAGACGCCAAGGAGCAGATGATGCAGGATATTACAGACGTTGGAAATTTCATTCTGGTGATTTGTTCGGCTTGAACTAAACGGGGAATTTGTAACGAATGAAAAGAATAAAAAGAATGAACTCTCTACTAAAATGAGTGTAAGTAGTTGGTGAGAAAGAGCGAAATGGATGAAAGTGTCTGTTCAGTCAGCTAGAGTCGGTAAAGTCAGTTAGTCGGAGTCAGAGCACAGGAATTATCACAAGAGAACTCCAGTCCTTCTCGTTCCTCTCATATCACAGGAAAAAGAGACTAGGGAACCATCTCAAATTTAAACTGCGGCCCGCTCCGAGCTAGGAGAAACCAGCACCGTAACCTATCGTCCGAAAACAGTATAGTTGCGAGCTAGTCGGGCTTGGCATGGGAATAGTTTGCCAAATCTTTCCCTTTTCGACGGCGCTTCTGGAGTTCCGGGAGCCAAAAACCAAACACAAATATAGCCCGGCCTGCAGCAGCAACTTCACCTTCTGCACCACGCATTCCCGAAGCGGCAAACAGCTGGCCACTGGGCACGCCACCCGCCCCGAGAGACAATAGCCCGGCATGGTGTATCTCCGGCCAAGCCGCCTGCTAAAAACCAGTGCCTTCCCGATCGGGCAGCCCACATCGGTCGCTCCCGTGTTCGGGTGTAACAACGCAGCACTTTTACGGAAGAATGGGCGCCCATATTGCGGCCGCAAGCGCGCTGCATGTAGTCGTGCTCACGCAGGGTGCGTATGTTGCCGGCGGCCGCGGGGAGGCCGACGCGCTAGCGGACTATGGGCAGACTAGCTGCTCTACCGGCGGCAGTAGCTTGGAAAGACTAACTGGCCATGCAGCACTAGCGCGTCGAGCAGCGAGTGGACAGGCCACTAGTACGGGTTTGTGTCGGGGTTTATGTCTCTACACGCGTCGTACATATGCACGGACGGAGAGAAGGGGTGCCGTCATTAGGGACCGTCGTGGCCGTCGTGTGGGCGTCGCAGCAGCTGTAAAGCACGGGACTCGCGGAAGGAGACACCGCTGTTGTCGTCATCGTAACTGTGATCGTGGTTTTGATCGTGATCGCGATTGTGATCGTGATTCCCCCGCATGTAGCCGCACGCAAAATTGACTAGATACCACATGGAGAGTGCCACGAGGAGAAACAGGCGGTTCATGCCGCCAATGCTGTCCAGCGTCTCGTTGATCAGCCGGCCAACAACCCGCATCGCCAACTCGCTGTAGAAGACGCTGCGGATGTGGTTTGTATTTCCTTCGCTCATGCAGATCCTCCATTCCAAGCATTCGTCCTTCAAGGCTGGAAGCTGTCCATACTCATCGCATCGGTTCAAGTAGTACTCCTCCACGCATTGTTCCTTCTGGAAGTTCTCTCTGATCACAAGCCGCTGGTACTCCACGCCGATGTCCCGTGTAACCTGCCTCACAGCAACGTACGCAAATCCAAGCACCAGCAAATAATTCAGCGTCTTCTTCACACACTCGAACAGCCGCAGACGTCGATCGCTGTCCTGAAGGGCCTCAGGGGCCCGCAAGGCCCTCGGGTCGTCGAACCCGTATTCGGTCCCCGGGCCAGCGATAATGTTGTAAAAGTGGTTGTGGATTATTACGTTTTTGTCGTTGAGTTTCCCAAACGTTGTGTGCGTTCGAGGAGAGGACTCTGCAGTGGGGCCAAGACCTGACTCCTCCTCGCCGGTGCCGTGCTTCTGTTTGCCAGATCGGGCAGCACCAAGCATATATCCTCGGCTTTCCGGCTCCAAGATTGTTCGTATCAATGAAATCGAGTTCCCATTTGTTGTTTCAGACTCAGGCTCCTCGACCTTGTTTTCGTCTCTGGCGACAGCGTTCCCCCCATCCGTGCTCTCTCTCCGTCGGTGTCTCAGCAGATTGCTTGTGTGATGCTGCGGAGCAGCGCTGGCAGCAATCGGCCCTTCTATCTCTTCCTCGGTGTAGTCCTTCATGCTTATATCCTCGTCCGAAACCGAAATCGGCATCGTCGCTGGATATGATATCGGGTATCCAGCATTCTCCTCGCCCGTGCGCAGGTCCAGCTTATGTTTCAGTTCGTATAGCACCTGCTCGTCCATGAAGTCCTCCTCCATTGCGCTGCCTGCTCTAAGGGTATCTCAGCTCCACCGTCCTGTCTTGCCATCCGGAGAAACATCACCACCGTACACATTGTATTCATGATTTGAATTTTTATTTTCTTTCCCTATTCGCTACTTTCTATTTTTTAATTTTCATTTTTTTTTATCTTGTACTTTTTTTATTTCAGCTGCACCAGTCTCCTTCTGTAAAACCTGTCTTTGTTCGACTTTTATCTGCATCCACAGACCAGTGATAGAATAATGGGGTCATCAAAACGGAAGAAGGAGAAAAAGAAGGATTTCGTCAAACCAAAATTAAAGGTCGGAAAGACCGCTGCCAAGGCCAATAATCACACATCCACCGATTTCAAAGCGAAGAGAATTAACATCTCATCGTCTGCAAAACACCTGGTCTCGGGCTACTCTAATTCTTCTGCCGAATATCTGAAAAAGTTTTCAGTGGTAAGGAAAACAACAAGCAATCTGAATTCAAGAAAGGAAATCTTGGCGGAAATCCTGGAAACTTTGAAAAAAGACCCATATCAGGAGACTCACCAGGTGCCGTTAGACGATCTAATCAAAATCTTGAGAACTTTGTTCCTAGACCAGTCAAAGAAGATACGTACGGATGCAAGGGAAATACTGGTTGAGCTCATCAAACACCATAACAACTTGATAGTCTTGAACCATGACTCGCTTATGCTTTTCATATTCAGCGCCATGACACATCTCAAGCCAACGATTCGACAAGACTCTATATACACCCTGGGTGCCATTCTCGACGGTGGAGAGAGGCTGAAAAAGCTCACCGTGGCAAATCACTGGATCCGTGTATGGAAAAACATCCTAATATTAATGAACTGGAAAAAGGAAAACAAATCTTACGTTGACTCCAATGATTTCAAAGACTACGATGGAATGAGACTGGAACAGTTAAACTTCATAGGCAGATTCCTTGAGGCAGGATGCTTTGAAGAGGCTGCAACTTCAGTTTCGGAAGATTTGACTCTTTCCGCTGTACAGCAGCATGGCCTGTTGCATACTTATATGATAAAACCTAACATGGGAATGTTGTACCGAAATCTAAAACTCTTCGGCAATGTCAATGTGGTATCGAACAACGCCGCATCTCAAAGTTCCACCCTGGCAGCATCAACAGGAATAGCAAAACAATATGACGGTGAGGATGAGAGTAATGATCTAGATGACACGATGTTATGCGAGGACATGAACGATCGAATCAAGGTGTTTGTTGAAGGTTTTTACAACTCCGTTAAAAATGGACTTACAGATTTCACCAAAGTCGAAGATCCAAAGACTGTGCTCTTGTCGGATAAATTGGTCAAGGTAGTGGACGAAGTCAAAAGCAAGTATGATGAAATACTCGATTAGAATGCTGACCGTAACTTTCTCTTATAATCCAGGCTTAGGAACTTTATACTAATATACAATCATAGAATTTAATTTTCTTGTTCTTGCACGGGTACTTTCGAGCTTAACTCCTCTGGAGCCCCATCGGACTCGGATCCGGCATCCGTGTCTGACTCGGAGCTGGAATCATCATCGGAGGAAGAAGAAGACGATGAGTCCTCACTTGAGCTCGAATCTGAACTGGATTCCCCATCAGACCCGTCAGACGCCTCAGTCCGCTCGGTCCCCTCACGTATGATTTTCAGCGATGAATCACTAGCAATTCTCTCCTTGGTAATGTACACTGTAGGATACTCTAACACCAGGCGATCGTGGAATGCCTCTGAGAGCGACAAATCGGGAGATAACTCAACAAAGACGTCTCTCTGGTCTAGATCCTTGAGCAGTATCGTGTAGCCCTCGGCCACTCCATCCTCGTTTGTGTTGATCCACCCTTCCGGTATCAGATTTCTCAAAGTTGCTGTCTCGTTAGACCTGTATCTGACGTATTTCTGCAGCGTTTGCATCTGTGAGTCCACCAGCAACCACTCCACAGTCCACGACCAGTTTTTCCCTTTTCCGGAACTTTTGTTGCTCCTCCCTCTCTCCATGCCAAATGGTGCTTTCATTACTCTTACTCCACGCTGTAAAATCCAGGGCCTGACGCTTTCCCCTTGCGATCGGCTGAAATTTCGGCGAGGTTGTGGCTTACCTCGTTTCTGCGCCATGGACTTCAGATCGTGCCTTTTCCGCTTCGTCAACTCCAACGACCGATTAACCTTTAGCAGGAAATTGTAGTCACGCTGCACATCCTCTGTCTTCATCTCTTTCTTGTTAACATAAGAGTCTCTTGTCCCAAGCGAAGCGTCACTCAACCCTGAACATGACTTTTCAATCTTGTGCTTCTTGAAACAGTCCAAGGAGCATGTATGCTCGCTGCACCTCGGACAAGTGTATTTTGACTCGTATTGCCGGCATATCTCGCATTTTGTGTGTGTGCTATTCATTACTGGTAGGCAGATAAGCAATACTGTGATGGACTCTTGCTATAACCAGCTTTTTGTGTCTCTGAAATGGCCGTGGAATAGGAAAAGAAGGATAAAATCTGCAGAATCATGTTGAGCATATGTTGCTGACATAAGCGGCCGTAGATTTTTCACACCGCTTTGGCTGACGCGTGTTAGGCGTAGGAGACGGTAAAGGGAAGGAATAAGATGGAAAAGAAGAGAGGGGGAAAGCGGCCGCAGAGAGAGACAACTGTTGGCTTGACAGAGAACATTGGATATTAGCCAGGAAACGTTGGAAGAATGGCTCTCTGGGCAGATAAATACAGGCCGAAGGCATTGGCCAAACTTTCCTACCACGATGATATCACCGAACAGTTGTCCAAACTTGCAGATTCGGGTGCTAACTTTCCGCATTTACTCGTCTACGGGCCGTCTGGGGCAGGCAAGAAGACGCGTATAATGGCAATGCTGCGTCGATTGTACGGTACCGGGTCTGTTGACAATTTGAAAGTTGATGTGAAGACCTTTGTGACACCTTCAAATAGGAAGTTGGAATTTAATGTCATATCGAGTCCATGCCATATGGAGATTACGCCAAGTGATATGGGGAACAATGATCGTATTGTCATCCAGGATCTACTTAAGGAGGTTGGCCAGACGGAAGCTCTTGATTTCTCCGGGCTTTTTCACATTGCGAAGAAGGAGACTGACTTGAAGGAGAACGGCGAAGAAGAGAACGATAAATCTTCTTCTCCGCAACGGAAATTCAAGGTGGTGATTATCAACGAGAGTGAGAAGTTGAGCAGAGACGCACAGGCTGCTTTGAGAAGAACCATGGAGAAGTTCAGCGCATCGATCAGACTGATTCTAATATGTGACACGACCTCCAACATCATTGACCCTATCAAATCGCGTACACTTGGTGTGAGGATAGGACTCCCGGGTAAGGAGGCCATGAGACAGGTCTTCGAGAGCATCTTGAGTAACGAGGTGGACGCCAAGAGGAGTTTCCCCGAGGATTGGGACGAACGTGCGATTATCTTCGACCACATCATCCAGGAGTGTGACGGCAACCTGAGGTTGGGCATCATGATGCTCGAGGCCATGTACATGAACCATGACTCCATCAACGTCCAGACACCGGTCATCAAGCCGGACTGGCAGCTCGTGATTGAAAGCCTGGCGAAGGGCGTGCTGAAGGACAGGTCGGTGGCCCG
Source organism: Pichia sp. PH4023 (assembly GCA_025531575.1). NCBI lineage: Eukaryota > Fungi > Ascomycota > Pichiomycetes > Pichiales > Pichiaceae > Pichia > Pichia sp. PH4023. The sequence goes on along the minus strand of JAMGYR010000017.1, from coordinate 253,031 downwards.
GTTGACCACGTGCCGGACGATACTCTACGAGTTACTATCGCACGCAATTCCGGGGAAACTGCTACTGGAAAGGTTGATGTTCTGTTTCATCAAGCTGGTGGACGACTACAGCGGGCTCCACCACCTGAACAAGTTAAAGACGGACATCGTGGACGCAGCAGCGTTGTTTGACGAGAGGTTGACGCTCGGCAGTAAAGATATCTTCCACCTCGAGGGTTTCATCACCAGGGTGATGGTGATACTCGAGTCCGACTCCACTGGATAGTAGTTCTTTAGAGTGTTTTATTCCCATGTGCTGTGAATGTGTATGTATATGTACAGAAAATAAGTAGATTTGATCTATTTACGACCAGTAAACTTGGTGAATTCCGGAGACTTGGACTTCAGGAAGTTAGAAAACTCTCTCGTTGGGTTCTCCTTGGCCTGTTCAAGGTAGTTCACCTTGGCCTTTTCCTCGACGTAGGCGAACCCGGATCTTGCTGGAGTGTCTTTGTCGATGAACTCCCAGATGCCAGGAAGCTTCTCGCAAGCTCTTCTCAACGAATCCTTCGCTGCGTGACGGTGCATGCCGTCAACCTCAAAGACAACCTTGCCCGTAGGCACTCTTGCGGCCCAGTGGTCGAATGGACCCTTACCTTTACCCATACGAGTTGCGTTACCCTTGATGCATACGGCAACGTTGGTGCATAACCGCTTCCACATGGTACCGTTAGACTTCTTCACGAACCTCGTGAGGACGTTATCCGCCGCCTGGAGTTGCGCCGCCGTGAGTCTCAAACCCTCACTCTTGAGACGCATGCCGTACGTCCCAAACTCCAACGTCGTCCCCTTTATGGACCCACCGGTCCGCACAGTGACTCTCCCCTTCTGTTTCTTCATCACCTGCTTGTATCTTGGTGCAAGTTCATGGCCGTATCTCTTTGCCGAAGGTTGTGCAACCCTGGCGACCGGCGAAAAGAGTCTTGAAACTGACGCAAACATTATCTCCTGTTGCTGATGCTACTGATGTTGCTCTGTGTCCTGTCGGGTATCTGGCGATCTCTATTCAGCATCTCCAGACCTCTCTTTCTGTCCTTGTCTGATCCTTCTTCGTCTTCTGCAGGGTCCAGAAAAGGACGAGCTCGCTGGATTTTCTATGGAAGCCCAGCTGGTGCACGGGCGCGCGGAAACAGTCCGGCAACCTCCTCGAGGACGTCTTTGAATATGAAACGACGGAGACAGGGGTGTCAGGACGGGGACGGAGTCAAGGCGGATGGGGGAGAGATGGCACGCTTCGCAGAGAGACACACACGCATCCACAATGGCAACGTTGGCTGCAGCAGCTCGTGCACACTGCGAAAGGGTTGTTTTCACCCCCGTCCGTGCGTTCAGTCGTTCCTCGTACAGAGCACAGGCTCAGACACAAGGATCTCTCAATGTCCTTGGGAAAGAGTACAAGTCCGATGAGTGGACGAATGCCACACCACGGATCCTGTCGCTTGTGGGCAGAGACCTACACAAGAACAAAAACCATCCGATCGGGATTCTCCGCTCGTTGATCGAAAACAGATTTGATGGCCTTGGCTACACGATGTACGGAGATATGACGCCCAACGTCTCGGTGTATGAGAATTTCGACGTTTTGGGCTTCCCGCAGGACCACGTAGGTCGTTCCAAGAGCGACACGTACTACCTTAACAAAGATCATCTCTTGAGAACCCACACGTCTGCACACGAACACGAGTGCTTCCTCACTTGCGAAACTCCAGGTTACTTCATCTGTGGTGACGTCTACAGAAGAGATGAGATCGACCGCACGCACTACCCTGTATTCCACCAGATGGAGGGCGCAAGGGTCTGGAAAAGGGACGACTTCAAAACCGAGGAAGAGCTCTTGGCGCAGATCCAGGCAGACATAGATGCCATTCCTAAGACGGATTTGATTGTCGAGGATGTCGGATACGACCCAGTCCAGAATCCTAAGCAGGATTTCATGACTGACAGAGAGACCGATCTGGTTTCCCAGCACTTGAAACGTACCATCGAGCTTTTGGTCGACGCCGTTTTCAATGAAGCGAAAACGGCCGCCAAGCTTGCCGGCTCGACAGAGGAATACTTGAACGAGCCTTTGAAGGTCAGGTGGGTCGAAGCCTACTTCCCCTGGACAGCCCCTTCTTGGGAAATCGAGGTCTGGTGGAAGGGTGAGTGGTTGGAGTGCTGTGGCTGTGGAGATGTGCAGAAGTTGGTGCTGGACAACTCCAGGCTTGGCAACTCCATCGCTTGGGCCTTCGGTATCGGTCTCGACCGTATCGCAATGTTGTTGTTCGGCATCCCCGATATCAGACTCTTCTGGTCTCTTGACAAGAGGTTCATCAACCAGTTTAAACAAAACAGGATCAGCATCTTCAAGCCGTACTCAAAGTATCCGGGCTCCGTCAGAGACATCTCCTTCTGGCTTCCAAAGGACAACGAAGGACAGTACTTGAAGCTCCATGAAAACGATTTGATGGAGATTGTGCGTGAAAATGCCGGCGATCTTGTAGAAAGCGTCAAGCTGGTCGACGAATTCACGCACCCAAAGACTGGCAAGCACTCCCAGACCTACCGTGTCAACTACCAGTCCATGGACCGTAACATCACCAACGACGAGGTCAACCTCATGAACGAGGAAACCCGTGAGGAACTTGTCCAAAAATACGGCGTTCAACTACGTTGAGCGTTGCGACGTCCCCGCCCTGTATAGATCCTGTACATACACTCGTACGTATGCATGCATGTGTACACCATTTATATACTACGTGAATGCCACATAGATGAAATAGATTATACTCCCCCACCCCTAGCATCTGACTGACTATTTGTCTGTTCCAAACGGGAAAATTAGTCCGAGGAGTGTGCGGTGGAGGAAATTCCTTCATTTGTCAGAATCCAGTGCTTGGGATTTGGAAAAGCCCTCTTGGAATTGGGTTTGGGCAGTCCAGTAGGAGAGCAAGACCCTGAAAGCTAGCATTCTATTCTCACAATATGTCGGCCTGCGATATCATTATCCTATATGGTTCGGAAACTGGAGCGGCCCAGGATTTTGCACATTCCTTGGCACACCGATGTCGTTATCTAAGTTTGAAACCGTTGGTCTGCAACATGGACTCGCTTGATCTGAAACAACTCTTCGAGGTTTCCACGTTGCTGCTGATTTGCTCAACAACAGGTCAAGGAGAGCTACCAAGAAACTGCCGGAAGTTCTTTAGATTCTTGATGCGTCGAAATTTGCCGCCAAATCTCCTAGAACATCTGAAGTTTTCAACATGTGGCTTGGGTGATTCATCGTATGCGATGTACAACCTAGCAATCCGGAAGTTGCACGCTAGGTTGAAGCAACTAGGTGCCCAAGAGTTTGTCGATAGGGCCGAATGCGACGAGCAATCACCTGAGGGGCAGGAAGCCTTCTACGATTCCTGGGAGCGTTTGATCTTCGACGCTTTGAAGAAAAAATATTCAGGTAAAGTGGTCGAGATCCCTGATAACGTAGTTCTCGATCCGATACATCAGATAACAATAAAGCAGGGTGGATTCAAGAAGTATTCAACAGAGCTAACTGCACTAGAGCGTCAGGGTTCAGAAAAAAAATTGACCACGGTTAAGGTAGATTCCTTAGATCGAATGACTGATCCTGAGCACTTTCAAGAAGTTCTCCACGTCGTACTTTCGGATGACACACAATCTTTACAATATGCCGCCGGTGACACGGTGTCTCTCTATCCTGAGAATGATCCAAAGGACGTCCAGTCTTTTATCAACCTTCAAGGCTGGAACGATATATCTGATTACCCGCTGATTATCAATTGTCCAGACCACATGGTTCCAGAAGGCGGTTGGGTCAAAGATCTCACATTAAGATCGTTGCTCCAATATCATTTAGATGTTGCATCGGTTCCTCCAAGATCATTTTTCCAAATGGCTTGGCACTTTGCTTCGGACGAGCGTGAAATGGAAAAGTTGAAGGAGCTTGGGGAGGTCGAGGAGTCGGAGCAATTGTACAACTACGTCAATAGACCTCGTCGTTCCATACTGGAGGTCATTCAGGAGTTCTTTTCGTTGAGAATTCCAATTGAACAGCTATTGGAGGTAATACCTGTCATCAAACCCCGTCTTTTCAGCATATGCAACCTTCAAAGACAAGGAACCGTAGAGCTTGCAGTTGCCGTTGTCGAATACAAAACAATTATTCGCCGTTTGAGGCAAGGGTTGTGTACCAGCTGGCTGAAACGCCAGAAAGTGAACAACAAAATCGTCGTATCGATCAACCAAAACAATCTTAAAATACCTGATACTGATATGGTCTTAGTCGGGCCTGGTACAGGTATTGCTCCTGTTCGGGCCATCGTTCAACTAAATGACAAGATGATTAGAGACGGTAAAGCCGGGCATGAATATTTATTATTCACAGGCCACAGATATAGGGAAAAGGATTACTTGTTCGGTCATGAATGGCCACATATGAAGGGTTTGAGGGTCATTGATAGTTTTTCTCGTCAAGCTGGCGGTTATGTTCAGGATACCATCTGGAAAAACAAGGATGAAGTTGCTCGGATACTCAATAATGGTGGTGGGTTGTATTTGTGTGGAAGTTCAGGGAAAATGCCCACACAGGTAAGGATTACGGTCGAAGAAATACTCAAAGAGTCTAATAACTGGGACATTGAAACGGTAAAAGCTGAACTGCTGAAAATGGAGAAAGAAAAGCGGTTTATACAAGAGACTTGGTGATTTTTTGAATGTATATATGTTTCTATAATTGTATCAGAAAAGTTCATCTGTCTAGAAGATTACGCGGTATTTCTTGAAGTTTACTTCCAGCTTCCTCTTCTTCCTCTTCTTCCTCTTCTTCCTCTTCTTCCTCTTCTTCCTCTTCTTCCTCTTCGTAGTCTACATCCTCTTCCTCTTCCTCTTCCTCCTCGGAAAGTTCATCATTTTGAGCCATGTCGTCGGGACCAGGTACATCAATAACTAGAATGTTTTCCTCCTCAGATTGGTATCTATCATCGTCTTCTTCACAGTCCTCTTCGCTATCTTCATCTTCGTCTTGCTGCTTGATATTAGGATTGCCCATCTCCCATATATCTATTTCGCTTTTCAGCTTCTTCCTCTCCTCTTTCTCTTTTTCAATCATCTCTAGAAACTCTTTCTCCGCATTTAGAACACTCTCTGAATCTGTGCACTCGGTATACATCTCAAGTAATTCCTTGTTGATTTTCAAAAAGTTAGGACCCCATTCGAAATTCTTTAATAGCTCCAAAGCCCAATCATGGCGTCCCACTATAGCCAAACATGCTGCGATCGCTTCAACACAGTTTAGTTTCATCGGACGTCCGTAATTGACAGGGTTGGCCGCCACAAAATACGGCAACAAACGTTCGTATTTACCACCGATTTTGCCAAAAGGAACTTCCTCCAATCTAGCCCAAGAGCACTCAACAACCGCTATCCCAAACTGCTCAACTATTTCTCTGTCATCAGGGCATACAACTCCCTTACCATTAGGAGTAACGATGATTCCTTGGAATTTTTGCCCAATTCGTAAACTTTTGATAAGCCCTAACCTTTCCAACTTCTTCCCGCTGCATCTCTTGGGATCACAGTGGTCAAAGTCCCACATGGCAAGCTTGGTAGGGAAGTTGGCCTGTCTTGTAACCGCAGAATACTTGGTTTCCTGTCTTCCTTTCGCATGATGCAAACGTTTGTGGTGACCGTTTGAGGTCTTGTTACCACGTCTGGGTTCCTCCTTCTCCTTGTTTTTCCCCTTACCCATTCTTACTTCTTTCCTGACTGTTGCTGTATATGCCTGCAGTACTAGTTCTCCAATAAACCTGATGTAATGGAAAACCGGATGAACCAGAAAAAAAATGTTTCTTCACATTACGTTGACGCAGCTGCACAGAAAATTCCCCGATACATGGAACAATTTTGACCGTCCTCGTTCGGTTATCTCCATGGGACCGGATAGCTTTGCGCTTCGGTCTACGAATTTGAGGGGTTAAGCACCTATCCTTAGTCTGTCAGAGGAAAACCCTGCATATCCCACTTTTGCATCGGAGCCTGAACTCTTACTGGAGGAATTGCCGAACAACTAGCACGTACCATGGCAGAGGCTGAGAAGCCAAATCAAATTGATGGCCAGAATCGAAATGGTGGCAGCAGTTTTGCTAGGGCGAACAAACGATTTGCATCTTTATCCAATCCGTTCATTAACAACCTTTTCAATAATCCTGACTTTAAAGGTTCGGGTCCTCTCAAGGAGGTGATGCAGCAACTATGTCAGAATCCAGCCGACTTTGCGATTTTAGTACCGTCGACTATGTTCTTTGCTTTACATGTGGATGCGGATACCGGAAAGCGATATTCAGAGCTTTGCAAAGATTTAGACTTTATTCTCACCCATATAGTTAGGATAGATGTTAATAAGGAACCCAGAATACGAACGCACAAGGAGTTCACGACACTTAATAACAAGACCATTGTCGTTAAAGCTGACACAATATTCTCATTTAAAAACTTCAAACATCCAGTGACTGTAAACATCTTAAAACAAGAGCTGATGCATGGATTTGCAGACTATATACCAATGGGAACATGCTTTCACGTAGTTTACATTTCGGATTGTTTAGTTGGGAATTTCGAGTTCATGGGAATAGCCACTAATATGTTAACTACCATGAACATAGCTGAACCGATAGAAAAGAATGGGAATCTTACCTCTGCAAAAAGCTTGGAACCAATTGAGGTGCAGCCTTTTGAAGTACTAATAGCAGAGTATCCTGGATTGATGGAACTATCGCAGAATTACAAAAAGCTTTTTCTGGAATCCACGTTCAAGAAATGTAAAACCCTTAGTGATTTGGAGAAATCCTTTATTGTGTTAATCAAGCGGGGGTCTGCAATGTTTAATGCTCTTGATCCAGATACCTTCAAGTCTTTACTTGAAAATTACACGGCAGATGAACTGAGGGAGTCACTATACAACTATCTAGAGATGAATATTTATGACAAATTTTGGGTTAAGTTCAACAACCTCTCGGTGGATAATGATGACAAGCAGATGGATATTGCTTACGAAAAACTTAAATGGCTTAGCATAACTGAGATAGGATTACCGGATAAATTAGTTGGCGATACCGTTGTTCTCGCATTGTATATTAAGCGAATTATTGCAGCTATCAGCGAGTTTAAGAAGCTAAGTTTTGCCAATACATCTTCATTCAAATGCTCAATAATTATCAAGACAGTCGAAATTCTATCTGCAAATAGTACGATTGATGCAGATACTCTAATGCTATTGCTAATTTTCGTTATCTGTTTATCGAAAGTTTCACATTTGAACAATCATTTGAAGTACATTCGAAAGTACACATATTCGGAAACAAACACAGAAAAGGGTATTTTAGGATATGCACTTTCTTCAGTAGAGATAGCAGTGAAGTATTTTCATTCTGGTGATCAGTTACAGGAACTTATTTCAAAGTCGTTACACAATGAAGTTTTTTGGAGATTGATAGGTGCAGTTTCGAGCGATTTCTCTGACAGTGGCAACAAGCAGGACGATGAAAAAACATTTCAAGAGATTGAGCGATTATTGGAACCGTTGAATAAAGCTGGTCTAGTCATTCCATTGGACAGTTTTGTGAAAAGCCGTTCCTTAGAGGGTGATTCATGTCTCATGTTTGCATTAAAACAGAATAACAAAGAACTGATGAATGTTTTGCTCCAGTTTGAGTATATTTTCACTTTAGATGATATACTTGAAGATCAGAACATAAGTGGCTCTAATCTTTTGGCCACTGCATTAGCTCTAGAGCATCCGTTTACTTCAACACTAGCACAAATCATAAAGCAGGCGACGCCTGACGAGATAGAAAAGTACGTTAATGCCCAGGACAACAATAACAGAACCATTGGACATTTGTTGTATAATTCGTACTTGCTACTTCATGATTTCGGTCTGTATGTAGACTGGACGAAGAGAGACTGTTTTGGAAATACCCCATTGATGGTGTATGCTCGGTGTTATGACCATCCTAGATATGATGACATGATGAGTATGACTCTTTCGATTGTCAAGCAATGGTATCACAAGAGAGGACGAGTGCTAAGTTATCGGGATCATTTAGACAACAAAGGAAATACTTTGATGCACACTATCAAGGATTCCATCACACTTGAATTGTTTTTGAAATCATTTGATGAGTTGGAATTGAACTATTTGAATGATGCAAACCAAAGTGCCGTATCACTGGCTGTCAGGTATAATCGTATTGATAACGTGGAAATTTTGATAAAAGACCCGAGATTTTGTTTGAGCGTTGTGGATCCTGTGATGTACATGAGTCCATTAGACTACGTGAAACTAGAACGTTGGGAGGAGGATATCAATAGAAATATTGCCAAAATGTTAGAAATTCAATTTATCTGGACGGAATACGGTGAGAATTTGGATATTGCATGCGTTAGAGCACGCTTTGAACCGGAGAATGGTCTCTGTTGCTACTTCAGAGTTGTCAATAACTTAGGGAAAAGTGACCTTATATTAGTACCCTTTTCGTCTGTCGTCAAAGCATTCAAACTGATGAAGAAAGAAACCCCCTGCATACCATTTAATTTCAACTCACCGGACATTTGGTTCCCAAAGCATTTATATGTCAGCATGAAAGGGAATATCAGCTCGTCAAATAAGATCAAAATTAACGCATTAATAAACAATATCAACTTAATGATACAAGCATTGAATATGAATGGAACCTTAGAGCACACAGCGACGCTTCAGAATTATTTGTTGGCCCCACAAGAGCCTTGTAAAATAGAAGTTCAAACATTGGTCGAAAGAAATGCGATCAAGTCAATTTACTCGAAAAATTTCCTTTACAGGAAGAGCATACTATTAGACCGATTAAAATTCAAGAGAATGATCATAAAAGGAGAAGACATAATTGCTTACGATGCATTTTTAGAATATAGTGTTTCAGAGCTTGAAAGATTTTCCAAATTATACTCTAGACTTTACCGTTCGTTTGCGCTAAGTAATGAAGAGGCCAAAGATTTGGACAGACTACGTACGGATATGCCATGGATAGTTGACGAAAGTTTGAAGTTGAGAGAATGCAGAATCGAAGATTCAAGTGATATTTTCTTGGACAAGATAAGACTATTATATGCCAGTGTAGATGAATTAGTCAAGGTTGCTGGGGAAATGCGTTCGAGCAAGTTAAGAAGGTGGAGGAAGCTGGTAAGTGATCTGAAAAGTATACGGAACGAACTTGATAGGATCGCAGGTAGTGGGGTTGATGGATCTTCGTCGCCACTTTCTTTAGGCGAGCCGGCTGTTTCGGCCGGAACAGTGAAGAACAACCGGCAAAATATTTTGGCCAAAGTTTTCAAACAGATCGACGTTTTAACTGGAGTATTAGACGATGAGAGTATTGTTGAAGAAGTTAGAAAAGACATTATCAAATCGATGTTTAGAAGCAAAAGTTATAGCCCAGCTGAGAATACTGACGAAATGGATTTTTCGACCAAGGAAGGCATCGATAAAACGTTGGAAGAGCTCATTGACTTGAAGGATACCGGGATTGGATCTTGGTTTGTTGAAAAACGTCGGGTTTCATATGTTGGCAGATTGCTTGAAACATTTCTCAAGTTCAGGATTGAACTTGTTGAACTAGATCTGGATCTCAGAAGGCATTATGAGAGCTTAGCGATGTTGGTGAGTAAGTTCTATCAGTTCCGGATTTCTATTTTCAAGAATGCGTACGGAAATTATGCTAAGGGTAAAATCGGAGAACTTAAGAGAGAAGTCAAGTCCTGGGAATTGGGTTTATGGGAATATAGAAATAAAGCAAGAAAATAGATAGAATATAGCATTTTTTCCAACAAAAGTTAACTTAAATCAACTTAAGTATGTAGCAGACAAACCGACCGCATAAACTGAGTTGTAACAACGAAAAGTAAAAATTATTAGTTTATCCAATTAACTATACAAAAAGGAAGAATGAGAAAATGAGTCTTCTTCAGTTACCTGTTGAGTTACCGTTGTTTCCGCCGTTACCGCCCATAAAGTTTCTTGCCATGTTCTGCAACATTGGGTTGTTGGCAATACCGTCCAGGTTGTCGGAGTTGATGCCCATAGAATTGGCCATCTGTCTGACTTGAGGGTTGGACATGAGGTTGTTCAAGGCGTTTGGATCTTGCATCATTTGAGTAGCTGCTTGCATGATCTGTGGGTTATTCATCAAACCTGCTAAGCCACCCATGCCGCTGTCGCCGCCGGCTCCTCCTCCAAGCATGCTTGCGAAGGATGAGAAGTCAGGCAGACCCGAGCCTCCCGAACCTGAGGAACCGTCAGATCCTACACCTGCGGTTGCAGCAACAGGGGTTGGCAAGTCGGAACCGTCGGACTCTCCATTCATCGCTTTGTTCAGAGAGTTCATCAAGTTGTCTCCGACCTTCTTCTTGGCGGTCTCGTAGCCCCTCTTCATGGCATCGGATGGAGCGTCTCCTTCGACCTGTAAGCCCTTTTCGTAAGCCTTCAAAGAGCCCTCGGCGTCGCCAAGGGCGTATTTGGCAAGACCGAGTCTAGACCATCCCTTTGCGTAGGTTGGCTCTATCTCGGTAGCCTTTTCTGCATCCTCGAGTGCCGAATTGTGGTCACGCATGGATGAGAAAGCTGCTGCTCTGTTGGACAAATACACGGCGTTGGTTGGGATCAACTCGATAGCAGCAGTGTATTTGGCAACGGCAGTCTCGTAGTCCTTCGAGGCCATTGCTCTGTTACCTTCCAACTTCAGGGCTTCTGCCTTCTCCTTGGTCTGTTCGTCTGATTCGTCGATGTGGACTGGAACGGCATCGTTCGAAGCCGCAGGTGCAGGAGCAGGAGCAGGCGTAGATGTCTTCTTCTCCGGTGCAGCAGCAACATTGGATGCGTCTAACAATTGCACTAGCGATTTGCTACCGTATTTAGCCTTCACATCGCCGACCTTTGCTGTGTCGACGCCGAAAACATCGGTAATGCTCTCAACGGCAAATTCCACCGAGTCCTTATTATCTTCTGGGATATCGCCATTTTTCAGCGAGGTGTTCAAAAAGTCCACAATGAGGGAAGCAACGTCTTGTTTGGATGCCATGTTGTGATCTGCTTTCTCTAACTGGTCAAAAGAGCTACAATAAACACAGGAAACACCGAAACCCGCAGAGAAAGAAGACCCCGACTGCTCAAATCGCCATCAGGTTACCGTTTTGAAAAGTATCTTCTGGAAGCAATATGTCGACGTTTCCTCACTATAGTTAACCGAGAGGGAAGGAAATCGCAACTTGGCTTACGTCAGCGTGTATGATACGGACGGTATGTACGAGGAGGGTAGAAAAGGAAGGAGGAGTCTGGACACTAGGAACAGAAGACGTATGTCGTAGAGGTGCTGCACTTGTGGTTGTAATGGAGAATTATGTTGCAAGCAGATATTGCTTCAGTGGGTTTGACCAGAGCAGTATTCGGTAGAGCCATTCATATCACGTGATACATATGTAGTAGTAGAGCGTATACTTGCCTTAGAAGGACGTGATAAAAGAGATGTTTACATACTGGTAAGGTGTTTGTGGTATCTATTGTACTTCTAGTTGATATAGGCTTAAACTCGGTGTATTGTACGTTTCGAGTTTTCTGACGTCTCAGAGTTTTTTATGATTCATATGATTTTGCATAATGATTCAAAGTTGTCAAAACCACAACCTTTATTTACAGCTGCTTTTGTTCTCTGGTCATTTAGAAATATTCCACATTGCTGGAATGCCATTACTACAGATACATTAAACCCATATAAATTTAGCCTTTGCCATCTTTCGACTACCCTTGTCGTTGAACGAGAACCGACCACCGGACTAACAACACAACATACGCGCTGTCGTGGCCACACTCCAAATCGAGCGAAATGGCAATGAAAATGACAACGATGAAGATGGCAGGCCCAGATAGATAAGAAGAAAGAAGTGCAGAGAGCAGACTTTTCAACGGAGGGACATACACAGCTACACAGATAATGGACTTCTACTCGTCACTCAACTCCAGTCAGCTCAATACACAGAAACCGACTCTCTTTGAGGTCGTCTCTTGCGCCCAATTGGACTCGCTTCTCTCGCCGTCCTTGAGGTTTCTATTGGCACACTACACACACAGGTATCCACGGTTGTTGATCAGAGTGCTCAACAACTTCGACGAGCTCAATGCCCTACTTTGGGGTGCCATCGAGTACAAATATTTAGAGACGTGGAATGCCACCTTTATCGAGAAGTTCTATGGTATAAAACGCATATCGTCCAGACCGCTGCTTCCCAAATCGCCAGAGGCAGTGGCAGCCAACTCTGCAAAATACCATGAAGTCACCAAACTCAGCTCAATGCAGATTTTTTTCTCCTTGGTGGATTCTGTTGGTATCCCCTACCTCTCAACAAAGCTACAGTTGTACCATGAAAAACTTATTCCTCAGTATCTTTTAAACACTGTCCATTTAGAAGTGGCGGAGGAGGAAAAATCTGGAGTCCAGAATGAGAAACAAACCCCCGTACTGAAAATTGTGACGTTGTTATACAAGCTTAAAAAAATTCTAAAAGACGCATTTTTCAAGTTCTACCCTTCAGTGAAACTATCGTTGAAATTGATCACGATTCTGCTTCATATCCTCTATTTATCAGACAAGACTTCATCAATATCCATTATTCAATTGTTGTCAAAGGTGTCTTACACCCGTATAAGCAGAGCCGACCACCTGAGAGTGGAGTCACGGTTCAGCCCCAAGGACCAAAGCCGAGATCAAGTCCCAAATACTCCTCCGACGTTGTCATCGGTGCTCTTCTCCAATATCCAAGCATTGGCTCTCCCAGTGCAGAAGCTCGCATGGGCGACGACAGATACAATCTTGCCTGTCTCCATATTTCTCTTGAAGTTCTTAGAGTGGTACAATTCCAATCGTAGTACTCGTGAGAACAAAAATAGTGATGACAACAAGTTTATCAATGCACCTGTCCCTCCGCTAGTGCCACCGGATGCCTTGAACTCGAAGGACGTCAAAGACACAGTCACTACTACAGATGCCTCTTGCAGAATATGCCATGAAGAGATGCACAATCCTGCTATCATAGAGACAGGGTACGTTTTCTGCTACAAATGCATCTACGAATATTTGAGGGACCAGCCAAGGGATACCGGAGGAAGATGTCCTGTGACGGGGAGGAGGTTATTAGGTTGTTCATGGGGCGAGACCCGAAATGAGTGGATCATTAAAGGCTTGAGAAGAGTAATAATATAAAGTGAGTGTCTTGCTTTTGACTGAATGACTGTATAAAGTATACATACATGTACATCATTTCGATAAAAATTAATCGCTTTCTTCGTTATCGTCATCGTCACCGTTATCCCATTCGACGTACGTATCCTGAACGATTTGCCGTGATTTTTTCAATAGCAATGGATCAAATGGGAAAAATGCAACAAGGTCGAGGAACTCTTGAGTTGCACGCATGGAGGACTGCGTACCCATGGTTACATTTGAACCGGAGATGGCTGTTGAGTCCTGGAACTCTTTTACCTCCTTTTGCTCATGATTTTTGTCTGTGTTCACTCTGCCAACCCTTTCTCTTCTTATCCTTTCAACAACACTCCATGTGTAACAGATGCCTTCTGACTGGGCCACCCTCGAAAAAATCAACACCACCGTTTCATTGCACCAGCGTAGTGGATCATACTTAGACACAATCACCCTCGTGAAGAACTTATCCAATGCAGCAGCCCACCCCGTCCCTTTGCTGCTTTCAGTTGGCAGGTTTGTATTGCTGTTAGGGTAGTCAGGTTCACGTAAGGAATTTTTTCTGAAACAAACAATGTACATCAATGCTTGCACCAAACTGTAAAATAGTGTATGTTTCATTGGGTTGAAGTCTTTCCTTTTTGTATCATTAGGGTTTTTCAAACGAGATGATGAGTCCGCACTCTTCTTATGACTGTTCTTATTGCGCCCTGTTCCATTTTTATTACTGCTAGTGTCATCATCGTCATCAGTCTCATGTTCTTCCATATATGCCGTGCAATAGTCGACTAAAAATGTGACAACTGACACAATCTGCGTGTCCGAGAGCTTTTTTGCACGAGCAACAAAACTTGCGATATACTGGATACCTGTTATCCGTGCATTCTGGTTACTGGTACTTCCGATGGAGGAGGAACCGGAAAGGGCTGATATGTTTGAACCGGTGAAGTTGGATCTTTTATCTGCACTGAAGATAATTTCAAACAACGAGACTAAAAATGCGTCAATCAATTCGGGCTGTTGCTGGGCTGCGTAGAAAATAATATATTGTGTTGCCTTAGTGCCATGGGTTGGTAAGATCATGGAACGGAATGCTGATGTTAATGCACTGAAAATAGGGATACCTAAGCCTGATTCGAGCGAATCAATGGAAAGGTTTGGCCTTAGGTAGGATAATAAATATGAGAGTAGAGTATCGAGTTTGGCTGACAACTCCGAAAGCGACTCGAGCTCAATTGTATATTCTGCCTCTGAGTCGAGCATTTCGTCGTCGAATTCATCGTCATCTTTGCCGGCCTCCTCTGTAAAAGCGACCTTTTTGATCACTTTGGAGGAGCCGTTTCCATTGGTATAGTCTGTTTCATTATCGGATTCGATTATTTCGTCTTCAACCATCTTCAATTTCTGCGGGTTGGTTGTGTTACTGTTCTTGTTCTCATTCTCAGATACTGCTTGATTGGTCTCTTCATCCTCGTCATCAGTACCTTCGTCGTCATCGTCGTCATTCACATCATCATCATCATCATCGTCGTCGTCGCCGTCATCATCATCGTCATCATCGGATCCCGAAGCATCTTCGTCGTTATCGGAGTCATCCAATCCGAGAGCTTCAGTCAAGTCGTCGTCGTCCACTTCGTCGATCTGGTTTTGCAACTCGACGTCAATTTTGATAAAGTTTTCGAAAACCAAGGACCACACATAGCTTACCAGAACGTCGTAGTACTCGGAGAGATGCAGTATGTTTTTCACGTAGTTGAGGATGTCGTCCTTTGGGGCGTTTTTATTGGGGAAGTTTGACTTCAACAAGTGGGGCAATGACGTGGAGGAAGTTGGCGCCAAGGAGATGAGTTTCTTCAGAGTCTCGTGGTGGGCGGAGAGAACGGTTTCGTCTGATTTTGGAAAGTCTGAGATGATTTTCGAGGCGACCTCATTCCACCAGGAAGGTATTGTCGACACGAGGACGGTGAGGAAGGTGGCGTAGTGTCTGGAAAAGCCGTCGTGGTTTGTCGAGTGGTGGATCCAGTTGACTCGCAAGATCGAGTGGAGTAGAGGGAGTGCGCCGGAAGAGTCGAGTCTAGCGATTTCCGACGTCAGCTGCGAGACCAACAGCGACAGGTTCTGTGAGCTGATGGCCTTCGGGTGGCTTGGCGGCAACGATATCGTGTGTGCCAAGGATTGGATCGGCGTGTCGTCGTATGTGTTTCTTGCTGCGGAAGCGCCCGCCGAGCTGTCTAGTGAGGCGACGGCGGACCTTGCCAGCTGGACGACCATCTTCGAGCTGAAGGAGGTGCTTTTGCTTCCGCTGTTGTTACTGCCGTCGCTGCTGCGATTTCGACTCGAAGCAGACGCTGGCAAAGGAGACTTGAGCCTCTTGGAGGTGGCGGACTGTGGCTCCTGCTGCGCCGTGGCAAGGGAGTCGAAGCTCCGTTTCTCAGGGACGGACTGTGTGTTTGTAGATGGCAAAATCGTCATCATATTTGGCCTGTGTGTGTGTTGTATATATATATGTCCAGGAATGAGTCCGGAGTGGCGCAAGTTCAGGTCAACTGAGCTCTGCTACTGTCCTTTCAGCGGGTGATCGGTCGATCGGGGGGCAATGGAAAAGCGCGTGCTGTAGTGGAGACGCTCTGTGTCTGTACGCCAACGAATCCAGCTGCACTGCGGATTGATTTGCCACTTCTGTAGTAGACCAGCTGTAAAAGAGAGGCCTGTAACCCCTCTTTAAGACATCTCCAGGTCTGCAAAGGTGCAAAATGGGACAGATCTCTAAAAAATTTTAGGAAAGCGGAAAAAAAGGCGGAAAATGAGAAAATGGAGAGAAAAAAAAGAAAACTCCACAGCTGACGTAATTGTCATTGCTGACGTAAACATGTGTAGGCCTGATAATCTGCTGACACGGCCCTTCCCGCTTTCGCACTGTCTTTCCTCTCGTCGTGGGAAAGAAAAAAAGATGGCACTGGAGTCTGAGAAGGGCCAAGAAGAAGGGTGGCAGACGACGGTCCGTATGTGAGAGTCGGGCCGTGACCTGACATTGAAGGAGACAGTCACGCTGCAGTTACCGCCAATCACAGTCACAGCTACGCTTGGACACACAAATATTCATACACACACACATACACACGCAATGTCTGCAGACCAGGGCCCAGGAAGCGCCCTGCACAGCAACAGCCACATGAACACAGACACGGACGCAGAGCTGACGCCGGCGCTGTCGTCATCTTCGTCGGTCGTGGCCGACCAGCGGGCGGCGTTGGACGTGATCCGAGAGTTTCTCAAGTCGAAGACGTCCTTTGACGTGCTCCCGGTGTCGTACCGGCTTATTGTCTTTGACACGTCGCTCTTGGTGAAGCGTGCGTTGAACGTGCTCCTGCAGAACTCGATTGTGTCGGCGCCGCTCTGGAACTCCAAGACGTCGAAGTTCTCCGGGCTTCTCACGGCGTCGGACTTCCTGAACATCGTGCACTACGCCAGCACCAGGCCGGACCAGTCCACAAACTTGTCCGACACCTTGACGCTCGACGGCTTGGCCGACATCGGCTCGATGTCCGGCTCCTCGGCGCTCGACACCTGCTCCATCCACCCGTCCCGCTCGCTTTACGACGCTTGCGTGGAGATGATCAACTCCTCCGCCCGCAGGATACCGTTGATTGACCGGGACGAGGAGACGATGCGGGAGATTGTTGTCTCCGTGCTCACGCAATACCGGATCTTGAAGTTCGTCAGCATGAACTGCAGGGAAACACGCTTTCTCCTCGAGCCCTTGCGCAACTTAAGCATCGGTCCCACCTCCAACCTCTGCCACGTGCGTCTCGGCACGCCCATCGAGGACGTCATCAACCTCCTCATCACACACCACATCAGCTCCGTGCCCATCTTGGACGACGACGACAAGTTGATCAACGTCTACGAGGCCGTCGACCTCCTTCTTCTCGTAAAGGGGGGCGTCTACGCAGACCTCTCCTTGACCGTCGGCGAGGCCTTGTTGCGTCGTAGTGATGACTTCGAAGGCGTCTACACGTGCACCTTGGACGACTCCCTCTTTGTCGTCCTCGAGACTATCCGCAAGAGCAGGTTGCACCGTTTGTTTGTCCTCGACAACGACGGCAAGCTCCTCGGCGTCATGACTTTGGGCGACATCCTCAAGTATATCCTCTTCAGCGGATGATACCTCCCCCTTCCTTCCTTTGTATAGCATCGATAACAAACATGTACCGGGAATACCCCCTCCGCCAACAGCCCTCTCTTTCTCTCGCCCGCCTGCCTAATCGGGCAGCGATAAGCGGCCGCCGGGGATGGGGACGGCATGAATTGCGTGCCAATTAGTAATGGATTTTCCAGCGGGGGTTGACTGGCTGGGACGTTGTCGTCTTCGGAGATAGAGACAGAGGAGACGACTGCAAGCCAGACTCGAGACAGAGGCTGTCAGTGAAGAAGCACATCACGCAGAGTGAACCCCCTCCAGAGCGCCGATCGACAGAGTCCAATCCATAGAGAGAGTCCAGAGAGAGTCCACAGAGACAGATAAATCCAGGACACGATGAACGCAGCCAGTAACCCGTCTGTCGCCGTCACAGGCCACAGAGACCGAGATCAGCCACCGCAGGTGACTCTGAGAGGCACCGTTGTCGGCCTCGGCATCGGGACGTTGATCCTCCTCTCGAACTTCCAGTTTGGCCTCCAGACCGGCTGGGTGTCGATGATGTCTCTTCCCGCCGCATTGCTGGCGTACTCTATCTTCAAGGTCACCGAGTCGTCGCTCTTCCGGCTCTCATACCCCTTCTCCCCGCAGGAGAACGTATACGTGCAGAGTGTCGCCGTCGCCGTCGCCACAGGCCCGTTGGCGTACGGGTTCATCGGAATTGTGCCCGCCATCGAGAAGCTACTCACGCCCGAGGAGTCCGGGCTCGTGCAGGACATGCAGCTGAAGCTCTGGGAGAACTTTGACGTGTTCAAGCCCTGGTGGAAACTACTGATCTGGAGTTCTGGCCTTGCCTTCTTCGGTGTCTTCTTTGCAATCCCCTTACGGGAGGAGTTTATCATCAGACAGCAGCTCAAATTCCCCAGCGGCAGCGCCACCGCCACGCTGATCAGCGTCTTCCACCGTTTCCCTCTCAGAGTAATACCCGGAATAGACAGGAGCAAAGACAGGAGCAAAGACAGGAGCAACAATAACAATAGTAGCAGCAGCAACAATACCGAGAATGACAATGGTGTCGTGGAAACTGTCGACAAGTGGACAAGAGAGGACAGACAGCTAGAAAGAGAAATTGTTGACGAATTTGACTCCAACAACGTCGAAACATTGCAAAACTCAGCGGTGGAAAACAGCCAGCTATATTTGGAGTCACCTGTCAGGGAATCGTACTCGAAGGACATTACTCTTCTACTGTTTACCGCACTCTTTTCCTCGGCATACACCTTGACCAGCTACTTTGTCCCCCAGATCCGGACTATTCCGCTATTCGGATCATACCTTTCGGAAGAATACCTCATCAACTTCACGCCGTCGCCAGCATATATTGGACAAGGCATAATCATGGGCTTCGATACAACATGCGGGATGATGGTCGGAATGGTACTAGGATGGTGCATACTTTCTCCCTTTGTCAAATACATGGGCTGGGCACCGGGAGAGACAGGAAGCTGGAAAGACGGCGCCGAGGGTTGGATCATGTGGGTCAGTTTAGCAATCATGATTGCGGACTCCTTGGTTTCGTTGGGGTTGATGGCATACAAATCCACAAAATCCTTTTTCACCTCACGTCGGCAATCGTTCCTACATTCCAAATTACTTACCACCCCGGGGGAATCTTCGCATCTTTTAAACAGTTCCTCCTCGCTTCAGCAAACCCTACACAGTGATAACGATGAGGAATTCCCTAGCGAGAATGGCAACCATCCGTTGGATTCGGATTCTTACTCAAGTGTTGAAAGCACCTCCAATTCAACAAATCCTTCAAATATAATTAGAAACGGACTGGCGTTCTTTAACAAAGAGGTGAGTCTAGAAACAGACAATGAAGAATCGATCCATCCGTTAACACCTACAATCGGACTACTTCTCTGCTGTCCGTTGTTGGTTTTCTCCATGAAGATCGTTTTCAAAGGTATTTTGCCTTCGTGGCTACTTTTACTTACTATCCCCGTGTCATTGATTCTCTCGCTTGTTGGGGTCAAATCACTGGGTGAAACTGATTTGAACCCTGTTTCTGGAATAGGGAAACTCTCCCAATTACTGACCGCTCTAGTTGTTCCTTCATCCAGACCAGGAGCAGTTCTTATCAACTTGGTCGTCGGAGCAATCTCCGAGGCCACTGCACAACAAGCCGGAGATTTGATGCAAGATTTGAAAACTGGTTATCTATTGCATGGGTCCCCACAAGCCCAATTTATAGCACAGATCTTTGGCAGCATATGGGGGGTTTTGGTTGCTGCTCCGATGTATCGGTGGTACGATAAAATCTACCAAATTCCAGGACCTTTGTTCAAGATTCCAACAGCCTTCATATGGATTGATTGTGCACGATTGGTGAACGGACATGAACTCCCTGAAAAAGTTGGTACATTTGTCATAGCTTTTGGTGTCCTTTTTCTAATATTGTCCTTCATTCGTGGTACAGTAGACAAAGATAATAAATATTACAAGTTCAGTCGTTGGGTACCAAGCGGTGTTGCTGTTGGAATTGGAATCTACAATACCCCGTCTTTCACATTTGCACGATTTTTAGGTGGCTTGATTAGTTGGTACTGGTTGAAGAGATTAAGGAGTAGCACATATGGTAAGGCAAACGCAACAGTTTTTGAAGACGGCAAGGTGAGTTTGATTATTTTCAGTAGTGGGTTGGTTCTTGGTGAAGGACTGTTTAGCGTCGTCAATATGATGCTGACCAGCTTTGGGGTTCCACATTTGTAGTATGGGAATAACGAAGACAGTGAAAATGAGGGAAGATGAAACATGTCATAGAAATGGGAATTTAGAACAAGGTATTATGATACCGTTTATAAACCATGTACAATCACAAATACACTATTCATGAATGAAATTTGGGAAACCGTGTAAGATGTACCCGTAGGTATAAGTGGGTTAGTAAACAGAGAATAAATAGAGAATAAATAAGAATGACTTAGTAGGTGAACGAACAAATAAGAAAAGGGGTATTATAGAATCACCTGACTACTCTATGATTAGCAAAGAAACAAAGGGCTTCCAACGATCATAGACGGAAAGAAGCAGAAATGAAATGGGGAGAAGTAGGAGAAACTAGAAAAGGTGGTACAAGGTGGGGAGGGAGAATACAGGAAAATGTGGAGTAATTGAGCAAAAAAGGAAAGGATTTCAAAATAAATCATGAAAAATAAGATACAAGATGAAATAAAAACGCTAGAAAAATCTAAAAACTAGAAAATGAAACAACAGAGTAAAATATATTTCAGCATCGCCAAGAAAAAAAAAAGACAAATGATGCTGGAATATCCATTCAATGATCCCTTGACAATCGAGCTTTTCCATCCATTATTCCTTCAATCAATGGTTTACTCATCATTCGTGACCTTCTCGTTGCTGTCTAAGCTTTTCGTTTTCAATCTTGTTGTTAATCAAAACAATTGCATTCTGGATCCCATAAACATTTCCGATAAGCGTCAACTTTCTATCAGGTGCTCCTGGAACTTCATCATTGACTTTTACGTAGCATCCAGTACTTTGCCTTATATCCTTCAAGTTTTTACCGCCACGGCCAATGACGAGACCAATATGCTTCTGGGGAACGAATAACTCCTGGTTGATTTTCCCGTCCGGTCCTGTGATGGTATCACCGGGAGTCGTGTTGGCTGTCCCAGCTGCGCTGTTTTGTGGTGCGCCCATCATACCCATGTTATTCGACATACCATTATGCATCATTCCTGCAAAACCGGTTGGAGAATTCAACATTTTCATAGGGTTTTGGTTATACATGTTGGACAGCATTTGATTAGGGTTACCCATACCCATCATATTCTGTTGATGATTGTAGCCATTTTGCGCAAACTGTCTGTTGTTGCCGTTATTATTGTGCTGGTGGTTTTGATTCATTGACAAGGCAGGCAGAACCGGTTGGTTGAAGTTTGCAGGATTGTAGTAGACTGCCTTCGAGATCTGCTGTTTATGTTCGATGACTGTCTGGGCGACGTAGTAGGTTGCAATGTGGATTGCATCTGCGACACCGTTGATGTTCAAGATTCTGTCAGTGGAGGCCGGCAAGATCTGGTCATTGGCTCTCAACGCCGCTGCAGAGTTTTCCTCGATCTCTCTGAATCTCGAGCCCTTCTTACCGATAATGTAGCCCATAACGGTGTGCGGGAACAACAAACGGAGGTTGTAAGACTTCGAGTCAATGTTGGAGGACTCGTCGAAACGCTCGTTGTTGATGGTTCTGACAATCAAGCCAAATGCCTTCGCCACGTACTCGGCAGAGCCCCGCACACTGATGATACGTTCGGGGACACCTTTCAAGTTCTCACTGACG
The DNA here is from genome assembly GCA_025531575.1 of Pichia sp. PH4023. Lineage (NCBI taxonomy): Eukaryota > Fungi > Ascomycota > Pichiomycetes > Pichiales > Pichiaceae > Pichia > Pichia sp. PH4023. The sequence goes on along the minus strand of JAMGYR010000017.1, from coordinate 231,205 downwards.
TTGACTCTGGCGTTGGACTGCTCCTTGATTTTCGAAATAGCCTCGCCACCCTTACCAACAATGCTTGCCGTGTCGGAGATGTTCGCCAACATCCGGAAATGGACATAAGTTGGGTCGTCGTTCTGCACTCTGTGAGATGAGATGGGGCCGCCGTGCTGTTGCTGGGTGTTATTGCCGCTGTCGTTGTCTGCCTTCGGAGCCGCAAAATCGCCCTTGGAAGGAACAGAGCTGGGTGTCTGCCCCAGCTTGGACGAGTCGCCGATGTCGTCGCCAGCAGCTTCATTCTCGTTGCCATTGCCGACGCCGCTGTCGGCACTGTTGGCGGCGAGATCAAAAGCGTCGTCGTTGCCACTGTTCTCCTTGATACCCTGCATGTCATCGTTGTTGTCGACTGATTCTGTGCGGTCATTATCGTCGTCGCCCTCCCTTTCTTCGCCCTCGTCATCTTCAGCGACGCCAGCCTCCCCCGCCTTGCCCGACAACGATACAGACGTCTTCTGCTTGTCGTCCTGTACATCCTTGCGTTCGACCGCTTCAGCGTCCAAGGCCACCCTTTTCACGTAGTGTGTCGATTCTTTCGACTCCTCGGACTCTTCGTTCTTTCTCTTGAGCATCGTGTGTCACTGTATCTCTGCGAACCGGGCTTTAGTTGGGTTCCGGCAGCAGCACAACGGGATTATTCTTCTGTCCGAACCAACCTGAGACACCGTTTTGTTACCACCATACCCTCCCCCTCCTCCTTGAGACTGCTGAGCACGCAGAACGCGGCAAAACTCATATTGCGCCGATCGGCGTTTCTGAGCCGCCTCAATCCTTGTTTTGCTCCCCCGCGGCCGCCCTGTTTCGAGCCCCGCGCCACCGTAAAGCGACCGTCCCGTCATTGACCCGTTTTCTCACAGATTCCACCACGTTCTTTTTCCTCCGCTCGCGAGGAGCAAACCAGCCAGGACAGAAGCGATCAAGAAAGGACAGATGGCGGCAACAGCAACATCGATGGTGGAGGCTAATAACGAGAACGGGGTGTCTGTGGGTCCAGGAATTGCAGAACCCGCAGCCGACGACACCAATGGAAATGCAGAAAAAGTGAAAGGCATCGGAAGTGCGGAGAATGATGCGGTAGATCCAGATAACGGACCAGACAATGGCGATGACGACAACGATAACGATGAGGGCTACGACGAGGAGCAGGATGAAGACTACGTCGCGGATGCCGCTGGCAAGGGGAAGGCAAGCGATGCTAGTGATGGTGCAAACGGTGACGATGACGGAGATGACGACGAGGAGTTTATAGATGAAGACGACAAGAAGGAGATTGCAAAGTACTCGTCCATCGAGTCGAGCGAAGGAGGGTTGATCAAAACCAGGCGGCAGAGGCTTGAGGAGGAAGCGAAAGAGAAGAAAGAGAAGAAAAACAGACATGTACATAGTAACGCCGGCGTGGGCGACTCTTCTCCTGCTAAGGTGGACATAAACTCCATATGGGCCGAGCTTAATAGTACAAGCAAGTCGGTGCCAACTACAGCTGCATCGCAAGTCGTTTCCTCTTCCACCACCATTACGGGCGCGCCAGGGTCGACTGCCCGGTTGGTGGACGAAAAGGTGAAGATCACAAGGACGTACGAGTTTGCAGGAAAGAGGATCTCGGAGGAAAAATGGGTGGACGCCAACTCGGAAGAAGCAAAGGCTTATCTGAACTCAGCTGCTATACCTGCTGCAAAGAGTGCTCCCGCTCAGACCGCATCGGAGCCTATGCCTGCTTCCACTGCGGTGCCGCAGAAAAACCTGAGACGCAAAAGAAAGAGGGCAAGTTTGTTGGACGCCGTCATCACAAACTCCTCCAACACAAAGCTAACTACTTTGGAGAAGTCTCGTCTGGACTGGGCAACTTATGTGGATAAGAACAAAATTGGAGACGAGTTGAAGTACACGAACAAGGCCGGGTTCTTGGAGAAACAAGATTTTCTCAGCAGAGTTGATTCTCGCAGAGACAACCTGTATAGCAAGGCCAAGTCGAAGGTTTCAAAAGATAATTGAAACGGCAACGATATGTTCCTTTTTGTTCCTTCCCCACTCCCCCATCTGTACATTAATTAATTAATTTTTATTCTAGGTATATATACTTTTATGATAATGTTGTCTATATTCTATAGATCACTGTTTTTTGACGGATTTTTTGGAGTTCAACCAGTTCACCAAGTCTGTGAAAAGACTAGGAGTCGAACGGTCACTCGAGTCGACAGCCCATTTGACCATATGTTTCTGGTAGATTCCTGTGATTGTTTCTAGATTACTCTCGTAGCTGTCCTCGTCAGACGCACATATTGATCTAACAATATACACGGCGACCTGACTGCACCCCTGGCTTAGTGCGTTGAACTTTGCCTCCGATGCCCGCTCTAGCACCTTTTGCAAAGTTTCCAAGGCGGCTTCTTTCTTCTCGGAGTTCTCGATCGTGAAAACACTCTTACAAACCTTCTTGATAAGCTTGTGTGTTTTTTCGCCCACTGCCAAATCGATCGTTAACTTCATGACATCCAACCCAGTAGTAGCAATGGAGACAACCTCTTTCTTTGTGGGATATGCACCGACATATATTTCGAGCAAGTCCAACACACGTAGTTTGCAAAGCGCCATCAACTTTCTTGCTTCTTGTGCCTCTAGCTTACGCTCGTTTCCGTTCTTCGAAGACGAACGCAGGGAATCAAGAACACTCTTACGTTGTTGGAAAATGGCAGACAACTGGGAATCAAGCGCCATCATTTGCTCGTCAGACATCGACTCATCTGATTCGCTTTCATCATCATCATCGTCGTCGTCGTCATCTTCATCATCTTTTCCTTCTACGTCCTCAATAGATTTTTCACTTGCCGCCTGGTCAGATTCAGCATCGTCGTTTACATTGAGAGCTTTGGCAAGAGCAGATGTTGTCGATCTTTCGACTTCCTCGATTTTGCCCTTGTTGTCCTCATCTATTTCACTATTTTCATCACTTTCATCATCATCATCGTCATGCTCTTCCTCTTCCTCTTCCTCTTCCTCTTCCTCTTCAACTTCTTCGTCTTCGAGATCGTCATCCTCATCGTCACCACCTTCCTCTTCAAAATCTTCGACCGCTTGATTGAAGAGCTGCTCCATACCGAGTTTGTTTTCCCTTGTCATCAACACGTCAAATAATCTTTCCAGCTGCTGCTCACCAACATCGTGCAAGACACTTTCCCATATGTAAGTTCCGACTCTCTTTTTCAAGCCCGACTGCTGTGTCAAATAACTCAACATCAAATCAATTAAGGTATCTACGATGTTATTGTCCTCAATTTCCTGTTGGCTGTTGAGGTCTTCGTAAACGTGGATCAAGTCGCTCAATATTCCAAAAGATTCCGAATCTCCCCCATACAATTCCAACAATGCTGTACTGAAGAGCATGACAAGACATTTATTGACCCTCAACTGACGCTCATCAGGTGAGCTGTTCTTTTTGGTGACCTGTTTCCTTATCAGTTTACCCAAATTCTCCCATATTTCAGTAGCGTTTTTCTTGATTTCAATGAGCTCATCACTCTCGCCGATTTGGGCACGTAATGTATTTTTTTTTTCAGCATCCCGTAAAATGTGCACAATCAAGCCAGACCAATCAACTTGACCCTTGAAAGACTCCATTAGTTCTGCTAATATCGATTGTAATCTGTCCTTAGCAGTCTTGATTATAGTTTCATCGACGTCTTTGGCGGAAGTGTTCACATATGTCATTTGAGAAAGATATTGGAGTACCAGTTTGCATGACGCAATAACTTCCATTGTCAACTCCTTGCTTTTAGCATTGGCAACCAATCTGAATAACTTCTTGTTCCCACGCACAAGAGTCAACAATGCATCCAATAGGAAGGTCTTGATATCATGTTCGTTTCTAAACTTTTCATTTTTACCCTTGTTCGAAGATTCATATAGCTCCTTTTCAGCCTCCATTAAGAGCCATTTGGCAATATTTATCCAGGTCACAACATCTTTCTCGAGATCACTGTCATCCGAAGATATACCCGAGAGACAGTCTCTCACAGTTTTCGTCTTGGTGACTCTATCAAAGAGAACACACTCTTTCTCCAATGCTCTGAGCAAATATAGTCTATTGTCCATTTCGGGGTGTTCTTTGCAGCAGTTGACGGCATTTGTCAAGATTTTAGCACAGAGGTTGTGTAGAACTCTGTCCTTCTTGGAGGCATGATTTATGATACACCTGGTTATGTTTTCGCCGAACACGATAAGGAAGAAACTTGGCTTAAAAGCTGGCAATTTGAAACAGAGATCCAATATCTGGAGACCCGTATGCTTCCGCTCTGGAGAGGCAGATTGGGAAAAAAAGGTGTCGTCAAATGTGGGCCAGAAGGTTGAAAGAGAGATCTTAGTAAATTCAGATGATTTGGATTTGTGCTTGTTGGATTTCCTCTTTTTAGGAGATGGCTCACCAGAGAGGGAATCTTGCAATTGCCACTCGTTTCCTATAAGCTCATTCAATAACGGAGCCCACACGTTGTGGAGTTGCGGATTCCAAGACCCCTTTTGGTTTTGACTGTAGTTAGAAACGCTCTTGCCGCTCTTCTTTTTGGCCTTGCCATCGTCGTTCTCATCTTCGTTATTCTCGTCCTCCTCATTATCGGTGGAGACATTCCGATCCTGGAACGCAGCCTTGAGTAGGGGCAAGTTACCCTTTGTGAGTGGGTCGTTGTTTTTCCACGACTGAGAGGATTTCAGATCTGCCAACTCGGAGAGCGAGTTACGATGACTTTCAGGGATCGTAAGGTATACCAGGAGACCATCCATGGAAACAAGCAAGTCGTTGTCAGACAAAGACTTCAAAATGTGCGGTATGATCTTCTCGTCCGCAGCTAGATGGAGTTGTGTGATCAATTTGACCATTGTCACAAGGGAGATCTCCCGGATCCACGATTTTGATAACGCGATTGCGAAGAGCTCGTCGATGATGTTTATGATCAGGTGTGAGTTCCCGGCCTCCAGCTCCTTGTGCAAGATGGCTGAGTTGATCAAAGACTGGATTCCAAAGATCTTGCCAAAGAGATAGGCCCGCAGGTTCTTGCCCTTCTGCTTTGCCTTGACCTGTTTGTTCAAGTGTGACTCCAAGTCGGCGAGATACTTCTCCGAGGAGTAGTCGATCCTCGCCTTCGTGTCGTTGTTGGCGTCGAAGAGCAGAGAAAGCAGTTCCGTCAAGCACATGGAGAACCCGATACGGGCCGAATCGTGGCCCGACGCCAACCCCGAGATCAGTCTTTTGAGTGCATACTTGTATTCTTGTTCGGAATCTGCCTCCGAAAGCTCGTTGATAAGCGCTGTTGCCGCCTGGATCCGTTCTTTCGGAAGGTTCGACGCTAGTCGGTAGTAGTGGTCCTTGCTCACAGCCATGATGCCACCCTTGGAATGTCTTAATTGGATCTTTCACAACGGACAGAACGTGCAAAACCGTCACTGGATAACACCGAACAAAGACGTTGAAAATGGCCCAGCAGAAGAAAATTGACAGTATTGAAAAAATTGAAAAAAAAAATATGTTGGCTGCACAGCCCGGAAAGTAGAATCTAAAATCTCCCGAAAAAATCAACCTGCGCCGATCGTCCCCGGTTACGCAGCCCGGGGCTGCTCCAGAACCAATGAGCGTTGTGAGAAAATTGGAGCGGGGGGAAAGAGTGAGGGAAGGAGGGAGGGAGCGTGAGGGAGGAAGGGAGGCGAGACAGCTTGTGGTGGCGAAGAGGCAAAGAGAACAGTGGAGGCAAACAGTACGAGGACGTTGGCGTCGCCGGAAAGGCTGCTGCTGCTAGAACTACTCCGACGACCATACATCAACTACTCGAACAACATGTCTGCTTGGAAGAAGGCTGGTATCTCGTACGTCGGAACTGCTCAGAATGCACACGTGCATGCCGTGGAAACATTGAAACGTTGAAACGTGGAAACATGGACACAAGGAGACTGAATACTAACATCGTCACGACGACCACACATCCTGCGTGTCGCCCTCCCTCGTGGGTGCCTCTGCGTCCGACCGCTGGAGCCCTGCTCCAGGAACAGACATCACCGTCCATCGTGCACGCCAATTGATTGCCGAATCCCCGTGGAAGGAGAGAACCTCTCCCTGCAGCGTGTTCTCCCTTCACGCAGGGAGGAGCAGTGTGTCTGTTCGCTTGTTGCGGTTGCGACCGGCGGCGTCCACGCCCTTGCCCACCCATTCTACAGAATCAACAAGTATTTTGCTGTCTCTGCAAAGACCGTCACCAAGGCTTTGAAGCCAGAGTTGCAGGCCAAGGCATCCAGAAGATACATCACCGAAGTCAAGGTCCAACAAATCAAGAACGGTGAGGCCGTCAAGGTCACCGACTTGTCTTCCGGGAAGGACCTCACCTTATAGGTGTAGTGGTCCCGCTCCGTCCCCGTACCCGAGACTCCTATTTATTATCTCTTATTTATTATTTATACGATGTGATGTAATGTATCCTCATAAGCTCAGACTCAGACTCAGACTCAGACTTGGGCTTGCCTCTCTAGTCTCCGTCCAGACGTGCTCCACTCCGGAGCCGGTTCCTCTTCTCGTCTGGCCGCATCATGAATACGCGCTGCCAGGCGAGGAAATGACGCATGCAGATTCTCCATGCGAACCAGGCAGAGCAAGAGAGGAGCACGAGGAGAGAAGACCCGGCTTCTTCTCGAGTGCCGGCCCTGATGAGCGGCCTGCGGTAGTGCACACCCTCCAAGAGAGACTACTGTGGAGCACCAGCAATGCATGTTTCCGGCCTCGCACGATTGCTGACGCGGAGAAGCCTGTTTACCCCATGCAGCCTCAGAAATGCTCACCCTATGAGCATCCCGAAGTGGTTGCCGTTGTCGGTGTCAGCAGCAGGAGTCTCGTGTTTGTCGACGTTAACTTCTGCAACAGCAGCAGCAGCGACGACAACAGCAACAGTTGCGGCAGCGAGACCAGGATCGGTGAGGTTTTTCTCATATAATATTCCCCCTGCACCTTGCAGATCTAACTACATTCCTACCAACCACACAGAAGCTGGCCACGATTTCCTGCGCCGGTTCTCCCATCGTTGCTTTACCACATCCACCCAAAAATTTATAGAACAACCACAATCACCACATTCCAGCCCTCAGCCTCCAAATGCAAAGGAGTCCAAAAAAGTAAACCAGGAACAGCAGCAGCAGCAGCAGCAGCAAGCCGACGAGCCAGAGTTGGCCCGTGAGTACAGAGACGATGAAGACGGACGATCGGTGGCGATCCCGAAGAGAAAGTCGTGGAAGGAACGATGGCTAGACATTTCCGCAGACGACTCGAACACAGCGACGTTCACTGAAGTCTGGCGGTTGCTCAAGTTGGCACGGAAGGACTTGGCGCTTTTCACCCTGGCAATGGTCTTGCTCACCTTGTCTGCCGCCATCGTAATGGCCCTTCCTAAAGTCACCGGCTTGATTTTAGATGCAACAAAGAATTTCACCACGTTGGAAGATATCGAGATCTACGGCTTTTCGTTGGACGACTTCCTCTATCTCATGGGCGGCCTCCTCCTGCTCTCTACTGCAGCGACATTCTCCAGAATCATTCTGATGAGAATCATCGGCGAGAACTTGGTCTCCCGTTTACGCTCGACCTTTATGAAGAAGATCTATCTACAGGACATGGCCTTTTACGACAACAACAAGGTCGGAGACTTGATTTCACGTCTAAGTTCGGATGCATATGTGGTCTCCAAGTCCATCACGCAGAACGCCTCCGACGGTATCAAGCACTCTCTCATCTTGGCATCCTCTCTAACGATGATGTTTGTGCTTTCTCCGAATCTTTCGTTGGTCATGTTGGCGTTCGCCCCACCGCTGTTGTTTTTCTCCTATTTGTATGGTTTGAAGATCAGGTCGCTCTCGAGACAGTTGCAGCAGGCAACGGGTGCGTTGACTAAGGTGAGCGAGCAGCAGTTGAACTCGATCAGAACGATACAGTCCTTCACGGCAGAAGTCAAGGAGCTCCACCGCTACAATTCCAGAATCAGAGACGTGTGGAGGATCTCCTACAAGGATGCAGTGACGAACGCTACGTTCTTCGGCTCTACGGGCATATTGGGCAACGTGACGTTCCTCCTAACCCTTGGTCTTGGTACCAGGTTTGTGCTCAACGGGTCGATGTCCGTTGGTGACTTGACGGCATACTTGATCTACACCGAGTACTGTGGGAGCGCCACGTTTGGGATCTCCAACTTCTACACGGAGTTATTCAAAGGTGCCGGTGCGGCCAGCCGTTTGTTTGAGATGTTGGATATTAGACCAAGTATCGATCCGATCCACGGCCACCGCTTGGTGAGCAAGGCGAACTGTTCGAGACATCCTGTCGAGGGTAAGGAGGTGATCTGCAAGGGCCACATCCGATTCGAGGACGTTGGCTTCACGTACCCAACGAGACCGGACAACCCGATCTTCAAGAACTTGTCTTTCGACATACCGACGGGCTCGAACGTGTGTATTGTCGGACCCTCTGGCAGAGGGAAGTCCACAATAGCGTCGTTGTTGCTCCGCTTCTACAAGCCGACGGCGGGTAAGATCTTGATTGACGGCCACGACATCTCGGACTTCTCGGTCCACTCAGTACGACAGACGTTTGGGTTTGTGCAGCAGGAGCCAGTTTTGATCGAGGGCACCATCGACGAAAACATCCGGTACGGGTTGCCCAACAACATTGCCCGCCGCACAACAAGAGCAGACGTCGAATGGGCGGCGCAGAAGGCCAACTGCGACTTTGTATACACGCTTCCTGAGGGCTTCAATACTAACATCGGGCCCCGGGGCTCATTGTTGTCCGGCGGCCAGCGACAGAAGGTGGCTTTGGCCCGGTGCTTGATCAAGGAGCCACCGATCTTGATCTTGGACGAGGCCACGAGCGCCTTGGATGGCAAGAGTGAGGCCGCCATTAACGAGACCCTCGAGCGCTTGATGCGGGTCGGCAACATGACTACCATTAGCATCGCCCACCGGCTGAGTACCATCGAGCGCTGCGACGACATCCTCGTGTTGGGCTACGACGGCACGATCGTCGAGCAGGGCAAGTTCCGGGACCTATGGGCCGACAAGAACAGCCGATTGTGGAAGCTCCTCAACACTACGCCGATTCACAAGCACCAGAGCGACGAGAATAACAGCGACGAAGAGGACCGTCGCAACCACCAGGACCAGAGCCAGGACCAGCAGAACCCGCCACATGCAAAACCTGTTGAGGCAGAACAGTCCAGAGCTACAATGTGATGTAACGGCCGTCGTTCCGCCCCTCTCCGTACTTGTATAGATAGATAGATAACCTTTACTCTCTGTCCATAGTCTGTCCATAGGACCAACGGCCCCCCCGAGCTCCACACCTGACCCCCACCGCACCCTCCCCTCCTCTTTCTGTCTGTCCCGAGCCCGGCCTGTTCTGTATGTGTCGGACTCGGGCCGGGAGAGGCGGTGAGAAAGAGGAGGCGAGGAGGTGAGGAGGTGAGGAGAGGGAGCGAGCACGCCTGGCTCTGGCCAGAGCCAGGCGATAACAAACACAGTAGCCACCGTCGGCCAGGGGCGGTTCTGGCTCAGACTCTTCTACCCTGTTCTTCTCTGCCCTACTCTTCTGCTCTGCAAAGTATCTGAAATCGGCTCCTACCGATACGCAAGATCGTCCGCCGCTGGCATCACCCCCCCTGCGTCCCGTTGTTGTTGTTGCCCCCCAAGAGAACGCCGTTTCTCTGCCCCCTGCTCCATCCGTACGAAACACCGTGGTCCTGCACTCTGCGTTGCACTCCGGCCCAGTCTGAACACCAGACACACGAATAGAGTAACTCCGTTGCACGAAGCCCTTAGACACACAAGACACCAACCATAGCAAAAAAACAGCATCCACAGACGTCAAGAAGGCAAGAAGTAGGAAAAAAAGAAAAGACTTTGAATCCACCCGCTGACAGACAGACAAGCTGACAGACATACACTCCTATATCACAGACATACACTCCTATAACACAGACATGTCTGCAGCCGTGCTTCTCGCCAAGGAGCTTAAGGAGCTCTCCAGAAACCCCACCTATCACATCTCCCTCGACAACGACAGCATCTTTGACTGGACCCTGGGCCTCTACATCGTCAACCCCGAATCGCCCTGGCACCACGCCTACTTGCAGGCAAAGATGCACTTCCCACTTAACTACCCCTTCTCGCCTCCTTCCTTCAAGTTCAGCCCTTCGATCTTCCACCCAAACGTCTATTCCGATGGGCGGGTCTGCATATCCATTCTCCACGAGGCGGGCAACGTCTACCAGGATGAGCCCTCGAACGAGAACTGGTCGCCCGCCCAGTGCGTCGAGAGCATTATCATGAGCATCGTGTCCATTCTCGATGACCCAAACATCATGTCGCCCGCCAACATCGATGCCAGCAATTTATGGAGAGATAACAAGGACGTCTACAATGACAACGTCAAGAAGTTTGCCGAACGAACACATATATATATCCCGGAAGATTTCGATATCCCTTCCGATAAAGTAGTTGTCGGAACTACTGCCCAGGATGAGGAAGACGACTGGTACTTTGAGGACGAAAGCGAGGGCGAAGAAGAAGAAGAGGAAGAAGACCAGATGTCCTACGAAGAATCTGAGGCAGAAATGAGTGAGGATTACGAAGAGGAAGAAGAAGGCGGCAAATAGTCCTTCCATTCCTTCTCTTCCTCTTTCTGTCCCAAATGCATTATCATTTTTTTCTTGATTCCAATTGGTTGCTTCTGCGTTTTAATAGATTATTTTTCTTCCCTTCACCTTTGTGCCACTATTTTTTCTCATGCATTCTGGACACACTTCTCCCCTCTTCCTCTTTTACCTCCTCTTGTAGTCGGGGTGCTAATCCCCATATTCATATCCGGCTCCTCCGCTTTTAATAATGAGTATAATCAAACTAATAAAAATAACCATTACTACTGGTCACGTGACTATATAAGTTTTCAGATTTTTCATTTTTCAGCCAATTTTTTTCTCCAGCTGACTTCCCAGACATGATTTGCTCCGATATAGTTGACATTCAGGTCTCTAGCATTCCGGATCTTTTTGAAATTCCTTGTGGCAATCAAGCAGCAGGATGGCAAAGAAAGACAAAAAAAGCAAGGAGAACAAGAAAGCCTTGAAGGCGGCAAAGGCCGAGAAGAAGGCAGCTAAGGGAGAAACGAAAATAAAAAAGCAATCCAAAAAGGCCGGTGATGACATCGAAGATGAGGTGGACATCGACACGTTGCTTGCCCAGCTAGCCGAGGAACAGGCCCAGTTTGAACAAGTCCACGTGTCGGTCATAGAAAAGCCCATCAAGCGTACAAATGCCACGTTGGTGGCTGCTCCGATGGCCCAGCGCCGGGAGTTGTTTCTCTTTGGTGGTGAAACTGCAAACAGTCAGGGTATCGTCCATTTCTACAACGATCTGAACGTCTATTCTCCGGAAAGTGATACATGGCGTCGGTACCTAAGTAAAAATGCGCCTCTGGCAAGATCATCCCATGCAATGTGTTTCCATCCATCGGGAATAATGGTTTTACACGGTGGTGAGTTCTCTTCTCCAAAGCAGAGTACTTTTCATCACTATTCAGATACCTGGATCCTGGACGTTGAGTCCAAGGAATGGGCGAAAGCAGAAGAAAAAAGAGGTCCGTCGGGGCGTAGTGGTGCTCGTATGGCTGTCTGGAAGAATTATATCATCTTATCCGGGGGCTTCAGAGATCTTGGCACGCATACCACGTATCTCAATGACGTTTGGCTATTCGACGTCATGAGTTACAAGTGGAAAGAGGTCGAGTTCCCTCAAACCATGAGCATGCCCGACGCAAGAAGTGGCCACTCTTTTATCTGCTACAATGACGAACTATTCCTCTACGGTGGGTACACTAAGGTGAAGGCCGGTAAAGGACTGCAGAAGGGAAAGGTGCTCACTGATACATGGACAATGAAGCTAAAGAGTGATATCAAGCAACTCAGGTGGGAGAGGAAAAGGAAACAGGGTTGGCAACCGACCCCAAGGGTTGGATGCAGTATGCAATCACACAAAGGTAGAGGCTTTCTTTTCGGAGGTGTCTATGATTTGGACGAAACGGAGGAGACTTTGAGCTCTGAGTTCTACAATACGTTGCTTAGTTACAATTGTGAAACTAATAGATGGTTCAATCTGAAGCTGAAGGCAAGGAGGAAGAAGGAGGTTGTCAGAAAGGAAAAAGTCGATAGAGATAAAGAATTAGAAGACATACTGAACGATATCTTGAAGAATGCAAACTTGAACGATGGCGAAACTAATGCAGAGATCGAAGATGCAGAAGTAGATCTTCTAGCTGTTAAAGAGGAAAAAAAACTTGCAGAACAAGAGGAGGAGGAAATCAAAAAGGAGTATCCCGTGAGGGCTCAATTCCCACACGAGAGGTTCAATGCGTTGACTTGTGTTATGGACGATATATTTTATATCTACGGAGGAATATGGGAAAATGGTGAAGTAGAATGTAATTTGGACTCGTTTTATGCCATTGACATCTCCAAGCTGGACGGTGTCACTGTCTTTTGGGAAGATCTTTCTGAAATCTACAATGCAACTGCTGACTCCGATGAAGAAGAGGATGAATATGAAGACGAAGATGATGAAGGGGAGGATGAAGAAGATGAAAACATAGATCGCAAATTGGTTGCCGAAGATGACGAAGACGAAGGAACCGAAGAAGAGGTGGAAGAGATTGAAATTGCAATTCCTGATGAAAGACCGTGGCTTCCACATCCTAAGGCCTTTGAATCTCTACGTAACTTCTATGTGAGAACTGGTGCTGAATTCTTGAAATGGGTTATTGACCAGAACAGGGACTCTAGAGGTAAGGACTTGAAAACTAAGGCTTTCGATTTAGCCGAAACACGTTGGTGGGAAAGAAGAGAAGCCGTCCAACTCGAGGAGGACGAAATGGAAGAAAGTGGTATCGAAAATGTCATTGAGAAAGACTTCACAAAATCAACAAAGAGAAGATAGTTGCGTCCTTTGTTGAGCCGTGGATATACAAGTTAACTTTCAACGTTTTCAAATGTTATATATAAATTATAGAATACACAAATAGAGACCACCATTAATTTTAATGACTGCCTATGCAAAATGGATTCCAACTTGGTGGAATGCATACAATAGCTTTAGGAAATCAGTCTGATCTAGTTTGGAGGATCTCTTATCTCCAAATCCGGTTTCCTCCATGACCTTGCTTACATTCTGTTTCACTATTTCACCATAATCTGCGCTATCTTCATATATCATATCTCCTTTCTGGTCACTCAAAAGCTGTAAATATGTCTTGTAATTCTTTTCTAATATATCTAAGATTTTATTATTCTTGAAAATGGAATTTAGGGTTTTGTTTTTCCTGTTGAAGCAGAACCTTAACAGTCCATCCCATTCACTGTAATCAATATTTGGCTTTGGAAATTTTGGTTCTATCTTAACCACACTGGATTCAACCTTTGGTGGTGGTCTGAAGTTGTTCTTGCCCACTTTCATCACATGCTTGACATTGGACCACATTTGTGCATTTGCACTCAACCTATTGTACAACGAATCACCTGGTCTTGCTGTTAAATTCAGTGCAAACTCTCGCTGGAACATCAAAACTGCGATTCTAGGAGGTCTTGGCATTTCTAAAAGTCTGAAAACAATACCAGACGAGATTTGATATGGGGTATTCGAGATACAAACGTCAAAGTAAGGGAGGTCTTTTAATTTCATAAAATCACCCATGATAATTTCTAATTTTTTTTCCATTGGAGTACCTTGGACACGCTTGGTCAATTCTGCCGCCATCTTTGGATCGACTTCAACGGCATACACCTTCCTTGCCTGCTCTAGTATACGAACAGTTAAGTTACCAGTACCAGGACCAATTTCAAGCACAACATCTGATGGTTTGATCTGTGCTTTATCCACGATCCCTTGTGCAATGAGTGGATTTTTAAGGATATGCTGACCAAGTTCAGTATTGAACTTGAAAACCTTGTTGATTTGCGCACTTCCAGTAGGATCTGGCTTATTTTTATGGAATGTCTTCTTATCAGCTTTTGGCATGGTTGGCAAAGATATGCTGAGCTGAGTCCGCTTTGTTAAAAGGAATATGGATGGCCAAAATCTATCTACAATCGGGAAGATCAAAAACAAAAAAAATCGAAGAAAGAAAAAAAAAGATGAAATTTCGGGCGGTGCAAATATGTTGTAGTTTGAGGAGATTGATATCTGGTTTAGTAAGAGTATAAATCTGGAATCCCATGCTGCAGACATCGACTACCTATTCAACCAAGCCTTACTACTATATACATCGGACAAATAACAATGCAGAATACAAGAACTCAACAGAATCGTCCACCTAATGGTGCCACGTCAACCAAAACGGGGGAAAACAACTCTGAACATAGTAAATCATCATACAAATCTAGATCAGCCAATATATCGCCTGAGCAGTTGCGTAAAATTAAAGGTTATCAGATGATGGTTGCAGGTGCAGTTTTTCTTATAATCCCATCATTAGAGCTTTATCGTCGTTTGTACGCCGGTGGAGAGAGACGCATCCAACAGGGTGAATTCAACCCCACAGACGGGTCCATCAAAGAATGGGAGGAAGAGGAGAAGGTCAGAAATTTCAAGGATTCATGGTTGACCAAACTCTTTGGAGAGAAATAAATTTTCTTCTCCTACCAAGATTAATTCGCATTTTTTCGTGTTTATAAATTTATACCTAGACCAATCACTGCTGGTTCGTTTCTTTTCTTTAGACAAAAAACATAGTAACACTTCAAGTACTGATGCTAGAATGCAACATAGTGTAGAAGTGTGTCCAAATTCAGATAGAGCTAATCCTGGATTGTGATGACACAGTCCGGGCACCCAATGATGTGGCTCCTCTTGTCTTCATGTTACGGAGCTGCCCAGAATAGCTTCCTGTTAGATGTCTCAGCTGAAGCGGCCTACCGTATTGCTTCAATTCTCTTTGTGCCATCACAGTAGAGGGCCTGAGTTTTGCTTCCGAGATCGAAACTGGAGAATCTGTACCTAGTTTCATAGAAATAGTAGAAGCAATATTTTCAAGCCTTGAATCAGACCTGCCAAATCCTAGACTTGAGCTTCTTCCATTTTTAATCCGATCAGTTTGTAATCTACTCACAGACCTTAACATATCGAGCCTCGACTCTGGTCTTTTCGGTAGAGGAATCTTTGAGGTTTCCGTTGACGGAGATTCATGGCAAACTTTTAATTTAGGCGAAGTGGGTATCTGACTTTGAGTGAGTGCAAGCTTTGTCATATCTCTCGTAGCCTCCGAAGTGGAAAAACCAGTTTCCTTTGTTTTAGGATCAACCTTGATGATTGTGGATAATTCAAACCTAAGTAGAGGAGTATGCACATTTCCCTTTACTACCAGATCTTGTTTACGTTTTAACTCTTCACCTGCTGATGTGTGATTCTTCGTTGGCGTTATCCTGGGAGTGGTGAGAGGTGTAGAGATAGGTAGTCGGGATTTCTGAAAGCTTCGACTGTTTGGAGTTATGAATGGATCAGGGGAATCAAAAATATTTCTTGTTCGCATAGTATCAGGAGAACTGTCACTACTTTGAGGAGAGTAAAGGGTTAGTGGAGTAAATGGTATTTTCTGCACGCTAAGAATGGATGTGTCACCAATTTCAGTTTTGATTCTCTCCAAAATTTCAGTATTAGCTTTCATATGAATGTCGTCGTCTATACTTCTGGGCGTTTGGAATATCTTTACTTCTGGTCTTTTCTTAATTCTACTTTGACTTAAAATTGGCTTCATGTTGAGGGAATCAACTAATGGATTACTAAACACCCGTTTTGATCGAACTTTTCTATTTTTGGGAGGTGGCGTTTGTACATTTTCTTCAAGAGGTATATTGTAAAATTTGTCTTCAATTGATTTTAGCTTTGCGGAGTAATTCTCACTCAATCCATAATAGTTTTCAATTGGTTTCAATACATCCAAAACACCTTCCAGTACGCTATTTGATCGTCCCTGATTTGTGTTCATTTTCTCAAATATACTTTCGCATATTAGATTGATTCGATGAGTGATGTAATCACTTTTGAATGTTCTTAGGTCTTGCCTGTATTTCTCATATGATGCTGTGATTTGCTCATAGTTCTCAATATTTTCTAGTATCAAATTCTGATAGTAAATTCTAGCATTGTGATAGAAGTCTTCCAAAGCTTTTGGTATAAGCTTTAGTGACTGTGAGATAGGCAGTATGTTATCATGAAGTGTGGTATATGAGTCGAATATTTGGGCATCAGTACCCGGAAATACTATCAATCCATTGTAGTTCGATGTCAAATCAGCAGCTAGCTCTTTTTTCTTCACAATTATGTCATTAAGTGTCCAGTTCTGAATTTCACTTCGTACATCAATTACTTGTTTCTTTTTGTTGAGTTCGTCCAACCTCTTTGCACAATATATTATCTCATTTTTCACAGAGCCCAAAACTTCTTTCTCAATTTCGTTATGATGATTAGCTATTGCAAGCCGCTTTTTGTACGGACTTATCAGCCGCTTAATCTCAAGGTTCGAGCTACAGATAGAGCTGATCGCTTCAAGCAAGAGTTTAGTTTTAGGATTGGATATATCTTGGAACTTAGAAAGCAACAAGTTTACATTGATTTCCAACGTATCTATGGAAGTAAATATTTTTGATAGTTCTATTCTTCCCTCAAAAACCCAGCTGATTTGGTATTCTATTTGTTTTCCTACTTGATCTATATTTTGAAGTACTCGTCGGAGTTCGTTGAGGGATGACACTATCCTACTAGAGGTCTCCTGCAGACTTAGCAATGAAGTTTCGGTCAAACATTGTTCGGTAGTGAAGGCATTCTCCTTTTCAATATCAATTAAGTCATTGAATTCTGCTAAATTAAAGGATTTCCTAATTAAAGAGGAAATGCTAACTGCCGCATAGGAGCTCATTGCTTTGTCTGTGTTTTTCCGGTCTTTGGAGAAGCTAGCTTGCAGCAAACGGGGAACTGAACAGCGTTCAGAATCAGAAAGCTTTTAGCCTTGACTTAAATAGCAATAGACTTGTGGATATACTCAGTCTTGGAGAAATACCTATCAGAGAGATGTGTTTAGAGAAAACATGAAATACATGACAACATGAAAACATTACAGCGCTGTAAAGTTTTGGGCGCTGTTATGCTTTTCCCCAATCCGGAAATTCTGGCGCGTTTATTATCTTCACGAGGTTTATGTTTGTAAACTATCTTCGAGACTATAAACTTATTATGTATAATATCATTTGGAAGCACGTTCGTACGCAGCACGATTAGCTTGTGAATTGATGGCACTTGCACTGTTTTTCAGATGGCCACGGTCATCCAATTCGACCGTGCCTCCGGTTTCAAAAAGCGACACTTTCCCCAAAAGTAAACCAATGGTATCAAGTACTTGATTAGGATCCGTCAAGTACGCCTTTGCGACGGTAGATTTGTTGGCGGGACCAACCGTGACAGGATAAATGCCATGTGTACCAAAATCGTTTATAGGAAGCTTGTCAGTTGCCCATTGGCGTTCAATTGTGTTTAACGCTTTGAACATGTCTTCGTCGGTAGTATCATCTCCCAGACATAGAACGAAGTCAGGTAACTCTTTAACAGTTTTTAGTGTTTGATCAATAGGATTGGTGCACAATACCAAACGTCTGACAATCTCACCCTT
Source organism: Pichia sp. PH4023 (assembly GCA_025531575.1). Taxonomy (NCBI): domain Eukaryota; kingdom Fungi; phylum Ascomycota; class Pichiomycetes; order Pichiales; family Pichiaceae; genus Pichia; species Pichia sp. PH4023. The sequence continues at coordinate 213,441 of JAMGYR010000017.1, read as the reverse complement.
GTTGACAAATTTAGGTCTCACCTCCAGGTTGGCTTTACCTGACATGACCTCAACATCGTATTTACCTTCTAGACGTCTAACAAGCTCTTCCCTGCACTTTTCAGCTTGGTACAAACCTAGAATTGGATCTGCCTTACGATAATGCCAAGTGAGAGCCACTTTTTTTCTTTCAATGAAAGTGCCTGGAGTCTTATCGGTGTATTTGCTGAAAACCTCTTCAACCACCTCCTGCCATGACATGTCCAGACTTTGGGCCAAGTTAACCCATTTTTCAACTCCTGCTTGTTTCATAAAACACCCATGCTCAGCACTCAAACCTATCCGAGGATAGTGAGATCCAATCCATTTTTCCAAAAATGCCTGGTCACGACCGCTGATGATCCAAACTTCATTCTTTGGATCCTGAGTGAGCCCCTCAAGAACACTTCTGAGACGGGCAGAAGGGATTGCAGCATTAGGATCTCCCACGATCGGAGTCAACGTGCCATCGTAGTCAAAAAGAAACATTCTACGTTCTGCCTCTTCGTAGTTTTTCAGCAAAAGAGGTTTGTTCAAATATGGAGTTCCATGTGTTGCAGTCTGGGTTGACACAAAATTGAGTAAAGTAGAAATGACTTTACTAGACCAATCTTGGTTTGTATTATTGCACACTGCTTCGTATAGATTGTGCTCTATTGATGATTTTTTACTATCCGATAGCAATAAACTTTCATTGAGAGCATTAGCCACACCAACAGAGTCCCAAGGATTGACCTGAATAGACTTTTGCAAGACCGTGGTAGTACCGCTGAACTCGGATAAAATTAGAGGGGAACATTTCAGCCTCTGGCAAACAATATACTCGAGCGCAGTGGTATTCATACCATCTCTAATTGATGTGATGAGACATAAATCTGCAACTCGCAATAATGCCAAATATTCTTCCTTGTTAATTCTCATGTTATAATGCAAGACAGGTGAATAATCTAAAGATGAATACTTTCTATTGATATTAGAAATTAGCTCGTTCACCTTCTTTTCAAGCTTAGAGCTATGGTAGTATGGCTTAAACGAGACTTGAATCAAAACTACCTTACCAATCCATTCAGGATAAATGTCGAGAAATAATTCGAAAGCCTGCAATTTCTCTACTACTCCCCTAACGGAGTCCAACCTATCTCTACCAATGATAATCTTCCTGTTTTGGTTGAGTTCTTTCAAAGTCTTGATCTTACCTTCGATTTCAGGGGTAAAGGCATCATGCTTCAAGCTCTCGACGTCAATACCTAGAGGAAGCGTGACTACGTTTGAGGTGAAGGAATGAACGGTAACTTGATCAGGAGTCGTTTCATAACCATTTACTCTCGTACAGCAACTGATGAAATGTCTGGCGAAAGAATAGCTTTGAAAACCAAGTTGGTTTGCACCTAACATACCATCAAGTAAAATCTTTCTCTTCGGCAAACACCTGAAATACTCCGATGAAGGAAATGGAACATGTAGGAAGTGGCAGATGTATACATCAGGCAACTCCATTCTTAAAATCTGGGGTAATAACAATAAATAGTAATCATGTATCCAGATAACATCTCCCGGTTTTGCTATCTCTTTGATTTTAACTGCATAAGCCTCATTGAATTTAACATAGTCATGCCACCAGTCAATCTCTTCCCTCCCATCGGTAGGCTCATTCATCATATAGTGGAAGACCGGCCATAAGATGTTTTCCGCATATTTTCTCCATCTGTCCTGATCCCTTCTGAGTAGCCAAACAGGATGAACATTTTCGTTTTCGTTCTTTTCACGGATCATCTTTGTCACTGCCGTCTTATCAGTTTCTGTGAGATACAAGGGATCTCCCTCGGACGTTTCTTTGTCTGCGGAATGCATATCTTTCACCTTTGTAGCAATCTTCACATCTTGGGTGTATATTTCTCCGGTCCACGCAACAAGGTGTGTTTCCCACTCTGTTTCATCGACTAGAAACTTGTTCGATGCATACAAGGCAGAGGAACCACGTAAATGTGAGATTTTCCAGTCCCCGTCGGCAGTTTTGGTGATCTCATTAGGCAATTGAGTCATACAGTTGATGATACGCCCACTTAGCTTGAGATCCGAGGGGAAATCTTTTGGACTTGACCATTTTTCGACATCTTTTATAGGTTTAGTCATAGTTCATTCAGTGAAAGATGAACTAAAAAGTTGGTATAAAAAATAGTAGCCTCTATATCTATGAGGAATACAGTATAAGCTCACTCTCCTTTGTGTCTTTCAAGTCAATTGATAATCCTATAAGGATTTGTGTGGTACTTATATCTAGCTGAAATTCGGCAGCCTATTTCTGAACCTACAGCTACAAGAGAACCTGCAAGAATTTAAAGCAGTACGGAAAAAGAAACGCTGGGCTGGCACAGCTGGAGTCCGTCAGAGACTGAACATCATCAGGCCCACCCGAAGGTGACGGCACGGCCCGCGATAGTGATGAGCGAACGGGGAGGGCGGCAGCGGAGTTGGTGGGATCGGCAGATGCAACAGATGCTTTGTAGATATATTTAGTAGGGGGAATAGAAGATACACAGAGGGGTGCAGACAACGCTGCAGATGCTCTGCAGCAGAAGTAAAAGCAGGAAGGGGAAAGCAAAAAGTAAAGAGTAACAGGTAGCAATTCACACATGTGGCAGTGATATAGCAAAATGTTAATAGCAAGTAATACATCGAGGAATTGTAAGAGAATAGCTCAGGTGGTAACAGAAACCTGTAAGAGGTTTTGGAAAGAATAATTCGACACATGATAGTAACCAGCTTTAAGAACGAATGCAGATCTTGGAACCCTCCTTTAACCTTTCAACATCTGCTGCTTTTGCAGAAACTTCCTTTGCAGTAGGAGTGGAGGAGATGACGGCAGTGCTACCATTGGCAGAAGTTACAGCAGCAGGTACAGGTGCTTTTCTGTTGTGTTCCATGTGAGACTGGACCAAATGACCAGCGGCTAATGCAGAACACAAGGATAATTCAGATGCTAGAACTGCAGAGGCAACAACTTTGGCCAACTGTCTGGCATTTGATCCTGGAACTGTAGGGTGTGGGCCTCTGATACCCAAAAGTTCAAGCATTGCACCTTGTGGGTCTAAGACAGTACCACCCCCGATGGTACCAACTTCAATGGATGGCATAGAGACGGAAATTCTCAAATCTCCGTTAGGTAGCTTCTTCATCAAAGTCATACAGTTCGAACTTTCAACATTCTGCGCTGGATCTTGACCTGTCGCAATAAACACGGCTGTCAATAAGTTAGCAGCATGTGCGTTGAAACCACCAATTGCTCCCGCCAATGCTGAACCAATCAAGTTCTTGGAAATGTTCAAGTCGACCAATGCATCAACGTCAGACTTGAGAACTTTCTGAACGGTTTCAGCTGGAATGTCAGCCGACGCGACAATACTTTTGCCACGTCCCTCAATCCAGTTTATTGCTGCTGCCTTTTTATCGATACAATAGTTACCCGAAAGTGAGACAACATGCATGTCTTCAAATCCGTAATCTTCAATCATACATTTCAGCGCGTGCTCAACACCTTTTGAAATCATATTCATGCCCATAGCATCACCGGTAGTTGTTTTGAATCTGATATATAACAAGTCACCAGCAATTGCAGTCTTGACATGTTGCAATCTGGCAAATCTTGAAGTTGAGTTAAAAGCGGCTTTCATTTTCTTTTGTCCTTCTTCTGAATCTAACCACGACTTGGCCTTACCAGCTCTTAATAGATCAGGGAACTGGACACATGGACCTCTGGTCATACCATCAGCAGTCAAGACAGTTTGAACTCCACCACCAGCGTTGATAGCCTTACAACCTCGCATAGTTGATGCCACTAAACAACCTTCAGTTGTAGCAACCGGAATGTGATATGGTTTACCATCAATGACAATTGGACCAGCCACACCTAATGGAATCGGTATGTAACCAATAACATTTTCACAACAAGCTCCGAAAACTCTGTCATAGTCGTAATGTTTATATGGTAGCTTTTCTGTCAATAGGACTGGAGCATCAGCAAACTTGGCAATGGACTGCCTTCTAACAACAACGGCACGGAGCTTATCATCTAATTGTTTTTCTAGTGCGTACAATGGCAATTTACCTTCGGTAACCAACCTTAGAACTTCTGCATTATTGCATTCTTTGACATTACCCGCCTTCAAAATTTCGACAAGTTCTTCGAGTGGACGAACTGATGATTCTTCAGATGTGGTTAACTCTGTACTTTCACTGGAAGAGTCGTCGGCAGTACTGTTTTCTTCAATTATCTGTCCAACTTTGATGTTATCACCATTGGAGATTGAGATTGAATCAGTGGAATCAATAACGGCAGTTTCTTCAACGTTTTTGTCACTCTTCTTCTTTGATCTTTTCTTTGATCTCTTGGACTTCTTTTCACCAACAGTTTTTTCTTCTGCAGGTGACAACAATGAAGAGTTTGAATTTGACACGTAGATGCTTGGTCTGAACGAATGCATGTGGAATCTTGCAACATTTAATAAGTAAATGTTGATGGCAACTGAGATACCTGCAATCATAAACAAAAACTTTGAAATCAGTGGGTCACAGATCGCAGTTGACAGTTTGGAGAAAAACAAAACAAGATAATGCTCAATCTCAGCAAGTGCAGTTGCCTGTCTATAAATTTTGACAGGTAGCAAAGTTAACAAAACGCCGTTCGATGGTACTGATTTAATGGAATCAGCAACAACATTGGAGATCGTCGGATAGTCTGTAAGACCTACGTTTTGGAAGTCGGCAGAATCATCATATAGCCAGGATGTACCCAAAGCGAATAAATGAAGACCTAAAAAGCCCACCAACATAATAATTTTGAAGCCGACAATGCTACGATTATGCTTAAAAATACCCTTTGAATTGATTGAAGTTTTAGCAACATCTTTAGCAACGTTATAGCTGATACCATCTTCCTCTAAGACCTCTCTTAGTTCTATTTCACGGTGTACTTTGAAAATTTGGGCTTTGAGAGACAAGATGGATGCATAAAAGGTGAATGTGAACAATAAATCCACGGCTAAGATGATTGAGGACAAGATACAGAAGTTTCTCAGTCCTGGTAGGTTTTGAATTGCAAAGGAACACACTAAGAATGAAACAGAAATGATCAGTTGGTCTCTGATCAAAGGAACAGCAGTCTTGGATCTAACAACGTCGGCAATGATATCTGAAATATCCTTCTTGGAATCAGCGTTTAATGCCTCAAGAACAGGAGCGGTAAAGGCTAACTTATGCTTGAAGCCAATAGTAGCAACTAGGAAAGGTAAACCTTCACTCAATGAGACAAGTGGGACCTTGATATGAAGTACTTCTGTGGTTGCAGCTAACGCAAAAAGGAAAGCAAAACAGGAGGATAATAGCGATCCAAATGCCAACCAGAAGTTGGAGCCGATTTTTTTCATTTCGTAGAATAATTGGAAGAAAGTGAACCACATCGCAACATAGGCAAGGGAGACTAGGATGATGTCAAAAGGTTCAGCACCGATAATCAGGCTTTTCAGACGCTGCGACAAGGACTTGAAGTAGCCAAAATATTTGCCGATCTTGTTGTTGGATGATCGTAATTTGAAAATATCACCGTTGGAATTTTCCAGGACAGATGGTAGGTCCGATGCATCGGACTCAGATTCTGTGAGTATGTATCCATCATGGTCATTCTCTTCAGTTTTCAGCAAGCCAGGGTATTCCGGGAACACATCGGTTTTACCCTTGAACTTCAAAGGTGTGACGTAAATATGGTTTGCGCTGGAGAATTGTTCGAGCTCGGCGTCAGAAGACACCAATTCCCAGCTGCTCGAAGACGAATTTCGATAGAAATTGACCAATTGTGAGCTTCTGGAGTATTCGTTTTCAATGTATTGGTCGAATATAGCCAAATAGGCCACACAGGCCAACAAAACCGTCGAAACGATGAAATGTATCGGCCTGTTGGCACAAAACCTTGCCAAAATGGCAGGTATGTCTGAAAATATGTATGCCATCTTTGGTTATTTTGTCTCAGCACTCTTGGGTGTAAACGGACTTCCAATTTTCCTTATATTCCTTGTTTGGAGTATATGTAGATGATACTAGATCGAAATATCTATCTGAAATTTTCCTTGACGGATTATATGCGATTTAGGATTTGACACTCCTCGACAATTCCCGCTTTAAGGTGGTAAATGCAACGGCTGACTGTGCCTTTATGTACTACGCAGACGTCTCACCTGGGTGCTCAAAAACGCTTGCTGAGGACTGGAACAAGCTCAACTCCAAATGCTCAGCTCAGCTCAACTCGGACGTGTCTCCCGTGCTCTTGTTTTTTTTCTTTCGCCAACTTTTTTTCCCATTTCCAGCTCTGCGAGAGCCTTCGTATAGTCAGCACGCACTCACAAACGCGCATGCCAGAGCTTGAGGCTATACGAAGAGCCCCACCTTGTGTTTGGAGGCACCCGTGCACCGGGTAAGAACACAGACGAGCTCTGCTATCTGCAATGATTGGCAATCGCTGGAGGGCCGACGGACGGATCGATATAAGAAGGAAGAGGCAAATGGAAGGATGTATGGGGAAAAGTAGTGGGTGCAGACAGAACCAGGGAAGCGTGCTGCGAGAAAGGAACACTACTAAAGGAAATAGCAATGGTGAGAGACGTGATCAGAAAGGAAAACGTGAAGAGATACGTGCACGTGCCAGTGAAGCCAAAGAACAGCGCTTCCAACTTCGTGTCACAGAACCTTCCAATGGCGGCAATGTTCCTCAAGAACAAGGCGCTCTCGTGGGCCTGTTTGTTTATAGCGGTGCAGACATACCTCAACGAACCATACATCAAGGACCCATCAGATGACTCCTCCAGCGGGATCTTCAAAATACTTTTTGCGTTCGTTGCTCTTGGCACATCTTATCTCGACTTGGTGTTCCCTACCATGGGCGGCTTCATGGGTCCTAACGCTGCAGGAACTGCCACCGAAGCGGCCACCGAAGCTGTAGCTGCCGCTGCTGCCACGGCTTCTGCTTGAAATGTTTTGGACCGACTGAAGTTATATGCAACATAAATTTTAACTGTATACTATCTATCTAGAAGATCTATTCGTACGTTGGCACTTTGAACAAGTGAATGTTTATAGCCCGATAATATAACACGATTTGATTACGGATTTAATAAGCATTGGCCTCTTCACTCCGGTGTCTTCTTCTTCTTCTTCACTTCCAAGGGAAGAACCTTTGGTTTCCGCTTCATTCGTGTGATCAGCTTGTGTTCGAATTTGGAGAAGCATGTAGGACACCGTTCATCGCTCGGAACCATGCTCAAGATACAAAGACACACAGAACACACGTAACCGATGTCAACCACCTTGTTTGATACGAAACACGAAGCACGGAAGTCCACGCTTGTGTTTGTAGGCAACACGACAATAGGTCGTAGCAACGGCTCAATGAACAACGCACTGCTTAGATACTGTATCAAGCCAGATGGATGCTTGATGTCAATGTACACTCCATTTGTAGCATCGGAGGTTTGTTGCAAGAAAATGGACTTTTCACCCAACTTACAGACATCCAGCGACACCTTCATTTTCTGTGCCGCAAAGATCGTATTCATCATCGAAACATAGGGAAGCGTATTATCACCGCTGACACTGATGATCATCACTCGTGCCTTCATGTTTAGCTTGTCATCTGATTTTTGCAGCTTATTTATGGCTGTCAACGCGGTCGATATAGCCCCCGTCATGGTTCCCTTGACAAAGTTCTTTTCCTTCGAAATGATCTGACGCAATCGATCAGGTTCAACTTTGTACATTTCATCTAGTGCATCCAGTATCTTTTCATCAATGGCTTTGAATTGGCCATATACACCTCTACTTTTCAATAAAGAGCTCTTTTTCTTTTTGTTGCCACCGGTTTTAGTTTTTGGCCTCACTTTTATAAGTTCATCATCATCATCATCATCATCATCATTATCATCGCCGTCAGCATCGTTGTCACCAACAATGCCACTACCATTTTTATCTTTTTCCTTTTTCACTGCCACACTTTCCTCTGCCAGAACTTCCTCATTTACGGGGAACATTCGCTTGGCCCCATGATAAAAGCTATTGGCGACATAAACCGACACCTCGTTACCACTATTCAATGCCAAATGCGAATTCAACATGACAAGCATCGCAGATGTCACATGTCGGAACTCAACATTCTCATTCTGCTCCATGTACTTCTTCCATTCCAGTGGGTGCACATCTAATATGACAGTTAAAAGTGAAGGCGTTTCATCTATAACCTTGTGTATATTCTGCGCTGTTGTCGCTGCTGTTTCTGTGAACGCCCTGTCAGAGATAGCATCCATATTGAAGCCGCCGTATCTCTTCTAGTGGTTTCGCCAGGCTTGATACGTTTACAGAATCTCTCCCAGGCTTTATCTACACTCACAGACTGAAAACCCATGATCTTCAACTCCTAGATAAATCATGTTGACGGAATAATCACGTGACTCAATGTTCTGGTAATCTTAAGAACTTTCTGGAATATTTCCCATTTTTCCCATTTTTGAGCATTTTCTACTCATATAAAGAACGCTGTTTCTAGGCTTTACAGACTTACCCCAGGACTATCACCAACGGGTGTTTTTACTGCATACGTTCACATCCAGAATAACGAGGAACAACTAGACAACAATAATATGGAAAAACTACTACAGTGGTCAACCGCTCAACAATCCCAGGACCCAGAACTGCGTGCCAAAGCACCAGCTCCGGATCCTAAGCTTTTAGCCCAGGTTTTGGGCGCAGATACAGGCAAAGATGACACTACGCTAATGAAGGAGGATATCAGTGTTTTGGTATGCAATGACCCGCAAATCAGTGTTGATGATAAGCTTACTGCGTTAGAAGATTTTGAAATTCTAGTCCAGAATATGGACAATGCGAATAATATATCCCCTCTGGGAATATGGCCGGAAATCGCCAAGCTATACACTTACGAAGGTGAGGAACAAGACGAGTTCAGAGGGCTTGGAGCACTCATTACTGGAACTGCTGTGCAGAACAACGACAAGTCTCAAAGGGACTTTTTGAAAATAGTCGGCATGGAGGGTATGCAAAATCTTCTCGATCTAACGAGCAAAGAAAATTGCTTCAACGTCAGGGCACGGGCTTTGTATGCTATAAGTAGTTTGGTGGCACACAACGGATTGCTATATGGCCTTTTCGTGAATGCAAACGGATGGAAGCAATTAGAGGGAATCTTATCCGAGAAGTTCCGCAATGACAAAAATGATAACAAAGTATTGCTAAGAAGTCTAAGTTTGCTAAAGTGCTTACTTTATGATGAAATTACTCAGGAAAACGAAACAGCAGCAATATGCAAGGAAGACAGGTTTTCTGAAGTGAAGGGCTGTGATGCCTTTTTGACAATAATCAGAAAATTATCTCCCGATTTGCATGTGGAAGTGAACGAAAGAATCGTAAACACTTTGAGTTACGCTGCTCAGAATAACTATACCTTTTCTTCAGAGGAGATCGATGCATTGAGAGAAGGATTGAGCAAATTGTCCTCGGCAAAGATTACTGTGGATAGTGATGATTTGTCTACTTTGCAAAAACTTCTATAACTCTTTTAGCCTTTTATAAATTCTCTATTTGCTAAATAACAATTCCCTTAATTCAAATTAATTTACAATCCTACTATACATATTGAACTTTCTTTCATAACAAATCGTTTTCATTCCGAGAGAGAAAGATCTTCTTTATAAGACGCTCATGATCTGTTCTCAATGCCTTACTTTGTGAAAGATTCTTTTCACACATTATATCATCAAAAAGCGCAGCAACTGACTTGTATGAGCCTTCATCCACAAACTTCTTAGCCCGACTTTCTGTCATGCCCTTGATTTGGCTAAGCATCATTACTATACAATCTTTTGGTGTCTCTCCAGATTTGACTTTACCGATATTGGATACTTCACTGTTCCGCTGCAGAGAGTCGTTATATTTGGATGACAACGTGTATGCTATATATTTCAACCATTCTAACATATCGCCGAGCCCTTTGAAGGACTGAAATGCAAAACCATGTTCTACTTCGTACCTGAGTAGTTTTTGCTTGATATGAGAAGGTTGAATCATTTCCTCGTAAGTTTGTGTGACTTTTTTCTTTTTCGAAGAATCATCAGCAGTTGGATCTAATCGTTGTTGAACTTTCTCTTTATAGGCCCTATTTGCCTTTGTCTTCAGAGATTGCAGGTACTGATCGTATCCAGTCACCCATACAGCAATCTTGGTTCCTTTATACTTTGCTTTGATGGAATTAAGATGCCTCTTCATGATTCCCTTCTTGAAAAGCTCAATCAAATCCTTGCTATTATAGAGAAGAATTGTAAAGTTTTCAAACAACTGGCGGGGTTTAATTGGAACAAATGTGTTCTTTCTTTTGTATAAGGCTGAATCGACATATCTTTTGAAGCGGATAATGGGCAATGTGTCTTCAATAATTTCAAAATGTGCAGGTTGCAAATGCTGAGAGTATTCCTTATTCAAGAGCTCCAATTTCTCATTTAATACATTTGTAAAACAGCAGGTGATTTTTTCAGTCAACTCTGCTTTTGTATACTTGGCCTGGTTCACCTTTTTCAACTTTTCTGGCTCAAGTTGTTTGGCCCGCTCCAACATCACTTCTAACCGCTCATCAGTGTACAGATTTATCTCATCGGTGACATTATCCATAAAGTTATTGTCTGTTTCCTTTATGAAAGTGGAGCTGTTTGAGATTTCACTCGTTTCACTTGATTGGGCGTTGGCAGCATTTTTCACAGAATTAAGAACGCTGTTTACAGATTTGGAGTATTTACTTGAGCTGTCCACACGCTTGTTCCTGACAACCGCTAAATCTGAAATCAAAGACTTGACCCTATTGGATTCCCTCCTTTTCAAAGACTTCAGTGTTTTCCTCTTCTGCTGGAGCTCTTCGTCAGTCAAGAGCCTTTCGTTGCAATATTCTATTTCGTTCAAGCTGCTACTGAACTCCGAAACTTCTGACGATAAAGTACGATCTTTCCTTGCTATGTTGAAGACGTTGATACCTGTTCTTGGATTTTTGGCCGAAGTGGTCATCATGTCATCATCCTTATCTTGCATATTCAATACAGAGTGTCGCACATTCTGCATAACTCTTGAAGGCTTCTCTGCTTGAAGTTGGGTGGCCGGTTTGCTGATTTTCGAGTTTTGCCATGACTTACTCTTGAGCGGGTTCTCCCCAGTTGCGATTCTCCTTCGACTAGTGCTAGAAGGCCAACTTTCATGGATGGGGCTCGACATTGAACCTAGATTTGCCCTCTGCCTGCTTGCAGAAATTCTATCTCGTTTGGGTGTTTCGTATGGGAACGGCAGTGGAACGCTCCCGGCGTTCATTATCACAGACAACGAGTCGTCAATTATCGTAGACGTATTGGTGTTGCTGCCGCTGTGGAGATGCACGTTGTGTTCGGTGACAATTTCCTCGGGCTCCTCATGATCATCAAGGTCAATTAGGTCGATTGACCGGTTGATCTGTGTATTTGGCGAAGATGTCGGGTACATGCGTGCTGCCTCTTCGACTACTTGTGCGTCGTCATCATCATCGTCGTCTATGCATATGAGCTCGGAGTCAAGTAAATTTAGTCTTTCGGGCACAATATGTCCAGCAGGGGAATCTGTAGGGTCATCAATTATCTCAATGACTTTAGCCTTGTCTATCTGCGAATGCAAACTGCCGCTGAACGAGGAAGAGGAGTTGCTATCTTTACGCGTCGACTGTTGCGTGTCACTGGCTGTGCTTCTGATGCTTGTCCTCGGCAGTCCAAAAATCTCCAGAAACTCCTCGTCATCAAGCACCTGACTCCCACCGCTCTTGCTTCGCTGCGTGCAGTCCTCCTTGCCGCCCCTGCTTTGCTTCGAACTGCTGTACCCGACGTCCATATCCGTGTCCCCTTCTGTGTCTACATCGGAGATGAGAGCAAACGACGTCTGCGAGTGGCTGATTGGCAGCGAGTTTTGCCTGTCATTCGAGTCTAGCACCACCGGGTCTTGAGACATTGTCTTGCACCCTGTTATCTATCCTGAGCCTTTCTCCAGGCCACCGACACCATCCTTCTCCGAGTGTTGATCTTTCAACCTGTCTCGGATGTAGACCGGAGCAGGGAGAAGGGGGGAAAAATCCAACCAAACACCGGCTCACGTGACCTTTACGTCGATCGGCGCAAAATTGCCATTTTGCGCCTATCTGCCCTTACTGCCTCTGCCGCTTCCGCTCTGTTGTTGTTGTTGTCGTCATTATCTGCTGCACCGCCCCGCCTGCCGGGCCCTTTTCAGCGAAAAAATCCGTTTGTGTGTTGTGGCCGCAATGGGCGAAAGGTAAACAGTGTTGAGATCAAAATAATCAAGACTGCCTAAACGGGAAGCAAAAGATGTGATTTTTTTTCTACTTGTTGCTCTGCAGTAGAGTGGAGTAGAGAGGGGGGCCTGTCAACGCTGGCCGGGGCTTGACCCCCTGCTGTTCCTCTCTGACAGACCCGCCCTGCCCTGTTTCTCGCTGGTTGACCGTTTGCTACTACCTCGTATACGTACAGCGTGCTTCTTCGCTTGCTCTTTTCTTTTCTCCTGCGTAACTTTTGTCGTTCCTTCTGGCTTGGTTTCCAGTGAGACAAACAAGTTTTCTTCAACCAAAAGTCAACCGGAAACAGCAACCGCCAACACGTCCGAACTCTACTGAAGCACACTAGGATCCTTTTTTCTTTGCTTTTCGTACTGTTTACTATATTTCAATAGAATATTGTTAACCTCCTTGGAATCGAATACTACCGAATTAAAAAATAGAAGTCATAAAAATGTCTTTTCTGTCTATCCTGAATAGACTTGTCACCGTCCTGCTTTTGGCAGGTACCACCTTGATGTTGCTTTTCATCGTGTTCTCCGGAGCAATCAAGGAATACCCATTCAATCGCTTCTACTGGGTCGAGGCCGACACTTCGTTGATTTCCACAGACCATGGCCAGTTTTCCAGATGGACTTTCTGGGGTATTTGCTATCCTGATGAGTTGAGCTCCACCGAGTCTAACAATTGTCCAGGCTTGGGTCCAGATATCCCTATTTCTCCTTTCGACAACTTCGGTAACTCTACAGCTTTGCCACAAGACTTTGTCGACAGCAGAAACTCCTACTACTATCTTTCCAGATTCTCGTTCCCATTGTTGTTGGTCTCTTTGGTTTTCTCCGGTGTCTCCTTTGTCGGTTCAGTGATGGCCCCATGCTGGCTTGCAATGAGGGAAGTAGTCACCTTCTTCGTCTTCATTGCTTGTTTGTTTTGCATGACCGGTTCAGCATGTATCACGGCCGTTTCGGTTATGACTAGAAACCAATTCAACCATGCAGGTATGTCTTCCAAGATCGGCGCCGACCTACTAGGTATGGTATGGGCATCCACTGCATGCTTGTTGATTTTATTTATGCTCACATGTGTTTCAACAACCCACAAGCTTTACAAAAAACACCAGGACCACGAGAGAAAAGCTCAACACTTGCAGGCCTCACAAGATCCAATCCAAGTCTCACTGCCTCCTTCTGGCCTCCCTGCACAGCCTGAAGAATATACCCAAGCCCCAGCGCATGAAAGTGCTGGCATCAGATTCTTCAAGATCAGAAGAAACCAAGACAAAGTTGAAGAAGACTCCATCGTATAATTGACAAGAGCTCCACCCTAAAACTCCGGGAATAGTTCAACAATAAGGGGATAAAAAAACGAAACACCTAAGACCTTATCATGACGACATACCACTACAACATTCATTCACCTCCAACTGACCATGCTACACTAGCAACAATTTGCGCATGCAGTGTTACCCTTTCTAATTTACCTTCGTACAGTTTAATAATCTTTAATTTACACTTCACTTTACCTTTTCTATCCTCGGCTTACAAATTTTTGTTTTATAGCTTTATTCGTTTCCTCTAGCTCACTTGAAAAACAATGCTTTTATGTCTATTAATTTCTATACTAATGTAGATATGTTACAATATAATGTTAATTCAAAACTTCCAATATTAATGGGTGACAGAGCATCTTGCTGCTTTGCAAAATCTCAGAAAGGTTCGAAATGGAAAAAGTCACGATTTTTCGCTTCTCAAGACACTTGTACAACAACAGCTGACAGAAGATGAAGTCAAAAACCCGCTCACTACTGAACAGACCAAAGCAACCATCTGTTTCATCGCTGTTTTCCAAGAAGTGTGTGATATCTTTCAGATTTTTTTCCAACGGCCTTGTCACCTTTTGTAGCGCTTTGACATCCTCATGTAGCGGCGTATTGTCAATGAGCTTAGTCAACTCCATGACTTTATCCGTAGGATTTCTCTCCAAATTGGATTTTTCGGCGGAAAATAGTAATAGGTCTCCGGTAACAATATCACTGAACTGGGTGTTGGTGTCATAGAAGCTAAAACCCTTCGAATCAACGAAAAGTTTTAAAACGTCTTTATCCCTGATTGAACAGAAATGCTCCATCATTAGGCGCTCAACTTCAACAGGAACTAGAACAGTATCTTTCTGGCAAAGAACGTATTCAGTCAAATGCTTTGATGCAAGAAGACATGCAGAGTCATCGTCATCAGTTAGGAACTCAAAAATGAAGCCTGTTACCATAAGCTTGATCTTCTCATCCTGTCCTCTTTGGTAGTATACTTCATTGAACGCAATCAGCGATTTCAATGCGGAAATACGGATAATGAACTCTAGGTTTTCTATAATCATACTCTGGATGTTTTCAATGAAGTAATTGAACAAGTCCACCTGAAGAATTGAATCTTTGACCATTAACCCAGAGATATATGAACCTAGTGTCTCCATCGCACTCAATTTTATGTCTTCATTGGACTCATTTTCCATCAGATGTAATAATTTTTGGGCATGTAATTTTAAAGTTTCTGCGTCTTCGGACTTGCTCGACTTTAAAACCAAAACCTTTAGTAACTGTAACCCTCTAGACTTTACATAATTCCAGGTAGTTTCACTTTCAAGTATTTTCCAAATACTATCAAGCAATAAGTCAGTTATGCTGTCAGTCAATACTGATTCCTTTATCTTGTCATCATAATGTTGAATGCAACTCAATTGAAGTTCGTAAAGAGGGGAAAAAATGCACTCATTTACCAAGGCTTCATTATCATCCATATTATCAAGTAAAACTTCAGACGCCTGCTTCAATGCCAATTGTTTAGAGCCATCTAGCGTAGAGGCTAGTTTGTTGTTAGTTTTTAGCCAATCAAACAGGGTCATCTCAAGTCTCGAGTCCTCTTTGGTCGTATTGAGCTTAAGCAAGGGTAAAACCTGGAGATAGGTCAGCTTAATAGGGAAACAGTTGATATCGAATAAAACAACAGACAATTTAGATTCAAATTTTTCTTTCAATTTACCGTCATTCTCAAATATCTCGTCTAAGTACTTTTCAGAGTCTTCAGGTGATAAGGCCAAAAACTTTAAAATAATCTCTCTAATTGCTAAAAGAGAACCATGAATTTTGTTATCATTATTTTCTGAGCCGGTTACATTGTCCAACAGCTTGGATATAATTAAAGACACGCCTTGAGAGCTGTCAATCATTGAAGGCAAACTTCTAGCTGCCATTTCCCTTACCTTCCAGTTCTTGTTTTCCAATATGTGAACTATCAAGGGGATAAAAGGGTCCAATCCAGTGTAACCAGGTGTTGGTTCCAAACGACTCATCACTGTTAGAATTGGAAATATTTTTTCGATTTCAGCCTGATTTTCAAATCCAGTAGCAATTGCTTCACTGAGAGCTTCATAGAATAATCCTTGGATAGATCCAAATTTTTCAAAAAACAGTCTAGCTGGATAGCTTGGAAGATAGTTAGCTCTGACCTTTTTACTGCTAAACAATCTATTCTGTAAAGCAGTGAACAACATCACAGCACAATTCCGGATTGCCCAGCATGGTGAAGAAAATGAATTCAACGCTAAAGCAAATGCATCATCAACATATAAAATAGACTCCTCAGAAAGAGCAACATCTATGAAAATTTTCTTAATACAGTTGAATGCATTGACTTGTGGTAAGTTAACATTGTTCATATCGGAGTCTAGAGCATTAACCGGGGATTGTGCTACTTCCATTAATTGGTAAAATGTTGGCTTAACATGTTTTTTATCACTACTCAATATTGCAGTGAGCAAATATGGGATACCGGCAGATCTTCTAGTAATATATTTGGATCGGGTTTGGATCAAATTTAAGTTCTCATGCAGCCATTTTTCTGGAATTGATTTAAGGGCTTCCTTAGTTTTGCAGAATGTGCAGCATGATATGAAAGTGGGATAAACTGCGGAAAAAGCACCCCTGTGTCTAATAGTAGCCAATTGCTCAAGTAAAAGAGGACCAAATTGCATGATGTTATGATCTGTAATTGGAGAATTTTTGGTTTTCAACATCGAATCTATCATGGTGGTAGATTCCTTAACACTTCTCCAAGCATAACTCGAAATAACTTGTGTCCCCTTTCCGTACATTGCTTCTTGTTCTGCGGTATATTTAGATTCAAACTCATCAAGCAAGAAACCCTCTGGAGAATCATGCTGCAAAACCATTTTAACTAGGTTCCAAATGTCACCTGATTGTTCTATTAACCTGTCCACAACATTATTACTAACCAAAATTTCGGAACATTTTTTATAGTCCATTATTTCAAAAATGAATTTAAATGCAGCAAAATATCCTTGAATACTGTATGAAATGCAGGCTGTTGCTATATCTTTTTTAGCTTCCAACAAAGAGGTATCAATTTTATCCAACAGAAGTAAAATAATCTTTTCACATTTGATGAAATCATTTTTACTCTGATAATAACTGAATGAGAACTTGAAAAATCTTGCACCAGAATCAACTTCCTTACCCTTGATATCACCAAGCATCGTTAACGCTCTTGACTGCAAAAGCTTCATATGAATATAATCATCTAAAGACAAAGGAGCCATAGAGATGACTTCTGTGGAGTAACTTCTAATATCTTCAAAATTATCCATGATATTGTCAATTACTAATCTCATCAATGCAGGATTATAGATATCGATTGAGAAAACAAAGCCAACCGCTTTTGTCCTTTCAATATACTTCTTTGCTATTCTAGAGTCTAGGCCGGATCTGATTAGAACAACTAGCAATTTGTAAGACATTTCCTTTTTAAGGTATGAGGATCCTGGTCTGAGAGATGCTCTGATGTAATTCAGTAATTCATTGAGAAAACATTTGCTCTCTTCAACTGCTTTAAACTTATCTTGGATTTCAAGTTCAAACTTACTAAAGTTCTTTTTGGTCAGACTGACCGCATCTCTGTGTAGCCCATAAGTTGAATCCTTGATTCTGGTGATAAACTTCTTGAAAGATGAAAACATTTCATTTCTTGTTTCAAGATCTCCATCCATGAAAATCATATCCAAAGACTCTGTAACTTTCTTATAGACAATAGACGGTACAATCTTTGAAAGTTTTGGGGAGGAGACAAGTAGCTGAAATGCTCCTATTCTGAATGACGCGGTTTTCATTTTCAGTAACAAAGAGAGTTCATCAATACTGATCAAAGGTTTCATTGTGTCCGGGTCAATCTCTAAAAATGGCTCGATCAATATGGCTGCATCTTGCGCAATTTTCAAGGTAGATAATAGTATGGGTATATTATTCTGACGAATAACTAATCTTAAGAACTTGATTGTGGCAGATTTGGAAACTAGGAACAAATTGGGAAGGAGATAACTTTCTATCCCTTTTCTGAGGTTTACATCAGTCAAAGAATGAATAACTTGTTCTTGCCATAGAGATAACCATCGGTCCTCCGAGTCTTCGGAGTAATTCGATCTCAGGACTATAAACACCGACTTTCCAACTACACTTCCCAGTGCTCTAGACCAAATGTTTGCCAAGCAATCCTTAACAAAATTTGGCTTCTTTTTTAGTATAAACTCTGCCGGCTGAACCTGTTTGTGCAAATGTTCAATCATGAAATAGAACGCTCTCATAGTATAAGGAAGATCTAGTGACGTTTTTAGCCATTTTGCAAACAGTTCGTTACGCTTTTCTGGAGCTAAAGTTGCTGTTAAATACGTTAACATTTTAACAAAAACCTCCTTCAACGCATTACCAAGTGCAGCTCCAGAATCGTTCCAGTAATCAATGACGTAGTGAAAGATGAAAGTTGCTTTCTCTTCCGTAAGTAAGCTTTCAAACTGCTCCTTAAAGGCAACATTCTTATTAAAAAGTTGCATACATCTGGAAAACCACACTGAAAGAGTATCACATGCAATTATTCTGTAGGCCGTCGATACTTTGCTTGCTCTCACTGCGGTGAAGATTGGATCGAAGGATCTCAAAAGAATATATAATTGACTTTCACTGTCTTGCCTGTTACTTTTCAACACTTCATCTTTCAGTGTGAAAAGTGCGCTCTCCATATCTTTGAGGCCCATTTCCAGCTCTTTGCTAGCCTCTAGTGGCAAGTTTAGGTCAGGAGATAAATCTCTCGACCATCATTCGGGATAATTCATGGACAAGTACGACATGAAAAACTCGATGTGGATTTGATGAAAAATTAAAAAAAAATCCTGTTTCCCGGCTGTGCTGGACCTTAGCTTTCAACGCGTCGAGGCTTGATTAGGCATGTTCGGCACGCAACTGATGATGTGTCTTGAACAGGATAGTTCGTTATCGCCAACTGGGTGGCACATTTCAGGGAACACAGACCAGCAAGAAAAGCTACGATTTAGCAAAAACAATGGAGGAAAAATATGTTGGTTTGCTTTTGGCAATCAGCTCGTCATTTGCAATAGGGTCGTCTTTTGTCTTGACGAAAATTGGACTATTGAAAGATGGATCTAGAGGAGAATCTCTTACCTATCTCAGCAACCCAGTCTGGATAGTGGGTACAACTATGATGGCGATAGGGGAAATTGCCAACTTTGCAGCATACACTTTTGCACCACCTATTCTCGTGACCCCTCTTGGTGCTCTTTCCGTCATTATCGGTGCGGTTCTGGCCTCAATATTCTTGAGAGAGAAGCTAGGTGTTTTGGGCAAGTTGGGCTGTGGTATCTGTCTTTTGGGGTCCATTATCATTGTTCTTCATGCTCCTCCAGATAAAGAGATTAACACTGTCGATGAGATCTTGGCATACGCCGAGAGACCAATATTTTTGGCGTATTTATTCGTTGTCAGTACATTTTCCATTTTCATGATCATCAAGGTTGCACCTAAGTTCGGTTCCAAACATCCTATGATTTACATTTCGATTTGTTCTGCAGTCGGCTCGATTTCCGTCTGTGCAATTAAGGCTTTTGGTATTGCATTGAAGCTCACTCTCAGTGGCAACAATCAGTTTTCCCATCCCTCAACTTACATTTTCATTATTACAGTCGTTGTTTGTATTTTGACCCAGATGAACTATTTCAACAAGGCTCTTGCCCAGTTCGATACTTCTATTGTGAATCCACTTTATTATGTCACATTCACCACTGCCACATTATGTGCATCGTTCATTCTCTTTGGTGGGTTCAATACCGCATCGATTGTTGATGTCATCTCCTTGTTGTCTGGATTTTTGATCATCTTCAGTGGTGTGTATCTTCTAGACATCTCCCGACACAACCCTGATACCGAAAACCAACAATTGTTTTCTAGTAACAGTGAAGGGTTGAACGACATTCCACTTAATAGTGACTTCTCTGCATATCAGTTTAGAAAGTCTATGGAGAATGGCAGACCCGATTACGTTGACCTGGAGAACAATGACAATACGATACGCAGCAGAAGGTCAGACAGTTTTGAGATCTGAGACAAAAGCAGGACTTTGTTAGTTTAGCTACTCATTATATAAAGGCACATTCAAGCTTAGCTGAATGGAACAACAAAAAGTAAATGGATAGTATGGGTTTTAAAAACGTAGAGAGCAAGCTTTTTTTATAAAGTATCTGATAAGCCTTTCTTAGAGTACAATATAGTTTCTGCCTACATAGTAAGGATATTACTATAAAACGAATTATCTAGCTCGACTATGTGATAAGCTCAGCCAGTGGTCAGATCCAATGAAGCTGAATAGGAATGTAACTGTGGTTATTGATATGTGGTATAAATGATTAGTCAGATCAGATATCATCGATATCCAAGTCACTAGCTTCTCCATCCTCATCGGACTCAGCACCGAACTCAAAGTTCATGTCTTCGTCTTCCTCACCACCGAAAGTATCGGTTTGGTTGATCTTTGCGGATTCTGGCAATTCTCCCAACGAAACCAATTGTCTGGCTTCATCGGCATTGTATTTATGGACAACATCACACTGTTCGTTCTGGAAGTCTCTCAAGGCAACCAAGATGATATCACCCTGAGACATCCAGACTTTCTTTCTCAACTTACCTCTGATATGTGCTATTCTAACATTGCCGTCGAAACAGGTAGCCTGGACTCTACCGTTACCTAACATCTTTGTAATTTGAGCGTATTCTTGATCTTCATCCCTGAGAATAAGCTCCCTCTTGGTGGTGTTTTCATTCTTTCCTCTTCTTCTGTTCTTACCACCCTTTCCTTTTCCTTTGTTGGCCATGTTGAAAGGAAGCTGTGCTGTTGTGTTTGCTGTATCAAAATTCAGCAGTAGAGCCAGAGAGACCAGTCCAGTGGCAAAGAAATAGGGCAAACCTTCCCTTCATCCTCTAGAAGCTGAATTTTTCACTCTTGTTGAGGCGACAAGAAAAAAAAGACGAAAATCAAACGAGGTTGCAAATCCGTGCACCATGCGATCGATTTAGCGACTGAGTGCCATGAATTTGTCACCACTATGGGGAAAAGATGAAGATTTAACAGAAGAAGGAGGAAAGGATAGAGAGAAAGAGAGAAAAAGAGAGGGGCCAGAAGAGACTTTAGAGCAAGCGCAACAGAAGTTGGAATTCTCCGACTGAAGAAGCAGAAATACCATGGACTCATTTGAGCTGCAGATGCAACTTACGGGGCTCTTGATGGGTCTAAACTCGTCCAAACAGGCGTCTCTCGAAATATGCAATTTTTTGATACGAAACTATGTCACGCAAGAAGACCTATACCCAGCACTATTAGACGTGCTTCCAAAACTAGACATCAACAAAAGACTCAATTTTTTCCAGTTTATCGACGATTTCCTTACTTTGGTCACCACAGAGCCAAAATACAAGGACAATGACATAATTTTCAACTACGCTTTTCTCATAATATCGGACTTGCACAAGATCTTGCAGTATGTTCTGCCGGAAACCCCATCGAGCGTGACTGACTCGACTTCTCCAGGCGCCGAAGCTGGCGTGAAAAGATCGGACATTAGAACTTTGGCGAACTTACCTTTTTGCTACAACATATTGGTGCACATCTCCACACTTTTCAATCCTCAACTTCTTGCCCAATTTAAGCAGGACTACAATAGCAACCTACTCACTGAAACAGATATTGACAATGTGAAAAGGGGGATATTTTTTGATGAGAAGAGCATGTACATGGAGAATGTGGAACCAACAAAATCAAGTCATGTGGATGACTATGTTAACTCTAGCCCAAAAGCAAATGATAATTCTCATCAACAACAGTCTGAAGACAATTACATACCTGAGAAAATTAATCAGGGGCTAATTGCAGCATGGGATTTTATAATAAAGAAAAGAAAGCAGAGTGAATATGAGTTCCTGTTAATAGATTACTTGGGTGATCCCTTCCATATCAAGCCAATAGAATCAACCAGTAGTAAATTTTCTAACTCTGGGGCAAACACCAACAACATCTCCAGCCCTACGATTTTTAACACAAGTGTCAAGAATACTGAAGATGGAGCCACCGCCAAGACCCCTGCTAAGACCCCTGCTAAGACTCCTGCCAAAACTCCTGGCAATATATCCTCTCAAACACCTTCGAACTCCAATATCTTAACGCTCACTCAAAGTCTAATTTTGCAAAGAATTGAAGCCGACAGGGAAAGGCAGAAGAGAGGTAAAGAAACTCTATGGGAAGTTGAACGTCCATCTGGTAGTATAAAGCTGCCGGAGTTTGAATACATATACGACACACTTAAACCATATGATGAAGTTGGAGATAAACCAATCATCGATGAAATGGAAAATCTATATGATTTGTGTACTTTCAAGGAAGCAGCTGTGAAAACTGTTGCAACCAAGAGTCATCCACCACCTACGAAGCAAAAACCTTCAAATAGATCATCTTCGACCAGAGCCAAAAATCGTGGAAAAGCTGCTTACGATTCTCATGATCTCTTTTATTCCAATCACAAAGCGAAAAGACCGCGTACGCATCCTAATATGAGCTCAAAGAATACCTATATTCCAAACTCAAACTCAAACGAATATATGGATAATAGACTTTACGACGGTTACTATGATTACGATTCCGAATGGTACTATAAAAATGGAAGACAGAGCAATTCTAAGAGAGGGGGTTATGGATATGAAAGGAAAAGATAGTTGATGCGTAAAAATCAGATTAAATAAATACAAAATCTATATAAAAGAAACATTTGTGATTAACTATAGTCATTGTATTGGGCCAGACAAACTTTCTAGTTAATTGAGGAGGTTTATCAAATTGTTGATACCTTTAAGCGAGTATTTGGCACACGTTCTACTTTTTCCAGTTTGTCCAACACACACGGTGACAATATCCCCAACCTCGACAGAGTCCGAGTATTCTGTGATGCTGTTAAAGTAACTGAATATCTCCTCGTCAATTTGGGTCGTTGCACCGCAGGCAAAGATAAAATCATAGCATTTTAACGAAGAATTTGACGCCAAGCCGGAGCTACTCGTTTTAGTTAATTCAATAGGAGAAATTGGGCCAGGGGAATGAGTAATCGAGGAACCTCTGGCTTGAAATACGGGTGAAGTAAATGCTGATGCTGTTGACGGAAGTTTTTGTAGATTTTCATTACCTTTATTTTGTTCCATGATAAATTCCAAGGCCCTAGTTATCAAATTCATCTCCTTTACAATTAGTATTCCACTTTTCAAACTGGCATGTACATTAAACTCTTTCTCAAACAATTCATTGATATGCGTGATTAGATCGCCAATTAAACCATTCTTGTAATCTTTATCAATATTAATAGTGGTTTCTGTATGAAACATTACGGTGCACTCTTCGACTTCGTAATATGAGCCTGGAAGACGTTCGCAAAAAGCTTTGATTATATCAACCACAGTTGGAATCCATGCTTTTTCTGATTCGTCAACAACTGTGAACCAATCACTAGATTTTGGAGGTTTTATTATTCCTCCATTTTCTGCAATCAATCCAATATCTGGTACACGTCTGTACAATCTAAGCAATTCCGATCTTTGGAAAATACTGAAAATGTACACGTAATTATTCGAATCAGCTGATAGGTTAGTTAGAGTTTTGTGAATCAATTGTTGTTGATAAGAGTGAATTGTTTGCCCATGAATTTCCAAGTTTGCAGTCAAATCATCAAGATTCAAAACATACAACCTTTTACCATCGGCATCAGGAATAGCTCTTAGAACATTTTCATAGACTTTCTTAGTCAATGGCTCAAGTGTATTATATGACTGAAGAGATTTTGAGTTAGCATAAGCATTCTCGATATCCAGGAGACATTTTCTAACCCAAGTTTCTGAATCATTATTCAAGATTTGCTGGAATGAGCTATTCCATCTTTCGATCTTTTCGTCATCCAACATGTTCAAACATTGATAAATTTGACTTGATACTTGACGGATATTGTAAGGATTTGATAGCAGCGGACCCTTGGTCAAAACGGATGCAGAGCCAACGAATTCACTCAAGATTAATGGCGAGTGTAATTTCTCGGAAGCACAAATAAATTCATGACAAGTTAAGTTCATTCCCTCTCTTAGGGTTGACACTATGAATACATTTGCTTCGCTCAACAAGGCAAGGTATTGCTCGAATTCAATATCCTGATTCAACAAAATAACAGGTTGATCAATTGAAATGTTTCTAGTTTTCGAATTTATTCTTTCAGTGATGGCCAAAAGTTCATTTTTATAGTCCTCATCGGTTGACCCACTTTGGACGCATATCAAAATCAAGATTGTTTCACTTATATATTCTGGATGGTCGTCTAAAAACCTTTCATAAGCTAATAATTTTTCTTTTAATCCTCTAATTTGATCTATTTTATCTCTGCTGACAATCAACTTTTTATTTGGCCATCTTTCTTCGATTAAATTCTTCCAATTATTCACAATGTTTGACCTCAGTTGAGTATTCAGATGTTTGAAATTCAATCCAATAGCATTGTAAGAGACTGTCGTAAGTCTGTTATTGTAGTAAACTCCAGTAGAATTGAAGTCTGCTAGCAACAACCTATTAGAACTTTGCAAGAAATGGGCCATATATTCTTCATTCTGGAAAGTGATACAGTCTGCACCTAACATACCTTCCAAAATCTTTTTCCTCTGTGCCAAGCAACGGAATACTTCACTGGAAGGGAAACTGATGTGCAAGAAGAAGGCGATTTTAGCATCAGGGATTAGCTTTCTTAGCATGAGAGGTAATAGCATCAAATGGTAATCATGAACCCAGATAATATCACCCTTCTTGTATTTTTCAGCAATTTTGTCAGCATAAATCTGGTTGAGTTCTTCGTAATACTTCCAGGAATGGTTTTCAAAGGCATTGGACTTTGGGTTATCAGGAATTTGATAATGGAAAATGGGCCAAAGAATTTGCTTACAAAATGACTTGTAGTGGCCTTGGAAAACCTCATCGTCAAGGAAAATAACGTCTGAATTATAGTTGTCTTCTAATTCAGTCGTAATATCAGCTTTAATGTTCTCTGGAACAATGTTCGATGGAATCGATATTGTTCCCATCCACGTAAAATCTCCCAAGTCACTATCTCTGGCAGATTCTATAGAGTTGATCAAACTACCATTTCCCTTGTCGAACTCTACGACTTTCCATGGTGAAGTGTTGAAAATATCGTCCATATCATCTGTGAACCTATGGGGCCTTGAAAACCCACCAAAAGGAACAATCCTGTTACAATCTTTGGTGATCTTCATTACCTCGTCCTCCTCGTTCTGTAACAAATCTGTGTAGTTCCCAGAAACGGAATCATAGTTGTAAGTGTCCATAATGTTCTTTTGTTGGAGTGGATCGGAATCATCATTGCTCGGTTGCCCATTTGTTTCACCACTGGACGCACCTACACCGATTTTCTTATCCAACGAAAGAATGGAAGCTGTTTTCAGGTTTCTTAGATTCGAATGGTGCGTCCGATTGATTCTCATACTCGACAGTTTTGGTTCTAGAAAGGGTTTCTTCGGAAGCACCTCGTTAACTAGAGGTTGTGGGGTCACGTTTCTTAACATGGCCTTTGGCTTGACAAGGGTCGGAGCCCCCTGTAACTGTCCGTAGGGGCTACGGCCTGCCTGAGGATGACTTGGGGTTGGCGCCAAGCTTGGAGGCCCCAGTTTTTCGGCGTACGGTGAGCTATATACGTTTCCCAACGAGTTCACGTCGTCGAGGGACGTGGAGCTCAAGTTCATTTTCGTTTTATGCGGGTTGTTGAAGAAGAAGTCCTGGACGGACACATTTTGGCTCGAGCTGTTGTTCAGGTGGGAAACATTACTAGAGGCGTGCAGGCCGTGTGGATGTTGCGGTATATGCTGGCTCAATAATGGGCTGGGAGAGGCCCCTGGTGCCTGATCAGCAAGTGCTCCAACCGCCTTTGGTCTTGGGACAACAATACTGCTAGTTGAGGATATCGAGTCGGTGTCGTCGTCGATGTTCCCGTTGAAGTTGCTGCTGTTCAAGTAGCCTTCTTGGTTGGAATCGATGGAAAGGTTGGACGAAGATACGTTGTGGGATAGGGCCTGGATGATGGAGAGGTTCGACTCATCATCATCGTTCTTCCCCAGGTTGGACGTTCTTCTCAGAGAAGCGTTAATATCTTGCTTTGGCACTTCTTTCCGGATCGGCTCGAAGATATCCCCCAAAAACTCGTTTCCACCCATATCCGCAGCATCTTCGGGCTTGAGTTCGAAATGAACGGTGTACGGCAAAAATCTAGATAAGAGAGTATGTTAGTAATTGCAAAGAGTGCTGATTCCGACAACGGCAGCTTGAATAGCAGACCTGTCCAGTGACGCAATTGCATAGCATAGAACTATGTCCAACGATTCTTCCCTTAGGGAAGAACTTGAAAAAACAAGAATTTCTCTACTCCGTTAATGAATAAATGACGCCATTGAAATACTTACAATGATGCAACAAAGATAGTCATGCTGGCGGCAGTGATAGTAAGTAGATATGGCTGCTATTGTGACAAACAAATGTGTTCAAACCTAGCGGAATGTACGAAGGCAATTGACCACAAAAGAGAATTGATCACTTTTTTGAGGACGGGTAGGACATGGATTCCGACATGTCCTTCAAGCGCAAGCCAAGCCGGATGTGTGGATAGGTTTCTCGCTTCTTCTTTTTCTGGAACAGCCCGCAAAGGAGCATCGTGGGTTATCACTTTGTCTCTTACGTCATCCAGCCAGAACGTTCTCTCGGACATACACATAGAATTGCATTCTTTCTTTACATATCTAAACACGATTCATCCGGGGGATGAAGTCTGTACAGAAAGAGGAGGGCACTGCTATCCTCTGCGTCTTGCCATTGGCGCTTTCATTTCACCATATTTAAGTTGTGTTGTATGGATGGAAAGAAAAAAAAATAATGTTTCTATTCTAAATAAGGGCAGACAAACCACCCGCCAAAACACCAATCAAACCAGAAACGTATAAAGTGTTTGAGCCAGAGTCATAAGTTGAAGTCTCCTCTTCGTAGTTGTAGTTTGAAGAATTGGTGTAGTTGTTGTATGGCTCAATGAACGACTCATCATCTTCGTCATAGTCGG
Organism: Pichia sp. PH4023; assembly: GCA_025531575.1. NCBI lineage: Eukaryota > Fungi > Ascomycota > Pichiomycetes > Pichiales > Pichiaceae > Pichia > Pichia sp. PH4023. The sequence goes on along the minus strand of JAMGYR010000017.1, from coordinate 186,476 downwards.
CATCTTCATCTCTCGCAAATTTACTGCGTCTCTTCATCTTGATGTTACCACAGGATATTTTCTTGTTATTCTGGTCAGTGATGACTAAAGATTTACTACCAACAAAAGCTCTGTTGTTTGGGTTCAAAGAGAGATATGGATCGGAATATCTGGTTTCAAAACAGGTAGTGTTGATGTAACCATGTTTACCGGATAAGTCACCGACAGAACATAGGGCGTCATTATCGAGATCATCGCAGTGCTTGTAGTGTGCATCGTAAGGGTTCAAAATGCTTCCACCGTCTTCACAGTTGCCCTTTCTACTTACCTTGGAGTCAAGAATATGGTATTGGAAAGGACCTGCATTTGGAGGCAAGCCCGTGACGTCCAAATGGACGTCAACGACACCGTTATTCGATGTAAACTCGATGATACCCTTAAGTAAACCCTTGTCGAGATGTGCTCTTGCGACTGCCTTCCTTTTGGAGTCGGAATTGTAGGGAGCCTCGCGGGCAAGGGCAACAGAAGTTAATAGGGAGGTAGATACAAGATTCTTAATAGCAACCATTTTGTTTTTTTTTATCTTTTAGAAGCTCAGAAGGGAATTAGCAAAGTCGTTTTTTTTTACTAAAGAACAGCGATTACTCAGACGGTATCGATAGTGAGTGAACTGAGAAGGGGGAAGACTCTCAAGAGGAGGAAGAGCAGAAGCAGAAGCAGCGGGGAGCAGAAGAAGACACAGAAGAAGAAGAAGGGACATATTTGTATTCCTGGTCCGGGGAGAATCTGTTGCCACGGAGGGAGAGGAAAAGGGGCATTGGAACCGCAGGGTACAGAAACGTGTGCCCCAAGGTATCCCCGAGAAAGAGGATTTTCGAATTGCCGCATCCGGCAGGTGCTCATTTCTTCCCCGTCACAATCATGTTGCCTCTTCTGCGGGCTCGCCTACCGTGCCCTACCCGTGCACCGCTGTCTTGTTTCTCGTTTCTCGTTCCACCTTTCCGTTTTCTGTTTCGGCTCTTTTAATTACACAGCCCGCACTTCCCTGTCCTTCCGGGCTAACCGTTTCGGCGTATCCTGATCCTTATCGTACGCGGAAGCTCCCTGGCGGAGCGAGCGGAGGGCAGCAGCAGCACGAAAATGCTGCCAGGGATAAGGACTGGATTGGGAGATAGAGGGTTCCGGCCTGCCACCCGCCTTCCCGATGTGGACATCTCTCGATCCGACATAGGCGATGATTGCTATCTCTATTCCGTGACCGAACCTACCTTAAGCCCGAGCCAGAGGCCCTTCCTCCTTCCCATCCGCCAAGCGATCGACTCCCTCTACATGTGTATGTACACGGTCTGATACCGCCCTACACGCCGGACCCCTCCCCCCTGCTCACTTCCTCTTGCCCGCAACGTCCCACTATTAGTAATCCCCAGCGGGAACGACCACATAACTCCTTCTTTTCTTTCTCATGTGCCGATATGCACCTTTCTGTGCTATGGAAAATCGGACATGCGCCTTATCGTCGAGATAACCCTCGTTCTGGCCGCTGCGACGCCGAGGCAGGGGGTAGCACTTTCCTCACCCTTCTTTTCCACTCCTTTTTCTTACCGCTTCTCTCATCTCTGACCACATACAGTCGTTGACGCCAGAAGCTCCTACCTCCCCGAATAGCCCTGGCCCCCTTGTACTGGGCCTGTCTGTATATGTAGCCCATTCCTGTACAGAGCAGGAAAATCCGCGGAATGCGAAAATGAAAAACGCCAGAAGTGAGAAAAGCCGGAAGGAAAAAAAAGTCGAAATGCGAAATAAGGAGATAAAATTTTTTCAGTGTCGCAGTCGCACACTGCGGTGCTCTCCCACAGCATATGACCACGCTATACCTCCCCCAATCAACCGAGCGACCCTTTTTTTTTCCAGCGCTATCACCCTGGTTGGCGATTTGATATTGACGGTTTTCCAGTTTTTTTTTCATATCTTTTTTATCTGGAGTGCTGTCCACTCTCATCTGCCTCTGCCAGTGCTGTTGCGGTTGCTTCTGTACTGCTTTGCTGCGTTGCTGCCCCTCTCTGCTCTGCACCATCCATTGCTGTATCCCGACCACCTTTCGGCTTCTTATCTGTGCCTCTACATACACACTCTATCTGTCTGCCGCCTAGATATCGTTCTCAGCTTCCCCACCCCCCTCATTCTTATCTACGTCATTTTTCAGCACCACACACAGCGTTATCTGGATAGTTCCTTCTCTGTGTCCTGCTCTACCCCACCCACCTACCCACATCCACGTATTTAGCGAATCACTAAAGCACCTTACACCTGCTTTGCATACCGCTGTCCTTTCAAGTCTGCTCTTTGTGTTTCTGATTGCTCTTTACTGATTCTCAGAAGGACTCACTGAAAAAGGGGAGAAACCGAAAAAAAACAAGAACTCCAATTTAGAGATAAGTCGAACCATCTAGCATGCTGAAGGCGTCCTCGTCAAACATGGAACATTTGGCATCTACGAATATAGACTCGGGTAATTCCTCCCAGAATCCCGCCTTGCCCCAGGTCGTTATGGCCCCATCGGTCCCTCAGGCTACCACCCCTGCTCAGGCTCCTGCCTCTGCGATCCACCTACCACCGTTCTCAGTGCCATCCGCATCCCCTCCAGCGGGTGCTACAGCGGCTTTTTCTGCTTCCCAGCACTCGCCACGGTCGATCCATGCTGGGAACAACCAGCATTCACAGCCTACAATCAAGCCTGAAGTCTCGGTGAAGGAGGAGTTCAGAGATGATCCGCAGTTCCCTGAACCACACTCCCAGCAACTGTCGCCATCGGCATCCAATCAGGACAACAGCTCTTCCAACGAAGACGGCTCCAAGAAAGACTTGGACCATATTGTCCCCAATGCTAAGACCACCACAACAACACAGTCGAACGGTTCCACAACAACAAAGCAGAACATGTCCACCCCGACATGTAAAAATTGTAAGACCCAAACAACTCCGTTGTGGAGAAGAGACGAAACAGGCCAGGTGTTGTGTAACGCGTGCGGATTGTTCTTAAAACTGCACGGACGTCCAAGACCCATCTCCTTGAAGAGTGATGTCATCAAGTCAAGGAATAGAGTCAAGCACAACAATAAGTCATCGCCAAACACTCCCGAGTTGAAGGCCAAGGATGTCAACGGCTCAAACGTGCTTAACGGAACCCACAGTAACGGTAATAGTAATACCACCAATAGCAACTCCAACGGCAACCATTCATCATCAGCTTTGTCTTCCAACGGAACTAATCTTCCTAACCAAAACGGTATGCAGAACATTAACAATTCGAGCAATAATAAGATCTCCTCAAAGTTTTTGCCAAAGCAATACAAGCCAAACTCGAAAAATTCGAAGTCGAAAAGATCAACTAAAGGTGATTCCAAGGACCAATCTGGCAAAACTGGTAAAACCAGCAAACCAAAACAGCTGAGTCATAGTGATGGTGTTAATGGCAATATAACATCTCCAAACTTGTTACCACTCTTGCCCAGAGGCCAGACCACCCAGAACTTGCCTTCTGGAACTCCTTACACATATGCTTCTACAACTGCTTGGATGAATAAGACTCAGGGGACAAACATCCAATCTCTTCATTACCCTTCTTCCACCCCAACACAGTTTGTTTCGAATCTGAATAGAATCACCTCACCTCTTCTGTTATCCACCACGACACCTCCAAAGTTGAACCCAACCCCTTCTCAATCCCAATCTTCCGAAAGATCTTCCTCAATGAACTCTGTTCCAAACAACCTGAATAGAGATGCAGTGCTGAATGCAGCGGGTGCTTTAGAAATCCTGAGCCAACAAGCCACCTCGACAGATTATATTCCTGGAATGAGATTGAATTCTCCACATTCAACTCCTCTCTCAAACCCATCTCCGATGGTGGAGAAGTTACCTCCGATTGGTCTGTTATCTAGATCTCAAACTTCATTAAATGAACATGACGGAAAACCCTCATCCAATGAACCAACTCATTTGCATAATATCTTATCCCCTCCAAACACCGATATCAAATCACCATCTCCAGTGGCAGGTATAAATCTTTTGCAACAACAGCGACATTATCAAGCTGCTGAACAGATACATACCACCCTTTCTCCGCTGACCGCAATGACACAACAACCCCCACTTCCTCTGCAGCATCATCAACAACAACAGCAACAACAACAGCAACAGCAACAGCAACAGCAACAACAGCAACAGCAACAGCAACAGCAACAGCAACAGCAACAGCAACAGCAACAGCAACAGCAACAGCAACAACTGGAACAATCACAGTCGCAACAACAGCTGAATAAACTCCCACCTCTCAAAAACGTGCCCGGAATTTCCAATGTAATGTACAATAACGATGAAACAAACTCGAAAATTCATGCTTCATCTGCTAGTGCCAGTGCTGATGTCAGTTTATTGAATATTAACAATATGAACAACTCTGGTCTTCATGATGAAAATGAAAGGTTACGTACACGGATTAGCGAACTGGAACTAGTGAATGATTTGTACAAGACACGAATCAACGAACTTGAAGAAGTCGATGCAAAGTTTCAAAAGGCGGAATCAGAGTATAGAAAACAAATTCGTGACCTTGAATATTCTTTGAATCTTCACAACCAGCAACAGGTTAACAGAAAAATGAAATCCGAATTTAGTGGTGAAAAGCGCCAGGCTAGTAACGATGACGCCGTCAATGCAGGGCACATTGAAAAAAGAATCAAAGTTGAAAATTGATTGTATGTGTATATATTATCTTTCTCCCTCCCCCCAAAAAAAAACCCTTTGTGTCCTATTACTTAGATCTATTCCAAACTTTTTTCTTCTTTATAGTTTTGATGCTTCACTTTTGTTTTCCCTTTTTTTTAGGTTATCCATGACAGCTTTATGATAAATTCCATTTTAAATATGATATGAACTAGAAGTAAAAAAATACATAGTGTGCAGTCACGTGATTGGAAATCGTATCGAAGAAAATTATAATGTCAGATGTGGACTAGACCTTTTTAACCGAAAGGCGAAAATTCGGTGAATGTGTGTAACTATGTACTTAGGCCTAGCATAGGTAAAAACTAAAAGGAAAAGTAAGAATTGGAAATCATGGAACAGAACTCAATAGCTTCCAAGTACAAGACATTGAATGCTGACTTGAAGAGTACACAAGGGAAATTGACGCTTGACCAGTTTCGAAAGATTCACAACGAGTTCATTCAGCTATCCAATTTTATAGAGCAAGCTGATTTGTTTTCTGAAAACGAGACGCTTGATGAAGTATCCACTTCTTCATTGGCATACTTGCTTGTTCCGTACAAGCATGGGAAATTTATTGATTCGAATGCTGTCAGCTCGCAATTAGGAGTTGATGCAGAGCCTGGAAAGCGTAATAGACTGAGACTAGTGACCCTCCAAATAGTGGAATCGATGCTATGGAAGTTTGTTTCGTTGGTTGCCTTGGATCTAAAGATCGGAGATTCCCTCGGTAAGGATGATGAAAAGTTCAAGGGAATATACAAATGGATCACAGCTTATTCAGATATTAGACAGCGTGAGATCTCCAACCACGGAACGAAAGGTTTTGTTAAGCTGAATGAATTGGAGCAGATCAGTTTCAAAGGTGCAGGTCCTATGGCACGCAGGGATATGAAGGTAAACAAATGGAATCTTGAAAAAGAGTTGGGGCAAAAGGTGAAGCTTATTGGGGATGTCGATGACATGGTTGGTAAATTGGACGAAGAAGTGGTCAGAAAGGTTAGGATAGATCAGCTATTGCTTGCAATAATTGATTCTGTCAGTTTACTAGAGAGTAACGCCATGGAGAGAGAAATGTTGATTAATATACAGGGCAGCTCAGACGATGGCATGGAACAGCTCAAGATTGAGGGCATGAAGCTTATCAGCCCTGAAACGGAAAGTAAGGATTCTAGAAAAAGCCAAAACAAAGGTTCAATCTTTGACAAGGGGTACACCGACAAGCTTGAGTTCTCAGACAACGACAAAAAGCTTCTCAGCAAAGAGGGCAAGGTTTTGCGCCCTTTCACCATCGTCGGCTCAGATAAACAAAGGAAGGAGTTACAAAGCAAGGTTTTTGGGACCGGGCAGGTTTTGCCGTCAATGACTGTGGAGGAATTGGTTGAACAGGAGCTACAGAATGGTGGTATGGTGAAACCAAAGGAGGAAGAGCCCGAGATCGACGAGGACGATTACGAGTGGCAGAACAAGGAAACGCGCCGTTTGAGAGAGTGGGATGACTTTACCGACTCAAACAAGAAAGGAAGTGGTAACAAAATGGGGAACATTGGCTAGCACCCGTCCCCACACTTTTCTAAACTTATCTAGGTCAGCACTTTAAAAGAGTATTCTATCCAGATGTAGCTTCTACAAAGTGAACAGTTTTCGTGTGCCACGCGCACCGATTTTCATGGCGCCAAAAAAATTCAGTATGGTGCACGCATTATTGCTGCTAGAGAACAATAGACCTGCGTTGTTGTTGATGTTGGTGTTTTACCATCTGCGTCGGAGGCGAACAGAGAACAACATTTACATTCCAGCCACTGGCACACATACACACACTGATAAATAGACACGATGTCGAACTTTGTGCCTACCCAGTTCACTTCTTTCACCGATAATTTCGATTTCGATAAGCTCAAGGTAGGTGATTGATTACTGACAAGCCGAAATTTCTCTCCTTTCTTTTTCGAATGTGGTCACCAAATCACTAGGCATATACTAACATTTACACGCTCACGCGTCCTCCATTTATTCAAGACGGGCACTTCCTCTACCTTCATGAGCAACATCAAATCAATGAAAAAGGTGGACGACTTTTTTGACTTCTCGAGAATGTCAATTCCCAAGGGCATTTTCGACGTGCAGCAAAGAGTCACATACAACCTTTCCTACTTTGCCTCTAACTACACGGCGGTCGCCTTCCTTTTCTTCCTCTACTGTATCTTCACCAACATACCATTCTTCCTCTTCGTCTTCGTAGAGTTGGTCATCGTCTACTTTGTGCAGAAGGCATACGGCAACAGCGACGAACTCAGCTTGAGATTCTTCCGCTTGCATAGAAATGTCTGGTACTCGATCCTCCTCACCATCAACATTCCGGTTTTATTCTTCTGCAGTCCATTGTCCACGGTGTTCTGGTTGTCTTTGATCACGGCTGCGTTGGTCCTCTCCCACGCTGCCATGATAGACAAGCCTGTTGAGGCTGCCTACAGCAACGCTGTCTGAGCATATCGTCCGTATCTTCTGTATAGCTGCTGTATTGTTAGGTTCCATCTTTCGACTCTGTCAAGCTCTGAATAGGTCCTGACTGCGCCACCCAAGCCGATCGGCTTAGGTGGCGCAGTCCCGCACTTTTCTTTCTTTCCTCACTCCATGACGTGCTAATCTATCATCGGAGGAGGGTGGCACATCAGGAATGTGTTGATTAGATGAGCCCAGAAGACCAGATAAGGAGGGCTGGAGGCCCATATTCCGGAGAACAACCATACAAATCAACCAATTTTTCAACAACAAGCATGTGGCTGCATGTGGCGTCGTCGATGGTGGTGGTGAGCTCGTTTCTGTTGCTGTGGAGTTGTCTCACGCAGAGCGCCATCGGAGATGCTCAGATGACCAGCCTGCACGACACCAGCTTGAGCGACATAAGCTTCCAGTTCGAGCTCAAACAGATACATGATAAGATCCCTGGAGGGCGTCACTTGCGTCTTGACGTTGCACGTGAGGGTGATTTTGCTACGGCGACGAAGCTCGATGAAAGCGGTCTTATCACATCGTGTGAGATCAAAGGCCAATCCTCTCAGATTAAGCGAATAAGGGACCGAAGCCCCGACTCCATGGAATCGTATATATTTCATTCCTTACAGCATCCTGAAATAAATATGTACGATTCTCTAGAGTGGTCAATTGATGATATTGTTGTTCCGAATATATCGGATTCTGAGACCATCTTGCAACTTGCGAAATTAGCGTCCAATGCGTACGCCAGGCTGCCGGCTGATCCGAGCTGGCGAGACGTCAGCGATCCAGACTCAAATTTTGGGAAGGCTTTCAACGATAGTGATGGCTTTGGATGGACGGAAGGTGGACTACGAGGGCATATTTTTGTGGAAAGTATAGACGAAGAGAAGCTTAATAGATCTCCTTTGATCATTATCGCAATTAAGGGTACCAGTGCTGCCGGCTTGGGTGGTGGGAATGGTGGTGATGACGGTGAAGGCGGAAAGACGGGGGATGACGGCCGCACGGTGGAGATGGACAAGTTCAACGACAACTTGCTATTTTCATGCTGTTGTGCCAGGGTTTCCTCGCTATGGACCACTGTCTGCGACTGCTATGAAAAAGCCTACACCTGCAACCAAAACTGTCTTGAAAGATCGTTGAGAAACCCAGACCGGTACTACAAAGCCGTGTTGGATATCTATCGGAATGTTAGGGAACAGTACCCGGATAACGAAGTATGGGTGACGGGGCATTCGCTGGGAGGAGCATTGAGCTCACTGCTTGGGAGAACGTACGGGCTACCTGCGGTTACGTTTGAGGCTCCGGGAGAACTGTTGGCAACAAGAAGACTGCATTTGCCAATGCCTCCGGGACTACCTGTCGAAATGGAGCATATATGGCATTTTGGCAATAACGCAGACCCTATTTTCATGGGCGTGTGCAACGGTGCTTCTTCCAGTTGTGGGATCGCAGGCTACGCCATGGAGTCTGTTTGTCATTCCGGGTTAAAATGTGTCTACGATACCGTCACCAACTTGGGCTGGCACGTGAATATTTTGAATCATCGTTTGAAAACTGTCATTGACAAACTATTAATGATGTCGAATGAAACCGCACAGTGCGTAAAACCACCGCCTTGTTTGGACTGCTACGACTGGACCTTTGTTGACCATTCAAACAACCGGAAACGTGTGACGAAGTCGATTTCTCATCCATCGCCAACCAGTTCTTCATCGTCCACTACTTCAGGAACGAAGAAGCGCAAATGTTTGAAGAGGACGTGGTATGGTTCATGCTACAAGTGGTCCGACGATGACGACGACGATGGTTCTGGAATGTTTTACCACAGGCTTCCGGTGAAGACCGATTGGGTGATTTAGACGAAGTAATCATTCCAGTTCAAGAACACTTACATCTTTATGTTTTGTTCCAGACTTGGGTAGTGACATACTACTTGTGCGAGTTTATAAATGGCATTTTTGGGTAATAATTGTTGTATAACAGACAAACAAGTTCGCAAAAAAAAGTAAGGAAAAAAAAACTGATGAGTGTGTGGGGTGTACGAACGCGTTCTTGTTTTCTTCACTAAATTGACGCGTACATATCGGAAAGTTGTCGTGTTCTTCTCTAGGATACCAATTTCTATATCAGAAAAGACGACCTAACGCAACACCGACCTGTCGCCAAATCACACCACAGAACATGTTTAAGAAGGTTAAAAGAAGAACACAAGGACGCCGTAATTTTGATGGTCCAGTTACCTATCTCTCTGGACCCGCCGATGAAACCATCCTGAAAGAATATCCGGATAGAATATCCTTCTACAAGCTCCCACCTATGGCAGAAGTCACTTTGGACCAGTTTGAGACTTACGCAATAGACAGACTTAAAATTCTAATAGAAATAAGTAACTTGCAAAGTCAGGGGACAAATTATAGTGATCTCATCAAGCTAATGACGGAGAGAATCAAGATGCTGATGCCACTGCATCCCTTAAACACACTTGAACCAGATCTATTACTTGAAGAGAGACGAAAAGATCACTACTCACACTTTATACTCCGTCTTGCCTTTTGCAGGAGTGAGGAACTAAGGAGAAAGTTTATCAGTACTGAAACATTTCTGTTCAAGTTGAGGTATTCACAGCTCACCAAAAGTGAGAAACAGCAGTTTATAAATAGCTTGGACGTTCCATGGGAAGAGGTTACTGATAGTGAGAAGGAAGAGTTGAAGGCAGAATTGATTGCTACCCATTTCAATGACATCTCCATCGGTTTCAAACAGGGAATACTAGGTGGTTCTTCAAGCTACATACAGCGCAAAGTCGTCGAGGAAAAGGATGTCTGGGAATGTCTTAAAGAGGAGAAGGTCAGCAAGCTACCTTGGGAGAACGTTCCCGACCTTGTTGCGGGTAGGAAGGTTGTGGTGAGGAAGGGAGAAGCTTACGTACCTGAGTTTTTGCAAATGAACCTTTTGGCTAATGAATTCGGAAAATATCTTGAGGAGCAGCTGCTGATTACCATGAGATTACTCCCAGGGCTTGATGAAGACGAAAGGTTGGTCCCTGTGTTGGACAACTTGTCCAAGGGGTACATTAGCAGTGAGTTCCAGGGCTTCCAGGAGGGGGGTGAGCAGGCGGACTCGGAGGTCAATGCGGGTAACGTCAAGCAGTTTGAGAAGTACTTCCCTGCTTGCGCCAGACGTCTAGCGGACGGGTTGGAGGAGCACCACCATTTGCGGTACACTGGCAGACAGCAATTCACGTTGTTCTTGAAGGGCATTGGGATGGGTCCGAACGAGTCCTTGAAGTTCTGGCAGAGGATGTTCACCAGCGGGCCGGGCGCCATGACGGTGGAGAAGTTCAACAAGGAGTACAAGTACAATTTCAGACACAGCTACGGTCTCGAGGGCGCCAGGATCAACTATAAACCGTGGAGCTGTACCCAGATTTTGTCGAAGCCGAAGCCCAACAAGCAGGAATCCCACGGGTGTCCGTACAGAGATCTGCACAGTGAGAGCCTCACTACGCTGTTGAGGAAGATGGGCATGAAGGACGATGGCAACCTGCAGAAGGTGCTTGAACTGAGCGACTCGAGAGAGTACCAGGCTGCCTGCACAAAGGTGTTTGAGGTTCTCAACTCGGCCACGATCCAGGAAAACATCGGCAAGGGTCTCAGCATAATGGAGGCCCCAATCACCCACCCGAATGACTATTTCAACAGGGGGGTGTTGTACGAAAAGCGTCTCGAGGAGAAGACCGGCTGAGTTCCCTCAGGGCCACATATGTACCTGTGTGTAAGGCACCCGTAACCGTTGACACGCATTGTCTTACGTCTACCCCGACCTCTTCCGCTTTCGGCATGTACCTAACCCGGACCCTGGCAGCGAAGCTCGATCCGCACTCTGGTGTTTTTGCTTGCGAGACGTTTCGGGCATTGTGTGGAGGGTAGCAGTGTTTGAGGTCCGGGTGACGTTTTAGAAGACGTGAAGGAGATAACAATAGGGACGGGTCAGACTCGTGCATGAGACCAACCGCCCGAGCAAGATTGCAAAAGCAGGCATGCCATTCAAGATCTTCCAGAAGAGAGACACGCCCTCCTCTCCGGCCTCTCTTTCTTCGAGGCTGGTGCCTGCCACACCGAAGATGAGAATCGGCGAGTTTTCCCTCAAGCCACCGGTGACCCCGACGCTTACAGACGCCTCTTTGCGTGGGGAGCAGAAGAGGACGGGGATACTCGAGGCGCAGTTGAAAGAGGTGAGTCTAACCGCGTCGAAGGCATACGACCAGGTTGAAGACTTGACGTTGAGAAACAACATGCTGGAGGACCAGGTGTTGCAGCAGAAACAACTCATTGAGAGCTTCACACAGCAGTTGGAGGACGCTACCCGAATCCGGCAGGAGCTGAAGGCATTCCAGGATCAGGAGAGAGAGAAGATAGAGAAACAGGGCCAGGAGTCGGACACGTTTTCGAAGCTGGCGCACGAGAAGGAGGCTTTGCGGGCCGATCTGGAGAGGATGAAGGAGGAGCTCCAGCAGTGCAAGAGCATCATTGGTGAGAAGAATGCTGTTCTCGAGAACATGAGTGAGCAGCATCGGAGAGAAGTGCAGCAGTTGAGTAAACAGCTGCGGAGCGTCCCAACCAAGCCGCAGGTGATTCTTAGGGCTGCCACTCCGACAGGAGACGAAGCGGACAAGTGCAGCCAGTATAGAGATATTGTGGATATGCAGAAGAAGAAGATTGAGGAGCTGGAGACAGAACTGGAAGTCAAGACCGACGAGTACGAGAAGTCGCTGGGTGAGATCAAAAACACCATGTTAGTGTTGCAAAACAGCCAGATGTTTTTGAGCAAGCAGGGATACTCGAGCCCGTCGATACGAGGAGCATATTTTGGGAATCTTGGGGACGGAGACGGAGGCGCCGGCGGCGACACTTATGTTCTGTCAAACATCTCTTTTTTGCCATGAAGCAGATCAAAAGGTCCTTGTCCGCCCGCTGGTCGCTCGTCTGCGGCTATTTCCTTTCTTCCTGTTTTGCCCAGATTTCGTTTATCCCAGTCTTTTTACTAACTACTATCCTTTGCCCCCTGTGTATTATAAAACGTGTAATTTTATAGAATTTTAATGGAATTGTTGAGAAGCATTTTAACGGCGGAATTGTTGGGGCGTTTGGGGATGGTGGAAACTTGGGATTGTATGAAGTAAAATATACCTCCGCTTGACTCTTTTACATGTATTACATGCAACCTCATCCTAACCGGAGAAGGGGTGCTTGCACAGTGAAGCCGTCTCTGTACCGCACGTGATTGTAGCCCGCCATTGATAGATACGCGTCGAAAGATCTCTCACCTATTTTTCGGATTTCTAATGGAGAAACCAGCTCATGTTAAGATGTGGCACAAAGGTTCTGTGCCACTGGATGGAGAACAGCAGCCGCAGAACACAATGAAGACGGCCAATCTAGTGCTACAGCTCATATCGCTGCTACTCCTGGCGTTGTGTCCCCAAAAAGTGGATGCAGCACTATCCGTGGACGAATTGAAGAAGAGCGTTTCCGACTCCAATCCGATCTACGACGTCCCAGATGGGCAATTGAAGGATATTGTCACTGGGTTGAAGCCTTATGGCTTGATATTGCTTGTTACAACTGCAGACCCGAGATTTGGCTGTGATTTGTGTGGGCAATTCGAACCAGTGTATGCGAAGATTGTCCAGGCGGTATACCAAAAGTACCCTGCTCTCAAGAACGAAGCCTTCTTCCTGCGGGTGGAAGCAGCCAACCACCTCGAGTACTTAAAGGAGCTCGGCGTCACGTCTGTTCCTCGGGTGTGGGGGTTCCCAAACAGCAAAGGTGTTTTGGGCGAAGAGAAGTTCAATAAAGTGAAGTCGCTACTCGAAGAGCAGAAGCAGGCATTGGCCAGCGGCGGGGTGTTCATCGAGCCGGAGTGGTACGACTTGAAGCAAGCTGGAATGGAGCATTTTGTTTTTGAACTCGCCAAGGGAGATAACTGGGAGGCTGTCATTGCCAAGTTTGCCGGGTTTCTGAGCAACACGTTGCACGTCGACGTAAACGCTGCTCTTGTCGAAGGTGCTAAGAAGTCGAAGATTGACTGGTTTGTCACTGTGCAGTGGTTTGTCTACTTCCTTGTGGGTGTCAAGGTGCTGCAGAAGATGAGACAGAACTCTGAAGAGGGCATCAGGTTTTGGGTCGATCGGAGGCTCTACGCGTACCTTTCGATCGTGCTGATCTTCATCTGTGTGTCTGGGTTCAACTTCACCACGCAGAGAGGGTCACCATTTGTTTCGCAGAAGGACGGCAAGGTTCTGTGGATTGCGCCGACGAGCACAACGCAGTTTGGGTCGGAGATCATCATCAGCATGCTTCTGCATGTTGCCTTCACAGGCTTGCTTATCTTTCTCATTGACGGGACACGGCTGGTGCAGGGGGTGCATCGGAGCATGGCACTTGTTGTCGCCTCGGCGCTGCTGGCGTACGTGCTCATGTTGGGGGCCAACATCTACGCGGTGAAGAGTCCAGGGTATCCATTAAACTATGTAAAGCTCATGTAGTTGCGAGTGTAAATCTATTAGCATAACACTACGATCAGTCTACAAATAGGAGAAGTCTGTGCTGATGCATTAGTCGTCGTCGTCGTCGTGTCTGGCGGTGAGCACGGAGCCGTCCTGCTCGCTCTTGTTGATCCAGTAGAAGGAGAAGCACACCAAGAAGGCACCGAAGAAGTAGATCGGAGAGTTGAGTTTGAACTTGAAGAGCACATCGCAAATCATGGCGAGCGGGATGGTGAGGCACAAGCCGACGGTGACGGTCAAGGGGGACGTCAAGAGCATGGCGCGTGCCCAGAGGAAGTCTGCCAAAAAGGAGATCATGCAGTTGAAGAGAATGACGAACCACACGTCACCCGAGGGCGGGAGCTCGAAGGTCTCCAGCTTGAGGTAGTGCACGACAAGGAGGGAGGGCCAGAGGAAGACGATGTTGAAGACGCCGACAAAGCCGAAAAACAACTTCATGTCGATGCGGGAGTCGTCCTTCACCTTGAGCTTGAGCAAGATCGAGTAGACGCCGTAGCAGAGGGCGCTCAGGAGGGCCAACATGTCGCCCATTAGCACGAGGCGGAAAGGCGTCGAGTCGGACGTCTGCGGGTCGTCGTTGAGCGTGACGCAGAGCACGCCCACAAACAAGCCCACCAATGAGAGGATCTTTTCGGTGTTGAACGTCTCCTGGCTGAACAAGTAGCCGACGAGCATGGTGAAGAACGACGACGTCGACGAGAGAATCGTCTGTGAGGACACGGACGTGAACAACAAGGACGCGTTGTTGAAGAAGTTCGACGAGAACCAGAGGATGCAAAACGACAACGACAACTTCAGCGTCTCCCTGAACGTCAACGGGTGCAGCTTTCTGTCCGACCCGGTGGAGGCCTGCTCCTCTTCCTGCTCCTCATCCACTTCGCCGGCGCTGTCCTCCACGTCTCTCGGCACCAACGACGCCTCCTCCGTCAGCATTATCTCACTGCCAGACGTCCTCCCCTGCCGAAACAGCACCCACTTCTCCCGCCGCCACCTGCCCAGGTAGTACGGCACCAAGTAGAGCGAGAACGATGCCGTGTTGAACCAGGTGATAAGAAACGGCTTCGAGTACACGTTCTTCTCGAAGAGGTCGTTCAGCAAGAACGACGAAAGCACCCACAGCACCACCACACAGCATAGGAAAAAGAGACCCAGAGACCACTCTCTCGATCGTGTCAACTTGTCGGGCGGTGTCATGCTCGTGGCGGGTCCAGTATGGTGCGTGAGGACGTCTCAAACGCCCTTCTTCTTCTTCTTCTCTGAGCAGCCGAAACCCAAAATAGTCAGACAGCCAGTTATCTCTCCCTCCTGCCTCCTCACCGCCTCTCTTTCTCTCTCTTTGCGCTATCGCGTGCCTAGCAGATAACCGCCACAGTCGGGGCGGTGCGCCGATCGGCGTAAAACTTTTCTGGCTGAAAATTTTCAGCGGCGGCGGCGGCAGAGCTTGAGGGAGGAAGACGGACGGAGGACGGACGGACGAGACCAAAGAAGAGACAGGTGGAAGAGAGAGTGACGAGTGTGAGGCGGCGTGCAGGGGCAGCGGGACCAAAGGAGGGAACAGCAGCATAGACAAGAACAGAGACGCAATGTGGCTATTTGGCGGATCGACCAAGAAGGAGGAGACAGCTCCAGCAGCAAGTGCAGCAGCGGACGTACCGGCCACGGCGGCGCCAGCAGCGTACGACGACACACAGCTTAACATCTCAGCATTCCCGGTCTTCGATGCGTCGAAGCTGCATCCGCTTGCCGGCCTTGACAAGGACTTGGAGTACCTTGACCTCGATGAGGAGAAGTTGAACACGGTGGAAGGCACCGGGAACGGGATTCTCCCATCCCGGGGGTGGACAGACGACTTGTGCTACGGCACGGGCACGTTGTACGTGAGCGGGTTGGGCCTCGGGGGCCTGGTGGGTCTGAACGAGGGTCTGAAACACCTTCCTCAGGGTTCGGTGGACCCGGTCACAGGTGCCGTGAAGGCTGCGCCGTTCAAGTTGAAGTTGAACACGGTGTTGAACCAGGTGACCAAGCACGGTCCGCACGTGGGGAACTCTGCCGGTGTGCTCGGGCTTCTTTACAACATCATCGACTCGAGTCTGGACGCATACAGGGGTAGACACGACGACCTCAACTCGCTGGCGTCCGGTGCGTTGGCGGGCGCCATCTTCAAGAGCACGTCCGGGCCAAAGGCCATGGCGTACAGCACCGGGTTGATGACCGTCGCTGCCGCCGCATGGTGTGGGTTCAAGAGAATGCTCAACTAGGCGGTGTTGCGCCGTTCCGTATTTGTTTGTATCCATCTACTACTACACGAGATCCTGTCATATAATGTATTTAAGAGTGAATAATGTCATGTATACGCTTTTTTTCCTCCCCCACTCCTATGCAAGAGGCTCCCACCGGGCGACCATGAGACAGTAGTGCGAGTTGATCAAGTTCAACTCCTCCATCTCGTCGAGCATCTCCAAGCGGCTAATGCGGTCGATCTCGGCGTAGTCGACTTCGTGGTCGTAGACCCACTTCATGTCCTTGCACCAGACGTCGCACCGGTGCTGTGTGTCTGTTTCGAGCAACAGCTTGAACCGCTCCACCTGCGCCTCCACCGTGCCGTACACCAGTAGCGTCGGCATCTCGATGCCGCGGCAAATCAGGTTCTTGACCATCACCTCTCCGAACCTGTTCGGACGGTGGCTGACGGCGTCGGCGTCGGCGTCGCTTTCTGTGTGTTGCTCGTCGGACCCGCCCAACGGCTCGTAGACGACAAACTCGCCGGCATCGAGGTTGCTGCGCCAGAAACGGATGACGTTGTTCGAGTCGTCCTGTGAGAGATAGCAGATGCAACACTCGCTGACAAGGAGCGTCGGTACGGTGCGGTCGAGAGACTCAAGTCCGGGCACCGTGTGCAACGCTCTACATGGCTTCAGCTCCCGGAGGTCGCACGGCACCAGGTGGTATCTATCTGTGTGCAGGGCCGGGTCGAACGCCGAGATCTGCGCCGCAGAGGTGGGCAAGTCCTGCAGCGGGAGCGGATGTATGTCTAGGCAGGCGGAGAGCTGCTCAGAGGAGAGGATCGCCAACTTCTTCAACCTCGCCGTCTCCTCGAAATCGAGCTCGTAATAGTGCACGCAGGCGTTGTCGGGCACGACGCTGAACGGTCTCGTGTCGTTGCCTGCGCCAAGAGACACAATCTGCACCTTCCCGAGGTGGCGGTGTTCGGCGACAAACTGCGCCAGCTTTCTCGAGATGGCTGCTGTACGCAAGTATGTCCCCCTGTTGATCATCGGCGGCTTCAGCGGCGTGAACCTGCTGATTCTCGATAGCAGCTGGCTGCTGTCGAGATGCACGACAGCAGACACGTCGGCGAGGTTTGCCGGGAAGACGTTGAAGAACTGCGTGCGCAGTCTTCTTGCGAGCGCAAAGCGCTTGAACTCGGATGAACATGATGCAACCTGATAGTGCAGGAGCAGCGGCACGAGCGCCAGAAGGAGGCTGTCCTTGGGCGTGTACCCTTTCAAGAAGCACGAGAACCTCGACGAGAGCGCATCGAAGTCGGTCTGTCTGACAGCCTCGTCCGTCTCGGGGGCTGTAATCATTGTGGCGGCGCTTATCTAGCTTGTCGTAGCTTTACTCCGGGAAGCCTGGCTGCTGTTCTGCGCAGAAACCGGCGCCACCAGAAGACAGCTATGGGCCTGGGTTGGAGGTCGTGCAGACTGCACCAGGGGCGCTTGTCGCCAGATGTTGCGGCCGATCGACCCAAATCGGCCTAGAGCGACAAGGCAGAGAACAGAACAGAACCATACACGGCAGGACCGCGGTCGCGGGCCGTGCTGGCTGGGTTTTTGGTGGGGAAAAAATGTTGGTCCGGGAGGTTGACGTCAGAGCTGGGGCATATCAGATGGGGCGTGAGGGCGGCGTCGGGGCGACGAGGAAGAGGATACGAAAGGGAACATGAAACTAAGACGGGACGAAGACGAAGATGGAGCACAGACGAAGCGAAGACAAAGAGGGGAGGAAACAGAACATGCTTGCCCACCTCCAACGTGGCTCGACCCGGGAAAACTGTCGGCAGCCATCGCGTAACGGCGGCCGTTGGGGCAGCCCTCGCCGAGAAAGCGTTCCGCGGCCTGGCAAAGACAGGACCCGCGTAGGCCCGCCGACGCGTCGCCCCGCTGCAGCGACATACACGCAACGTGTTCTGCCGCCGAGCGGCCTCGCGGACGGGCCCAACGTTTGGCGCTGCTGTTGTTGGTCTCCCTGTTCGGAGGTGCGAGAAGGTGCAGCGTGCGAGGGGAGCCCTCCAGCGCAGAGCAGACGACAGCCCGCTGAGCGCTCAGCGCTCAGCTGCAGGAAATACGGGGGTGCTCAGCACGTCGTTGTATATATTGGCAGGGGGGCCCCCTTCTCGAACGACGTCTCCCGTCCGTGTCCCCTCCCGCTCGCCCCCTCCGAAGCTTAATCGACAGGCTAGCACGTTTGCACACGACAAACCGACCACAAACAAACAAACAAACAACATACACCCCCCACTTCACTCGCCAACTCACGACTGAGCTGACGAAAAATCCATCCTACGACCACAGACCAGCCTATTCATACTCGAATACCGGTCTTTCGTTGCACGCATCATCCAGACCGCCATTACTCAGCCATTCAATTGTTTGTGTAGCTGGTTCTCTGCATCCTGCAAGTAGCACCACTTCCCCCACGTTCTGTTCTCACACGCTAACGCACACGCAAGAACAGACAACAAACAGACACCATTGCTAGTATTCAGCACATCTATCCTCCTTGAGAATATTCCTCCAGGCCCGGATACGTCCATTCTGCACCCACAATAGCATCAGCTGAGCACCCCTGCCACTGATCCGTCTGCTGCACCCCCTACATTTCTCAACAAAGATAGCTACAAAAATATACGCACACTATATTTCTAATATTGTCTTTAAGGTACGTTACTTTTTACATATTATTTCTCTTCTCCTGCATCCCCAATTCCCCAATTCCTTCTGGCTTTTACACCTGTCTCGTCCTCCGCTGAAAAATAGAACAAACTTCCATCAAAAAATAAACAATGCCAACATTTTCAGTTCCATCGACCGCGAATTTCGACACACAATTACAATTGCTTGCCTGCCAACCAAAAAAAAAAGCACAGACCCCAAACCGGCTTCAATGTAATCACTAATCCACAATCGCCGAAAGACGGCTCTGACACGAGAAAACTTCACCACTGAAAACCGTCTGCCCAAATAGCTAACATAGCCATACAGCAAGAAACAACAACAACAAGCGGAACTGCGGACAATATCTCGCCATCAAGAAAACATGAACCGGACTAAGCAATACCCAATATAGTAGTAATAGCAGAAGCAACTGAATTGGTCAGCCCTTTCTCCTGAATGAAACTAACACCTCCGCCCTCTTTCCTCTTCTACAGAAATCTATTTTCTAAACAAAATTCCCTCCGTCGTTCTTACACGCCTAATTTATTCATAAGACAGATTTACAATTCTATAAACACTTTTAGATACTCCTCCACGTCACTACTACACACTATGACTAACACAGCACTGGCAGAAAAACACCAGGCATTAACCAAAAACTTCCTTGGTTACAACACCATCGACAAAGCAGAGCCTTCCGCTTTGAAAGACTTTGTCGTCAAACATGAAGGTCACACCGTCATCAAGAAAATCTTGATCTCCAACAACGGTATTGCCGCAGTGAAAGAAATCAGATCTGTCAGAAAATGGGCCTATGAAACATTTGGTGATGAGAAAACCATCCAATTCGTCGCCATGGCAACCCCAGAAGACTTGGAGGCAAATGCCGAATACATCAGAATGGCAGACCAATATGTCGAAGTTCCGGGCGGAACAAACAATAACAACTACGCCAACGTCGACCTGATTGTCGAAATCGCAGAGAGAACCAAAGTCGACGCAGTCTGGGCAGGTTGGGGTCATGCCTCCGAAAACCCAGATTTGCCAGAAAAATTGGCCACCTCCCCAAGAAAAATCATCTTTATTGGTCCTCCAGGCTCAGCAATGAGATCCTTGGGTGATAAAATCTCCTCCACGATTGTCGCACAGCACGCCAAGGTCCCTTGTATTCCTTGGTCCGGTACTGGTGTCGACAAGGTTGTGGTCGATAAGACCTCAAACTTGGTTTCCGTCGATGAAGAAACCTACGCTAAAGGTTGCTGTACTTCTGCAGAAGATGGTTTAGTTAAGGCAAAAGAAATAGGTTTCCCTGTCATGATCAAGGCCTCCGAAGGTGGTGGTGGTAAAGGTATCAGAAAAGTCGATGACGAAAAGGACTTTGCCAGATTATATGAACAGGCTGCAAATGAAATCCCAGGTTCTCCAATCTTCATCATGAAGTTGGCTGGTGCAGCAAGACATTTGGAAGTCCAATTGTTGGCCGATCAATACGGCACAAACATCTCCCTTTTTGGGAGAGACTGTTCCGTCCAAAGAAGACATCAAAAGATTATCGAAGAAGCCCCGGTCACAATCGCCAAGCCTGAAACATTCAGAGAAATGGAAGCAGCAGCTGTAAGATTGGGAGAGTTGGTCGGTTACGTCTCTGCAGGTACTGTTGAGTACTTGTACTCCTTTGCAGATGACAAATTCTATTTCTTGGAATTGAACCCAAGATTGCAAGTCGAGCATCCAACCACTGAAATGGTCTCCGGTGTCAACCTCCCTGCTGCTCAATTGCAAATCGCCATGGGTATCCCAATGCACAGAATCAGCGACATCAGATTACTGTACGGTGTCGATCCTCACACTTCAACCGAAATCGACTTCACCTTCAAGAATCCTGAAAGCTTACAAACCCAAAGAAAGCCAACTCCAAAGGGTCACTGTACAGCATGTCGTATCACTTCAGAAGACCCTAGTGAAGGTTTCAAGCCCTCCGGTGGTACTATCCATGAATTGAACTTCAGATCATCCTCAAACGTCTGGGGTTATTTCTCTGTCGCCAACCAATCCTCTATTCACTCCTTTGCCGACTCTCAATTTGGCCATATCTTTGCCTTCGGTGAAAACAGACAAGCATCCAGAAAGCATATGGTTGTTGCGTTGAAGGAATTAAGTATCAGGGGTGATTTCAGAACCACTGTCGAATACTTGATCAAGCTTTTGGAAACTCCTGATTTCTCCGAAAATACAATCACCACTGGTTGGTTGGATGAATTGATCTCCAAAAAATTAACTGCGGAAAGACCAGATTCAAACTTAGCTGTCATCTGTGGTGCAGTAACTAAAGCTTACCTCCAAGCAGATGAATGCAAAAAGGAATATATCTGTTCTTTGGAGAAAGGACAAGTTCCTTCTAAGGAACTGTTAAAAACCATCTTCACTGTTGAATTCATCTACGAAGGCTATAAATATAAATTTACTGTCGCAAAAGCTAGTGAAGAAGATTTCACCTTATTTATAAACGGTTCCAGAGTTATGGCGAATGTCAAATCTCTATCCGATGGTGGTTTGTTGATTGCTCTGGGCGGCAAATCTCATTCCATCTACTGGAAGGAAGAAGTTGCTGCTACCAGATTATCCGTTGACGGGAAGACCTGTCTACTAGAAGTTGAAAACGACCCAACCCAATTGAGAACTCCTTCTCCCGGTAAGTTGATCAAGTATTTGGTTGAAGACGGTGAACATATTGACGCTGGCCAGCCATTTGCTGAAGTCGAAGTCATGAAGATGTGTATGCCTTTGATTGCCACAGAAAACGGTACAGTTCAACTCTTGAAACAGCCAGGTTCCACGGTTAATGCTGGTGATATCTTGGCAATCCTTGCTTTGGATGATCCATCCAAGGTTAAACATGCACTACCATTTGAGAAAACCTTACCAGACTTAGGTATCCCTATGATTGGTGGTGCTAAGCCAGCTCACAGATTCGAAAGATTATACAGAATCTTGACATCGATCTTGAAAGGTTTTGATAATCAAGTTGTTATGAAGTCCACTTTGACCAAATTGATCAGTGTTCTCAGAGACCCAGAATTACCATACTCCGAATGGAGCAACCAAATTTCTGCCCTTCATTCAAGATTGCCAGCGAAGTTGGATGCTCAATTGACTGATTTGGTTGAAAGAACCCAGAAGAGAAATGCAGAATTCCCATCTAAACAAATCTTGGCTCTTTTCGAAAAAACAAAGAAAGAGGAAGATATTGATGCATTATTTGATCAAGTCGTTGAGCCATTGACATCCATTGCAAAACGCTATGAAGACGGTTTATCTGTTCATGAGTACAATGTCTTTGCTGGCTTACTGGAAGAATACTTTAGAGTCGAATCTTTGTTTGCTGGTGATAACGTAAGAGAAGAAGATGTCATCCTGAAACTAAGAGATGAGAACAAGGATGATTTAGCTGTCGTTGTCCAAACCGTTTTATCTCATTCAAGAATTGCATCTAAGAACAATTTGATTATTGCTATTCTTGAAAACTATCAATCTATCTTGAAGAATTCTCCAACTGCCGTTGAGGTCTTTAGAAAACCTTTGAAGAAGATTGTCGAATTGGACACTAGAGCTACCGCCAAGGCTACTTTGAAGGCTAGAGAAATTCTCATCCAATGTTCAATGCCTTCTATTGCTGAAAGAACCGAACAGTTGCAACACATTTTGAAGACATCTGTTATTTCTTCTAAATTTGGTGAGATTGGTGTCCCACAACATACCTTGCCTTCTATGCCTGTTATTCAAGATATCATTGACTCTAAGTACACTCTGTTTGATGTTTTGACCCCATTCTTATGTTCTTCCGACCAATGGGTTGCTGCAGCTGCTGCTGAAGTTTACGTTAGAAGAGCTTACAGAGCATACTCAGTCCAAGGTGTTAAGCATCAAATTCCAGAATCTACCAAGGATACACCAATTTTGAAATGGAGCTTCCAATTACCAAGCTTATCCACTTCTAGTTTCAATGCTGTTCCAGAGTCTTTAAGAAGTGATAACTCTATGAACAGAGCTGTATCTGTTTCTGATTTAACCTTCCTAATCAACAAAAATGACTCTCAACCGGTCAGATCTGGTGTTTTGGTTTCTGCACAACATTTGGATGAAGCAGAAAGTGCATTGTCCGCAGGATTAGATTCATTGGCAAAAGACTTGAAGGACGCGTCTGCTTTAGTTAATGTCTGTAACATTGTCATCAGCTCTACTGATGGTTACACCGAAGAATCTTCCATTTTATCCAAAATGCAACAAGTTGTAAATGACTACAAGACTGAGTTGAACAATGTTGGTCTTAGAAGAGTTACCTTTGTTGTTGGTGATAACGATGGTTCATATCCAAGGTACTTCACTTTCAAGACATCCAATGTTGGTGATACCTACACTGAAGATCAAATGATTAGACATGTTGAACCTGCATTGGCTTATCAGTTAGAATTAGGAAGACTGTCCAACTTCAACATCAAGTCTATTCCTACTGATAATAGAAATATTCACGTTTACGAAGCATCTGCTAAAAACTCCGCCGGTATTGATAGACGATACTTTACTAGAGGTATTATAAGAACAGGTTCAATCAAAAGTGAAATTACTGCATCTGAATACTTAACCTCGGAAGCCCACAGATTGGTTTCTGACATTTTAGATCAACTTGAAATCCTTGATACCTCTAACACGGATTTGAATCATATTTTTATCAACTTCTCCGCCGTTTTCAACATTACACCTGAAGATGTCGAAAATGCTTTTGCAAGTTTCTTGGAAAGATTTGGTAGAAGATTGTGGAGATTGAGAGTTACTGGCGCAGAAATCAGAATAATGTGTACTGATCCAACGACTGGTATACCATTCCCATTGAGAGCAGTTATCAACAACGTCAGTGGTTATGTCGTCAAGTCTGAACTATACATTGAAGAAAAGAACGCCCAAGGTGAATGGATTTTTAGATCTATCGGCACTCCAGGTTCCATGCACTTACGACCAATCTCTACTCCATATCCAACCAAGGAATGGTTACAACCTAAGAGACAAAGAGCTCACCAATTGGGCACAACATACGTTTATGATTTCCCTGAATTATTCAAGCAAGCTTTGCTCTCTTCCTGGAAGGAATTTGATGCTGATGCCAAAATCACTGATTCATTTTTCTCATATGAAGAGCTGATCACTGATGATTCTGATGATGTTACACCAGTCAGCAGAGAACCTGGTGCTAACAACATTGGTATGGTTGCTTTCTTGGTTAGTGCTAAGACTCCAGAATATCCAAAGGGCAGACAATTTGTCATTGTTGCCAATGATATCACTTTCAAAATTGGTTCATTTGGTCCGACGGAAGATGCCTTCTTTAATAAGGTCACTGAATATGCAAGAGAACATGGAATTCCAAGAATTTATTTATCTGCCAACTCTGGTGCCAGAATTGGTATTGCTGAAGAATTACTGCCTTACTACAAGGTTAACTGGAATGATCCAAGTGATCCATCTAAGGGTTTCTCCTATCTATACTTGAGCTCAGAGGACATGGCCGAACTGGAAAAAACCGGTAAGGGTTCTTCTGTTGTTACATCTAAGGTTGTTGAAAATGGTGAAACTAGATACGTTATTGATACTATTGTCGGTATGGAAGATGGTTTAGGTGTTGAATGTTTGAAGGGTTCAGGTTTAATTGCCGGTGCTACTTCTAGAGCATACAAAGATATCTTCACCATAACATTAGTCACCTGTAGATCTGTCGGTATCGGTGCATACTTGGTTAGATTGGGTGAAAGGGCCATTCAGGTTGAAGGTCAACCAATTATTTTGACTGGTGCACCAGCCATCAACAAATTACTTGGTAGAGAAGTTTACTCTTCTAATTTGCAATTGGGTGGTACTCAAATCATGTACAAAAATGGTGTTTCTCACTTGACTGCAGCTGATGACTTAGATGGTGTTGAAAAGATCATGAAATGGTTATCATATATCCCTGCAAAGAGAGGCTCTCCTGTTCCAATTTTAGAAAGTGAGGACACCTGGGATAGACCAGTCGACTTCAAGCCTACTAAGAATGAGCAATATGATGTCAGATGGATGATTGAAGGTAGAGAAACTGAGTCCGGTTTCGAATACGGTCTGTTTGACAAAGACTCCTTCCAAGAAACCTTATCGGGATGGGCTAAAGGTGTTACCATTGGTAGAGCTAGATTGGGTGGTATCCCAATGGGTGTCATCGGTGTCGAGACTCGTACTGTGGAAAACATGTACCCAGCAGATCCAGCTAATCCAGATTCTATTGAATTTTTGGTACAAGAAGCAGGTCAAGTTTGGTACCCTAATTCAGCTTTCAAAACTGCGCAAGCAATCAATGACTTCAATCATGGTGAGCAATTGCCACTTATGATCTTGGCCAACTGGAGAGGTTTCTCTGGTGGTCAACGTGATATGTACAATGAAGTTTTGAAGTACGGTTCCTTCATTGTCGATGCTTTAGTTGACTTCAAGCAACCAATTTTTACTTACATTCCTCCTACTGGTGAATTGAGAGGTGGTTCTTGGGTTGTTGTTGATCCAACTATCAACAAAGATATGATGGAAATGTATGCTGATATTGAATCTAGAGCAGGTGTCTTAGAACCAGCCGGTATGGTTGGTATCAAATACAGAGAAAACAAGCTGGTTGAGACCATGAATAGACTAGATGCCACCTGCCACGAGTTGAAGGCGAAGGCAGATGCAGCAACATCTGAAGAAGAAAAGACTGAATTGTCCAAGGAATTGAGTACCAGGCACGCAAAGCTCTTACCAATTTACCAACAAATCTCTGTGCAATTTGCAGACTTACATGACAGATCTGGACGTATGTTAGCCAAGGGTGTCATCAGAAAAGAATTAGAATGGTCTGAGGCCAGAAGATTCTTTTTCTGGAGAGTGAGAAGAAGACTGAACGAAGAATACTTGATTAAGAGAATTGCGGATCAAATCCCAACTTCTACCAGACTTGAGAAGTCTGCTAGATTAAACTCCTTTTACCCAGCAAGCTTGGATATTCAGAACGATAAAGATGTTGCTTTATGGATTGAGGAAAACCACAAGACTTTGGACTCTCAATTGAAGAAATTGAAGGGTGATTCGGTCAAACAGACTTTGGCTAAGTTATTCAAAAGTGACATTAAGAATACTCGCCAAGGATTAGCTGAAATTATGTCTGTTTTACCAGCCGATGAAAAGGAACAGATTCTCAAACTGCTCCAATAAACATGACAATGTGATGCATTAGAACATTCATACTTGAAAATAATACTTTGTTTGTTTGTTTGTCTTAAGTTGTTATTTTCAATTATTGCAATGCTCTATTTCTTTTCCGTAAATAATCTTAGTGTTTTCATTATATGTAAATATCCGTTTTTACCGTGTGTATATATACTCATTACCAATATCTAGTTTTTAATTTAGTTTATGAAAAAAGCCGCAATGTAATTTGGAAACGGGAATTTCCTAATATGGTAATTTGTTGAGTGAAATACCAGGGTTTTCCCCGGAAGTTGCCCTATCATTTGCATTTTAAAAGAGAAACTCTAACTTTATTGACACCTTTCATGTTGCAAGTTCTTTTCTGTTACTGAGCTAAATGTTTGATTTATCATTTCAACCAGCCTAACTTGCTTCAACACACTAACTAAAAAGGAATATTAAGTTATTCTCTTTGCACAGTTAAATCGCTTCGATAGGAAGTGAAATAGCAGCCACTTACACACATACACACAAACACAAATACACACACACACAAACAAAAGTACACTAAAATAAACTATACAATTGCGTAAAAGGATACACTAAATACCAACCAATCAATTGTTTCCTTTTTGTGTTTGAGATAAACATTAGCTAAAATGAGATTCGGATTGTCAATTGTTTTGTTTATTTGTTTGCTCTCTTATGTTCATTCTTTTCCACTTTTTCACTTAAGCAAAAGAGAAAGATACATAATACAACTTAAAAAGCCAGATTCTATTGAGGTATTGTGTGCCCAGGACGATGCTGTCAAATCTTTCTCCCATTTGCGGCATGAAATCAAGAAAGTTTTCTCATTCGGAAAGTTTGAAGGATTTGTGGGTGAATTCTCCAAAGATGTTATTGATAGGATATCTCAAAATCCTTTAGTGGAGAAAATAACTCAAGACTTCAGCATTCAAGCTTTAGATGAAATCGCTGTACAAGAAGATGCTCCATCCCATTTGGTTAGGTTGTCCCAAGACGAGCCTGTTGACGAAGAGGAAGAGATGAATTATTACTACTCCGAAGACTTTCAAGGTAAAGATATCACCGTATACGTTATTGATACCGGCGTGTACGTTGAGCACCCTGAATTTGAAGATCGAGCAAAGTTAGGTCCAAACTTCTCCACCGATTTGAGAAATATTGATTATGTTGGACACGGGACACATGTCGCCGGTGTCTTGGGCTCAAAAACTTACGGTGTTGCAAAAGAGGTAAATATCCATTCAGTCAAAGTTTTGGATAGATTTGGCCAGGGTTCTCTTTCCTCTGTCATTGCAGGTTTGGAATATTCAGTGAACCACCAGAAAGAAAATGGTTTGCATGGAGTTGCAAACTTATCTTTGGGAGCAGCAAAAAGCAGCGTGTTGGATGCAGCTGTGCAAGCAGCGTATGATTCAGGATTATTGGTGATCGCTGCAGCTGGTAACAACAACATGAATGCCTGTAGAACATCTCCTGCAGGATCCTCTTATGCGTTCACTGTTGGAGCAATTGATGATAAAACTGATGAAATTGCCCATTTCTCAAACTGGGGTAATTGTGTTGATATTTTTGCCTCTGGTGTTGATGTTAAGAGTTTGAATAACAATAGACATGGCAGTGATATTCAGATTTTGAGTGGCACCTCTATGGCGAGTCCAATAGCGGCTGGGTTGGCAGCTATTCTTATCGAACAAGGGGTTGCACATGATGAGGTCTTCACTGAAATGAAGAACTTGGCAAATATAAATTTGATACCAGCAAAGAGTTTAAGGTTGCGTCCTGGAAGTCCTAACGCGATAGCGAATAACGGAGTAATTGCAAATTCAGCTGCTGTATCGAAGAGCAACAACACAATAGCAAATGTACAATATTTCTAATCACATTTAGTTATTTATCATAAAAGTTACTATTTACTAACTTTATATCTTTAACAAATATTCTATACATTTTAGGGGATGGGAAACGCATAAGTAAAGTAAGCATTTCAATGGTACTGGTAAAAACTATAAGTGTACAAATTTTAAAATCAAAGCGTCTATGACTCTGAAATATTGAAAGGTGCTAGAATTCTTGAGATTATAAAT
Source organism: Pichia sp. PH4023 (assembly GCA_025531575.1). NCBI lineage: Eukaryota > Fungi > Ascomycota > Pichiomycetes > Pichiales > Pichiaceae > Pichia > Pichia sp. PH4023. Next base: position 158,364 of record JAMGYR010000017.1, on the reverse strand, counting down.
GGCAAGAGTGGCTGAAAGAAATAACCAAATCACCTGTATTCATGTCATAATTTAAGCATAGTTGAGAGAACTTGCACTCAACGGGCACTGAAGATCCGTGGTTCACCGATTCGTTGGTAGACAGATTCAAAGCTTCCGGATCAATCGCAGAATCCGTGAAAGAAACGGTCGAATGATCTGAAGCACATTTCAAAACTTTTTTCAACACAGTTTCATTAGAAGATTCATCACTCTGGCTATTTGGCAACAAAAATTCAGCGTTTGTTATTTCATTGATTGAAACAACATATTTGTCATATAAAAGTTTCAGAACGTTTTGCGAAGATTTGTTGTCTGAAAGTGATGATTTTAGTAACTGATCCAGCGGAATATTGGTCATGAATATAATTCGATACAAATCTTGTGTTTTATTAAGTTTAAGTATCGTCAGATAATGGTTGAAATCTTTCAATATAGATTGTTTTGTCTCGCATTCCTGGCATATCTGTTTTCCGGACCGTTGCTTAGGTAGAGATGCCTTGCATGACAAACACAAGTTGGGCTGAGTTGGAGAAAGCGCATGAGGTGCTACTTTGTAATTTGAGGATTGGTCGTGATGGTATTTTGCTAAGAAGGACAATTGAAGAAGTGACTGTTGCTCGGCTGTCAACGTTAAAGGGTTTAATTTTGGATCAATGGAGAGAATATTGAAAGAGAACAGTTGCTCGTTATACGCCAGGTCAACATCAACTGCCTCATCTTCCAGTTGGAGTTCGGTGTTTTCAAGTAAAGCTAGAGTTTGATCAAGAGTTTGCGGAGGAAAGTTCAAGGTTTCAGAGACAAAATTAGTCTTTGGTGGTACCGTACTATTTTTGAATTGAAATGTTGCGGGCATTGAGTTTGTAATCTTGACATCTTTCGCAAATACAGAGCTTTTGTTCAATGGGGGTACTGAAACTGTAGTTGGAGCCGAAGTAGCAGTGGGGTTGAACTGCTTACTAGCTGCTTGATAAGCTTTGGATGTGCTTTTCAAATGCTCAGCTAATTGTTCAATTTCCTCCCTAGTTGGGTTCGGCCTGTTACCTGCGGTTGCGTCAGCATTAAGTTTCCTCTTTGCTTGGTTGAATTTTTTCTGATCTCTCTCGATCATACGGCAACGAAAGCATGTTTTGAATTGTAGATGGTCTGGATCTTCATCCAGCGTTCTTTTACGTTTACACCGACGGCATGTGGAGATCTTGCCGTTGACATAGTAGTATATATTTGAGTTGTTCATCGTCCCTTTTGGTGAAAAGTGTCCAATATCTTGCTAACGTTGTTATTGCTGTTTATAATAAACTGAGTGCCGCGATTTGGAAAAGTTGAGTGAAGTGTGTGAGGATCGGATACACTGTGAGAAATAAGTGCAAAATCAGTAAGTGCAACGATCGAGGTGGTCGTGATCTGTTTATTGAAACAGCTATGCGTACTACAGCTGTGCAAGGTCTTTTGTGTTATTGATGAGTAGGAAGAAACAGGGTTGTTTATCCTTTTCTTTCTTCTCTTTCTTCAACGAACTGGAGGGCAAATTTTTTTAAAAAAAAACAATGTTTCCCCTAGTAAATGGGTCGTAAGACGATCGCCCCACCCGTGCACCAAATACCATACTAAAGTCACGTGGAGCTGTTTTTTCTTCATAGATAACACTCATCCTGACGGCTAAGGGAGGAGAAGTGATGATAAAGTACATGAATGAATGATTAAAAATATGGATATAACAGAATCTATACAAAGAAGAAGCGAGTAATGTAACATTGAGAAGATCGTAAAAAAGGTGAGCAAGCAAAAAATTTGATTAGAACTTGAAGAAACCCTGTTCTTCCAAGTACAAGACAATCTTTTGAATGGCAACGTTCAAAGAATCTTCAATGCTCAAGTCGGAAGCAATTTCTGCGTCTTCGATAGGCTTGAAGGTGGAAATGGCTGCTTCACCAGCTTCAGTGGAATAGAAGCCGGATCTGTCGTTTGCCTTGCACACGTCTAGGGGAGTTTCAATTGCAACTGTGATGAAACTACCTGCCTTGGAAACAGTCTTCTTCAACGATGCGTATTGGTTGAAGTGAGAAATTTGTTTTGCGTTGGCAATGATCACACCAGCACCAGATCTCACCAGCTCGCTGACAATGAATGGCAGAGCCTCGATGTTAACAGTGTCTTCGTCGATCAAAGTTATGTGTCTGCCACCTTGGAATTGGTTGAAAGTTGCTTGCAAAGCATAACTTAGAGCTTGGATACCAGAAAAAGGTAAACCAGATAAGTACAATGCAAAACCTTGAGCTGGTCTTGGTGGGTGAGAAGTTCTCAAAATCTTGACAACTTCAGGGTAGGAGAACCATGCAGGGATTTCAGTACCGTCTCTCAATCTCTTTCTTAGCTCAGTACCAGAAATGGAGCAAGTCTTAGTGCCGGATGGAACCAAGTCGATTGGGGAGTATCTGTCTTCGTCTGGAAGGTAGGTCACCATTCTGAATGGAACGACTTCGATTTCTAACTCAGCAGCGAATTTCTCAACAAGTGTTTGGGCATCATAAGGGCCGTAGAAATCAACACCTTTGGAGTTGGAACCCGGACCAGCGTGATCTCTACCAACAATGAAGTGGGTAGCACCATAATTCTTTCTGATAATAGCGTGCCACACAGCTTCTCTGTCACCTGCCATTCTCATTGCTAAAGGTAACAAAGAAAGCTTAGCCATACCGTTTGGATACTTCTTAATGATTTCTTGGTAGACCTTGACTCTGGTATGGTGGTCAATGTCACCTGGCTTAGTCAAACCAACAACTGGGTGGATCAACAAGTTCGCAAGCTTATCTTTGGCTGCTCTGACCGTTAATTCTCTGTGAGCTCTATGCATTGGGTTTCTAGTTTGGAAAGCAACAACCTTGTTCCAGTGTCTGGATTGGAACTCTGATCTCAATTGAGCTGGAGTCTTTCTGAATTCGGTGTAATCATAGTGTTTTGGCAAGCTGATAGCCTCCAAATCACCACCAATGTTATAGTCGCCAGCAACATCAAACAAATATCTGACGGCAGGATGCTCTGGATCACCTCTGAAAACCTTCTTGGCTTCTTCTTGCTTGTCTGGCTTGTAAATGTCAGCAATGGTGATGATCGCTAATGCAGCGTCATCTCTTGGATCTCTTAAAACAACTCTTTCACCTTCAGAGAATTGCTTGGAGGTTTCTTCGGAAACATCAAGTGGAATCGGTATGGACCAAATCTCGCCAGATGCCAATCTCATATTATCACGAATAGACTCGTAGTCTTTTTTATTGTTGAAACCAGTTAATGGTGAAAAACCACCGTTCAAGATCAACTCCAAATCGCAAAGTTGTCTATCAGTCAAATTCAACGACTTCAAAGAAGATGCTTCGGTGAGAAGCTCATCTTTTCTTGAACCATCTCTGGCAAGCAAATCTTGCAAAATACCACCGTGGGGAGTCAACATTATTGTGTTTATGTGAATCTGATTCTCTTTTAAGAAGACGAATATATGCCGATGTGATAAAATAATCGACTTTCAAAATTAGAAACTTTAGTGTTTAAAGCTGCTATATGAAAGAAATAGCTTAAGCTCAAAAATTTGAAAGGGAAGTCTTTATATGTTTTCAGCGTTCATGGACTGAAACTTTTCATCACGATGAATTCCATTCTATTTTCCAAATTTCATAGATCACAATGCATAATAACGGGTGGAAAATAGATGATTACCAATTTTTCAGCACCGGAGAGAATACTGTGGCGTTCCACAGCCTTGCATATGTCAAAGGAAAAATCGTTTGCAAGCCACAGTTTCCGCATTGGGCGCGCTGTTTCTATTTACACGTGACATTTTTATCAGTGGTAGATTCGTTTGACACGTGACTCGGGGTTTCATTTTGCCGTCGATCGACGCCTTGCAATGTTTACAAGTTCCTAAATAGGCAATTTTATTAGCTGCTTGATTCGGAAATGAAATTGATTGTTCAATCTGAAAGTCCAGCAGATCGAAGCCTTTAAGATATGGTGGATCATCGAGCATGGTTCATTACTTGGACCAGATTTATTGTACTTCATGTTTCTGTCAGTATTTCATCATCTTTGGATTATTCATTTGCTAAAAAAGCTTTCTCAAAACTAAGCAATTACAATGTCTGTTCCTGATCCTGCATCCCCAAAAAGAATAGCCAAGAAGCAGTCTCTCAGTATTTTATCCGGTTCCACTTTGAATCAGATAAATAATCAGCACAATGATTTTTCAAAACCCGTAAAGGAAAGAATAATAAGTGAGTCAACTGGTTTGATTAAATTTTCGTTAAAGAAAGCACCAATAGATGGAGCGGCAAACAGAATCAATGATCCAGCAAAGCCAAGAGGACTAGCCACCTTTGGCAAACCCGTGATAATGGAAAATAATTCAGATTCCGTTGATACACTTGTTGAGAAAGAAAATAGTCCTGAGCCAGCTTTTAGTAAGATGCCTATCTACATTCCTATTAATAAGGATGAAATACCCAAGAATGATGATGAGAGTCAGCTATTGTTCAAATTAGCTTCACAGCAAAGAAAGGTGCTGGATCTTTCGGAACAGTTGAAACAAGCAAAAGAAGATTTGGCTCACCTTGAACAGCAATATAAACGTTTGGCTATGGGGGAAATTTTCCCAAAGAAAGCTAATGCTGCAAAACCAGAGCAAACTGACGTACTATCATCGAAAATCACTACATCTCCTACTAATGTAGCTTCAACATTGAGGAAGTCTGCATCTATCATCAATATTAACCCATCGAAAATTAATGCTCAAGAGCAAATTTCCAGAACACAAAAGCAAGTTGCAGAAACCTTCACGCAGCTGACTACAAACATTTCAAGCAACAGCTTCTTACTCAAGAGCAGAACTTTCTTTGAAACAAATTTAAACAGAAATATCCAAATGGGTAGCGAATTGCTCAACTCTATTTTTGAGAAAGACGTGAACCCCGAACTTGAATCAGACACTGAAGTTTCTGTGGATGATGATACCCACCGTTTCGATTACAGTGTTGATTTTGACCTGGATCGCTTGAATAAATTGAATTTCAATAGCAAAATAAAAGGCACCATTCTCGAAGACCTAGAAGAAGCTGAAAGCACTGACAAACCGCTTGACAATGGCAGTGACCAAGGACTATCAAGAACATTATCGGATGTGAGTAATACTACAGAAGAGGATTATGGGGGTGCCGTAACCAATATGTAAACTATAAAAAAATCCTATTTTAATTATCTATAAAGATTGGATCGTAATGACTGTGATGATGGTCGTAAAATTGCCTACATTCAATGACTCGTAATTCACAATCTTTCATATTTTTGTTCCCTATCTTACCCAAAGCTCCACCAAGCTTTTTGGTAGTAGTAAGAACGTTCTTCATTATTGTAAGAACCTCGCTCACCGATACAATGATGTCGCCAGTTTTAGTAATCCTATCGAGGAGTAAGGCGGAAAACATATCACCCACCCCAGTAAAATATCCTGAGATTTTTTCTATTCTGAAAAAAGCCAGCTTTTCAGGAATATCTATGCTCGAAACACAGCAGTATATTGTTTCTTTCCCTCCCTCTAAATCTTCAAAGAACTCTGCGAATAAAGAAGATAAAACGATGTGTTTTACATTATAATTCTCGTGAAAAAGTTGCAAGGCCTTCTTTAAAGTTCGCAAACACGTTATCTTCTGATCAACCAATAGTTCCAGTTCATACTGGTTAGGGGTGACTATATCAACTTTCTGGGTTCCTAGAATTTTTCTGTACACCGGAATCACATCTTTTTCAACGTATAGTACTCCTTCATCTCCCATTACCGGATCCAAAAGCCAAACCACCTCTTTGTTCGTAGAGTTAGCCCTGTCTTTTATATCAGTGCAAATCTTTCCGACTGCCTCCAAGGTATCGAATCCATGAACGTATCCTGTCAATATCGCATTGTATTGAACATTTATCTGTTTTAAACCATTGTAAATCTCCAGAAGCTGCTCTCCAGTAGCGCATTCTCCCTTTAAAAACCCGTAACCAGTATGATTGCTGAAATTGACAGTATTGAGAACATCGACATCCCAGTTTAGCATTTGCAATGGGAATGTCGATGCTTTGTTTCCAACGTATCCGTGAACAACATGCGACTGGATACTTAGAACTGATGTTGATCTTACTATAATATCCTGTGAAGTCATTTATCTGGGCCAAGAAGATTCTCTGTGTATACAGCACCACTGCTTAGAAAAGTTAAAACTTGTTCGGACAATACATCAACTTCTGACTCTTTCATATCGACTGGAAAATACACATATCACTAACAGATTCTAAGATCGTAAATATCGGATTTGGAAGTCTGTATAATTCATTTTCTTCTTTCCTAACTCGGAATATTAAGCGCAGCATTATCAAATCTGATCCTCTTGGGTGCTTATCGGGAGAGCTATAATCCGTACTGAAGCTGAGACGTTGTTGTTTATATCATATTTAGACAGTAAAGGAAAAACAGAAAAGTGTATTAATCTTGTAGGAAAGGACCTATGATCTTCCACAAAGTGCATCGATTTTGATCAGTCTGTAATGGGCGTAAGGAACCTGTTGGGTTCGCTTATAATGTTGGCTTAAATTCCTCGAGATCATGCACTACTTTTTCCCGGAGCGATAAAGTAAATTTCATGATCGAATGACATTGAAATCGTCTGTTCTGATGTGTCAAAAGAACCTATTTATGATAACAAAAAAGGACTGGTAAATAAAGAAACAGTGAATTTTCAATTAAAGCCACAAACATGGGGATCAATTCACTGGAGCAACTCCCTGACCCGATCGTCTCTCGCATCATCAATTACCTTCCTCAGCATGACAAAGTCAGCCTTTCGTACACGAATTACCACTTTTATGTTCTTGTTCAACCTTTACTCTACCGAAATCTTCTGTTTACGAGATCAGCAGCGTTGTCTTGTATGCATACTTATGACGAATCTTTGTACACTGTCATTGGAGTTTTGAGAACACCACTCGCAACTACCTCACTGAATACTAAGGTCTTTGAAATAAGGCAAAGTATTTTGCTTGAATCATTGACAATCAATAATGAGCTCTGTAAATACGTCGAAAATATTGTTTTCGAAGGAAGCTATAATAATGATGGAAAGGTTGAATCACTTCATGACGTAATATCTCAGGATTTATTTGAGTTTATAATCGGAAACTGTCCTAATCTCAAGAACACTTCAACTTTTGATTTGTCGGGCTATAGCAAATTTCTGCCACACCTAGAAAATGTCCAATTGGATTCTTTGAGAGACATGGGGTCGATAATAAGCAGGCCAATTAAACATTTATCATTTAATGTACAAGATAATTTGATAAATTTTAATGGATTGGATAATAAGATAATACTTTCATTTTTTGGCAAACTGCAAACCCTCGAATTCAGTGAAGATATTTCACAATCAATAATATTGGATAAACTCAATAGCTTAGCACAAAATGTTTCGAATGCTAGTGAGCCACTTTTCCATTTCCGAAATCTAAAACTAGTCTTTTATCATTGCTTTGAAAACTATGGCGACAAGCTCTGTAGTTTTCTCAGTCGCATTGACTTCAAAGACCTAAAGCGGTTGGAGCTGTCTGTAGGATGCGATGATATGACATGTGACTGTTTGCAGAACTTTTTTTGCTTTCTTACCAAGCAAGACATGAAGCTCCAAACCTTGTCCTTTGTCCAAAAGACCGCACATAGGGAACATAACTATACAGAAAAGTTTGATTTGCACATAACGCAATTTATAAAACAGTATTCATCCAGAGATACTTTGAAGTTTTTGTCCATAAGACACGCTCCACCAAGTGATTTTAATGTTGGTGATGGTTTTGAAGGCAATTACTTGCACAGAAAAGCGTTATACGACGATGTGTTGCCTTTATTAACCAGTCTAGAGACTCTCAATTGTCCAACGTTTTTACAATCTGTTGCTGGCTATGAGCAGATAATATCTAACCTTTTATGGAACGGATGCAAGTGTGAACATTGTGACGATTATTTGCCCATTTTCGACAAGTACATTTTAAGGCATCAATATTATGACGAAGAGAAAAGTCGTATGACCGATATGATTTCTCCCATCCTTTTTGGTAATGTGGCAAGGGTTTTATCAAGTAGACTTCCTACAGGATGTGACATGTTTCTAGACAAGTTCCCCCCAGTATGTAGATACTGGGATTTTCATTCTGCCCCTTACCTCATCACTCATTCTGGGGAGTGTTCAATTGATAAGTCGGCTTCTCCGCCTATTGCTATATGCGTTGCTCACTTTCTACGAGATTATGTTGATGCTATCGGTCTAATGATTCCGACCCTTAGCAGGTGCGTTTTGAGTGGTGTATTTTTTGATCGTATTTCCGTAGAAGGGAGCGTCAATCAGTGGGTATGCTCAGATCAGTAGATACATGAAGTCACGTGCTTAAGCACGCGTGTACCGCTGATTTGCTTTTGTTTATACTTTGGATTTTTACCAAACCTAATACGTAAAACTGATTGCTTGCTTTTGTTGATAGTTGTCTGATCGTAGGTAGATATCACTCAAATACCAACAACTTGTGAAAACTTAAATACCCAAATATTAATGGATGAACTTGTGAAAATTTTGGAAGAAATATCCTCTTCTATTCACCATAAAACTTTATTGTACCAACTGGATGATCTTTACAGTTATGTTCATCAACTAGAGAGTCGTGTGATATATCTAATAGAGACCAACAATGAAGGTACGTGTCCTCGATTACATTACAATTTGGAGAGTTTGGCTTAGATACTAACACATATTTTGTTTTTCATTATTCAGTTGTCGCCACATTGGATGAGAATGATGATCGAATATTACATTCATTATATTCAACAATTGCGGTGATAAAAAGACAGGCTGCGTTGGACACATCAGTCAGCATGAAAAGCCAATTGATCTTTTTGAGCTTCCCAGCTTCCAATGCTTTGAGCAATAGTGAATTTTACATTGAAAATTTGAAATCTATGGTAAAATATGGCGTGGGCTCATATTTTAATATACTTGATCAAAAGCATCAACTAGATGGCTTTTCTCTTCATGCTATAGGAAACACTAAACTGAAAATCAAAAACATGTTAATAGACATACAAGGTTTACAGCAAACAATACAGCCGCCGGATTTGCTTTTAGATATCCCTGGCCCGATTCAAAAGTGGTTACAAGGCAAAGAAGGAAAAGAAACTACGCAAGCAATAGAAGAAAGTGCGGATTTGATTGAAGACGTCCATTTCCTCAACATGGTTCAGTCACTGGTTCATACTTGGGTAAAAAAAATTCAGAACATAGTTCAACTTGACCATAACCCACTAGATGGAGCTGTCCGTGATGAAATTACATTCTGGAATGAGAAAGAAAGCGCTCTTAATTCAATCAAAACACAGCTCGCCTCACCTAATATATCTCTTGTATTAAATATGTTGAAGATCAGTAAGAGATCACATACTGCAGTGGCCTTAATATCAAGCTTATCTGTTAAGGATTCACTAAAGGTAGCGACCGTAAACAACAACTTTCTCAAAAATTTGAACATAGATAATGTTTATTCTGCTGAAACAATTTCGAGTTTGCAGTTGGCAATTGGAGATGTATTTGAAAATTTCAAAAAAATAAAGATCATTAGATATCCTATAGAGAAAGCTGTTGTCTTATTAAGGCTAATCACAAAGGATTTTGAGTCAGCGTTAATTGATATTGTATCAAAATTCAATCTATTTCAAGTGGATGTTAATGAGTTTGACAGCATCTTTCAACAAATTGAAGCTCAATTAGACTTCTTTGACAATAATATAAGAACTGTGATTAATTTGCTAAGGAGTATGTTACGGAAGCAGGAAAACATTTTTATACCTATCAGAATTGAAACACCCAATTTCATAAAAGAAAGCATACATGAAATTAAAACGATCAGAAGTGACCATGAGAGTTTCAACATTTCCATAATGTCCTTGGTTGATGAGTTTGAGTCTACCCCTGATGGACAACTTCCCATTTGCCAGGAATTATATAATGAATCACAAGTTGCATACAGCTCACTCTCCTCTCTACCTTTAAACAAGATTTTTGAGAAAGGGGGCACGTTTTTCAATTCCCACAAAACAAGTTATTATCAACAAATCTCTTTTGTTGAAAGAAAGCTAGTTAATGTCATAAAAAGCTTGCTAACAGCTGTAAGTGATGATCCGAGTGCGTTGTTTGTTATTTTCCAGAAATTTCAAAGCTTGCTCAGCAAGCCTCAGATTAGATTAATGCTTCAGCAATACCACAGAATTTTGTTACAATCAACAGAGAAAGAGCTTGATTACTTAGAAACCCAATTTCTATACCAGTCACAAATAAAGGACATACTATCACTAAGACATCTTCCAACCTTCTCTGCAAAAATGGTTTGGATAAAGCAAGCTTTAAACTCAATTGCCAGAATATTTGGTCATCTTGAGCTCATATTAACGAAGCAATGGTCCAATTACCCAGAGGGAAAAAGATTCTCAACGAGGATATCACTGTTGATATCTGAAATTGACATTGATGGCCTTCTAGATGTATGGAGTAATGAAACAACTAAACGTATGAATAACTCAATTTTAAAGTCACACATATTTGAGGAAACCACACTCAGAAATGGGAATTCGCAATACCTGATCAACATGGATTATGCTGACCTTGAAATTGGTCAGGAACTCAAATGCTTGAAGCTACTTGGTCTTAAAGTTCCAGCCTCTATTATGACATATTCAGGAAAAATAAGCTCCATATGTAAATACGCCTCCCTTTTTGACGAGTTGTTGAGACAGTTTTATGATATACATATAAAGGTGGCAGAATTAGGGGACCTGGCAATTTTAGTAAATCCGGCAATAGAAGATATAACTTCTAACATCCAATATTTGAGTTCTCAAACTTGGCTGGATGTTTCAAAAACAGAAGAATTGCTGGATACAGATTCACTCGAAAACAATCGATTAGTTCGATCTATTTATCATTTTCATACCAGTGTTTCCAGCTTATCCGATGATGTGTACAAGTTATCAAAGACTAAAGGAGAGTATTATTCACACCTACAACAAATAGAAAAATGTGTATTTAAACCCTGGATTCTTTCAGAGAATATTGCAAACTTTCAAAAATTAATTGAAAAACTTTTTGATAAGAACTCACCCAACAGCTTCAAGTTTATTAGTTTTGTTAATGAAAAGGTGAAACAAATTCTTACCAAAAAATGCAAACTTGAAATGGAGAAATTTTATAGCCAGTGGACACTTAAAGAAGCACAACTTTTCCACGAAGTTAGGACCCATAAAATTGTTGTCCGTGATTTCTCCATTAGTCTTAGTCCTGAAATTCAAACATCCAAGCAGCATTTCCTGGAGCACTTGAATTCTTTGATTTTAGCGGTAAAAACCCAAACTTCGTTATTTGTACCTACTTATGATGAAGAATCAGTTAATAAAAAATTCAAGTTTGACGATTACGAACTTCAAGCCTCGTACAAAAAATGTTTCGAGATCATTCAGGCTAAATTCAATGAATCTGAGAAGTTATTTGGACAATGGAAATCATTGCAATTTTTGTGGGATCATGAAGATTTGAAATTTGCATTTTCATCCAGTCAAGATCTGGAATTGTGGCTGCAGATTTTAACAAAATTTAGAGAAATGAGAAAGGTTTTTGACACTCCAGAAAGCTCGAGAGCATTTGGCCTCATAAAGATTGACTACCAACAAGCCCAAAACAGGATATATTCTAAGTTTGATTCATGCCAGAGGTCACTTCTTGAGTTTTATGGATCAGTCCTGAAAACGCAATTGCAGATAGAGGCAAAAGAGTTACGAAAGGTCAAGGTAGAGTGTGAAAGTCAGATATTCGATTTGAGTGATCCAATTTCTATTATTTCAGTTCTATCATCTTTGGTCACTAATAAGCACTACTTGAATTCAAAAATAACCGTTTTCAACAATTTGGAAAAGGGGCAGATTATGCTAAAGAAATACAGATATAAGTTTCCATCAGATTGGATATTTTTTAACCAAATCAGTGATGATATCGAAGGCCTGAAAGCATTAGACTTGCGAAATTCTGACTATTTAAGCTCGCATAGTGGTATTGTTCAAGCTGTGTTGAAAGAAGAAATACAGGATATATTAAAAATCACACTAGCCACGAAAACAAAATGGCAAAAGCAAAAGCCAAATCAGAACTCTTCGGTTCAGAATGCTATAATGATACTACAGAATTTTGAAAATTCCTTCCGTGTTCTAGAAAAGTCATACCAGAGGTTGCATAGAGCATGTATTTTGATTGGATTGCCTATAGACATAGACCTGAATAGAGAATTTGAAGAAATCAAGCATTTACAATATATATGGAGCTACATAATGAAACTTTACAATGCTTTGGAAAATATCAAAACTATTGAGTGGGTTTCGTGCAATGTCAACAAAGTTAAAACTACATTAGAAGATTCATTATCATTATCCAGAACACTACCTGTTGATATTCGGTCTTATCCGGCATTTGAAAATGCTCAAATGAAAATAAAAGAGACATTGAAAACTGTTCCAATTATCGCATCATTACAAAATGAAGCTGTCAAAACCTCACATTGGATCGAAATTTTTGAGCATATCAAGCTAAAAAGATCTCCGGAAGTTTTCTGCCTAGGCGATGTTCTAGATTTGGACCTTTCTAAGAATGAAAAATATATCAAATCGATAATAACCAAGGCTGAATCTGAAAAGGTGCTGGAAGTCACTATCAGTGGCATAGAGCAATCATGGGCTACTTACAAGTTTGAGGCATATAAAATGAGGCCTCATATAACTTTATTATCAGGCTGGAGTGGTTTACTTTCCAGTATAGAGGATGATATCAATATGCTAGAATCAGTAAAGGTTTCCCCTTACTATTCAACTTTTGCTCACCGTGTTAAAAATTTTGAAAGTAGGCTAGTTTTATTGTCTCAAATAATAAATATCTGGCATGAGGCCCAAAAGCAGTGGGTATATCTTTTAGGTATTTTTGAGAACAAACAACAAATTGGAAAATTGATTCCCAGAGATTTATCGAAGTTTGAAAACATTTCATTCGAGTTCAATCATTTGACCTCTAATGTTCTATCGATCTCCGTCGCACTAGATATTACAGATATCCCTGACATTTTGAAAAATATACAACGACTATTCGATTCATTATCTAAAATTCGAATTTCACTTGTTGGATATCTAGAGAAGCAAAGAGAACTGTTTCCCCGTTTCTATTTCGTGGGAAATGATGATTTGTTAGAGCTAATTGGAAATTCGGCTGACTCCTTAGTGATTTCAAAACATATAAAGAAATTATTTCCAGGAATCTCGTTTTTGAATTATGACGAAAGCCTAATGTTAGTCACATCTATTATATCTGCGGAAGGTGAAGAGGTCATACTACAAAATCCAGTCTCACTTAATAGTGACGGATTAATCGATTGGTTGGCAAAATTGGATTCAAGTATCAAGTTAACTTTGTCAGGATTATTGATCGCACTAGTTGAAGAATTGGATATGTTGGCTTACAATTTGGATTTGACCAAGCTACTTGACCTTTTAAACGTGTATCCGAGTCAAATAGTTACTTTGGCTTATCAAATTTACTGGACCAAGAGTATCCAAAAAGCATTATCACTTTGTCAACTATCCTCCTCGATTGATGAGTTGAAGTGGCTTATCAATGGGCTTACCAAACTAGTTACTAATGATGCCCCGTCTCTCTCAAGAATTAAAATTGAAAACTTGATAATTGAACTGATGCACAAACAAAGCGTAATAAATAGTTTGATTGAAGAAAATTCCGCTACTTTAGACAGTTTTGTTTTGTTCTCCGAACAAAAGTTCTACTTGAAAAATGATGCTACTGATAAAACAAGGAATGTTCAGATTATACATGGAAATTATGTTGCAACTTATAGTTATGAATACTTAGGTGCTGTCAGAAAACTTGCCTACACTACTTTGCTAACTTCTACTTTCACCTTGTTAAGCGAAGCTTTAGACCAAAATCTTGGTGGGTTACTTTTAGGACCTGCTGGAACTGGAAAAACAGAGTCAGTCAAAGCTTTAGGCCATAGTCTAGGACGTCCTGTTTTTGTTTTTTGCTGTGATGAAACTTTTGATGTAGAGTCAGTAAGCCGTATCCTTATGGGCATAAGCCAAGTGGGGGGATGGGGTTGTTTTGATGAATTCAACAGACTTGAAGAAAACATCCTATCTGGTATTTCAACAAAGATAGAAAAGATTCAAAACGCATTGTCTACTTCCGAACGCAAGGTGGAATTTCTTGCAAAATCATTCGTGGTTAACAAAAATACGGGCGTGTTTATCACTAATAACCCAAGTTATGAAGGAAGATCTAGTTTACCTGATAATATCACAAGTAAATTTCTTTCTTTCAGCTTAATGGTGCCTGATTCTGAAACCATTGCAAAGATTATCCTAGCAACTAAAGGATTTGCAAACGCATATGTTTTGGCTGCTACTCTTGTACGTTTTTTTGATAATATGAGCCATTGTTGTTCTCAGCAAAAGCATTATGATTTTGGATTGAGAAGCTTGAAATCTGTAATCATTCATGCCGGCAAAATGAACCGCAGCGTGTTCTCCAATAATGATTATAATTCCGAGTTACAAATACTTCAAAGAAGCTGTTATGATATTATTCTTCCTAGATTATTGCCCAATGATGAACAAGTATTTTTAACTGAGATTGCAAAGTTTGATTTACCCTACGAACCTTCAAATGATTATGAAGAGTTCAAAACTTTTCTATCAGAAATTGCGAAGGAGAAAGGTTATGCTGCAACTGAAAGCTGGTTGCTTAAATGTATGCAGATATATGAGATCCAAAAGCTAAATCATGGGTTTATGCTTGTTGGATCTTCGTGCTCAGGTAAAACAGTGTCTTTCTCTTGTTTCTTGGAAGCTTTATCAAGATTTACTACAGTACAAAACGAATGTTATAGGATAGATGCAAAAGTTTTGAACAAACACTCTATTTTTGGCGAGTTGGACTATGCCACAAGAGAATGGAAGGACGGGATAGTAACTGCTATTTTAAGAAAAGCAAGCAATAATAATAAAATCAATAAGAGGATCTGGATTATATTCGACGGTGACATTGATCCAATTTGGGTGGAGAATTTGAATAGTGTCTTGGACGATAACCGGTTACTCACCCTTCCAAATGGAGAACGAATTACTTTATCTGAAAATATGAGAATTGTTTTTGAAACCGATAATTTGAAACACGCAACTCCCGCAACTGTCAGTAGATGTGGAATAATCACATTCAATAAGCCTTACTTTGGAATTTGTGATATATTCGTAAAGGCATTGGTTAACTTCAAGAACACTAGACTTAGGAATGATGATGCTTATAACAAAAATTTGATGTCCCACAACCTTACAACTGATGATTTCAGAGAGAGTTTAGTTAACAGTTTATTCGATTTGGTGGATAACTCCTCTCTTCAACATGTTTGGAAACTTTCCACAACATTTTCGCATGTTATGCATGTTAGTCAACAGAGGGCAATTTCTAGCCTTGTCAATTTCTTGAAGCAAACATTAAAGAGGCTTTTACACTTTGTTGACACGCATCCACACTTTGCACGTAACGGGTTTGATGATTTTTTCAAAATAGAAATTCTACAGATTCTTCTCTGGTCATTTGGCAGTGACCTAACATATGATGACAGAGAAGCGTTTGCACGAGGGCTTTTGGAAATACCCAAATTCCAGCATGTTATGTCTGTGTCCGATGCGAAAGAATTACTCCATGCTCATGTATCTCTTCCAGGTGGTAGCCTTGAAAATTATAACAAAGAGTTGAAAGAAGTTGATATACAACCTGATAGAATTCTTGGGCCCGGAAATATAATTCCAACTGTCGACACGTGTATTTATGAAAAGTTAATATTCTCGACTTTAGATCAGCATGAGCCTTTGATTTTGTGTGGTCCTCCTGGATCTGGTAAAACGATGCTTCTGCTTTCAAGCATAAGAAAGTCCATTGGTTTTGAGCTCGTCGGAATTAATTTTTCTAAAGAAACTACAGTCGATTCGGTGCTGAAGGCCTTGGAACAATCATGTGAGTATAAAAAAAATGTCAATAGTATAACTTTGGGTCCAAAGATTCCCGGCAAATGGATAGTACTATTTTGTGACGAGTTGAACTTACCGAAAACAGATTTTTATGGCACTCAAGAAGTGATCCAGTTATTGAGGCAACTGGTAACTGAGAATGGGTTTTGGCACCCAAAGAATCGGATTTGGGTCACCATTGAAAATATACAATTTGTTGGGGCATGTAATCCTACTTCAACACTGGGTAGAAACTCCATGACTGATAGATTTACCAATTTTTGCACTACTATTATGGTGGATTACCCTTCTTTTGACTCTTTAGGAAGAATTTACGGTGTTTACTCAAAATCTATTTTGAGAACTATTCCTGATCTTACCAAATATGCAGATTCTTTTTCCGAATCGTTAGTTGAAACTTATGTGAGATATCAAACGCACTTCAAAGATTCACCAAGACCTCATTATCTATGTTCACCTCGTGAACTTACTAGGTGGGTAAAAGGTGTTTATACTGCTTTGAAACCACTAATTTCGTGCGATTTAGAGAATTTGATTCGACTTTGGGCATATGAAGCTTTGAGATTATTCTCAGACAGACTAGTCTCAGTAAATGAAAAAAGCTGGTTTTTCGAAACGATAACCGACATTGCAAAATCTCATTTCCCACATACCAACCTTTCGAAAGCTTTATCTCAACCCATCCTATTTTCCGATTGGCTCAGTTGCGAATATCAGTCAGTTGATAAAAAGCAACTTGAAAAGTTTCTTAAAGGAAGGTTCAACGTGTTCAATGAAGAGGAGTCTTGGGTTGACATTGTTTTATACGAGGATTTATTAGACCATATCTTAAGAATTGACCGAGTTTTGAAAAACGTCCAAGGACACATGATTCTAGTCGGACCAAGTGGAAGTGGTAAAACTACTCTTGCAAAATTTGTATCTTGGATGAATGGTATTCGTTCCGTCCAATTGAACATCTCCAAGCATTTTAGTTTGAAAGACTTCGATGAAATTTTGAAAGGGCTATTATTTCGAGCAGCTGTTGGAGGTGAGAAAATATGCTTTATTATAGACGAATCGACAATTCTAGACGACTCATTCTTAGAAAAGATGAATACATTGTTGGCCAATGCGGAGGTTCCTGGACTTTTCGACGGGGAAGAGTACGAAAACTTGATCAGCTCATGCTTATCTGCTTCTAGAAATGAAGGTTTAGTGTTAGATTCGTCTGAAGAAATATATCAATGGTTTGTCCAACGTATTGCCAATAACTTTCATGTAATTTTCACAATGAGTGACAATGATGAGAGAAGCCCATTTATTTCATCATCTGCACTTTTTAACCGTTGTGTTATAAATTGGATGGGCTCTTGGTCTAAAAATTCTTTGGAAACCGTTTCTAGAGAACTGACGAAGGATATTCCGCTTGACAATTCTGAGTATAAGGTTAAAGAAACAAACGGAAACTTTACTGGTATGAGAAATGTTGTTACAAGTCTTTTAGTTCTGATTCACAATAATGTTGGTGAGCTAAGTGGCAGTATCACTCCTTCTCACTTTCTAAATTTTTTGAAGACTTTCTCCTCCATCTATGCTCAAAAAGAAAGCAATTTGCAAGAGGTAAATTCCCATGTCAATAAGGGCTTAACACACTTAAGAGAGGCATTTCTCAAAGTCAAACGTCTTGGAGTTATTATGGCCGAAAAGGAAGAAAAGCTAAGAATGGAAGACGATAAAGCAAGGAAGCTTCTTGATAGAATGATTATGGATCAAAATGAGTCAGAAAGAAAACAAGACATGTCGATGAAGATGCAACAGTTATTTGCAGAGCAAGAAAAAGAGATTATTCATAGAAGAGAGATTGTTATGAAAGAGTTGAATGAGGTTCAAGATTTAATCGAAGAAGCCCAAAAAGGAGTTCTAGACATTAAGAAGCAGCATTTGACTGAATTGAGATCAATGCACAACCCTCCCGAAACAATAAAACTTGTGCTGGAGTCCATTTGCATCATGTTGGGGTATAACGTAGAAAACTGGAGAGACGTTCAACACGTTATCAGACAAGATGATTTTATCGCTAATATAATTAACTTCAAAGGAGACAAGCAACTGACTGATGAAATACTCTTATACATGGAGAAGCATTATTTGTCAAAAGCTAATTTCAATTATGAGTCTGCTAACAGAGCTAGTAAAGCGTGTGGTCCTCTTTTCATGTGGATAAAGGCACAAGTGAAATTCTCTGCTATTGTCGTGAAATTCAGTCCTTTGAAAAATGAGCTTGAAAAGCTAGAAGAAAAATTAGTGGACACTAAGGCAAAGCTTATTGCAATAAACAGCTTGATAAAAGATTTACAAGATGAGGTTGAAAAATACAAGATGCAGTATAGTGAGACAATTCGAGTTAAAGAAAACATTCGAATTGAAATGGAAGACGTGAGGCAAAGACTGGATCGGAGTGTGAAGCTACTATCTAGCTTGGACAGTGAGCGACAAAGATGGGAAACTAATGTTTCGGATTATCAGCAACAAAAAGAGAACATGGTTGGCAATACTATATTAGTCTCAGCTTTTACCACCTATTGTGGATCCTTGGCCCCAGTTTTTAGAGCGGAATTGCTTGATGCATGGAAATCGCTACTTATTGAAAACCACATAGAATTTAATACCAAAGAGAGCCAATTTTTAACGACAGACATTCTTCCAGCAGATAGTATCATCAAATGGCAAAAATATGGCTTACCAAACGACGAACAGTTCATAGATAATACTGCCATTCTGGTTTCCCCCTTTAACAATCGTTTTTCGTTTATTATTGATCCTTCGGAGTTGTTGGTACCATTTCTGATTCGTTTGATAGAACCTAAGCAATTAGTAATTACAAGCTTTTTGGATCCTAACTTTACGAAGAAACTCGAGAATTGCGCTAAGTTTGGGGGTACTATTTTGGTCTGTGATGGAGAGTATTTTGACCCTGTTCTGAACAGACTTATTGCCAGAGACGTTCATGTTATGGGTGCTGGTAGAACAGTGGTCAAAATTGGAGATAAAGATGTTGATTTGTCCCCTGGTTTCCAATTATATATTCATACAAGAGATTCCACGCTAGAAATATCACCTTTCATTTCAAGCCGAATGAATATACTCAACTATTCGTTTACTTCTGAAACAATGATAAATGAAGCACTTAACTTGACATTACAAGTGAGAAATCCAGAAGTTGAGGCTAAAAGATTGTTATTGACGAAAAAGAACACCGAATGTAAAGAACAACTGAAACAATACGAGAAAGAATTACTAGAATTACTAAGTTCGAGTGAGGATAACATTTTGGATGATGATAAATTGTTGTCGAAATTGGAGACTCTCAAGCAGGAAACTAAAATATTGGAGGTTCAAATGGCAGAGTCTACTTCAATGATACATAGCTATAATGCAATTCGGAATGAATTCAGAACATTGGGAGATTTGTATGCTAAATTAGCAACAGTATTCGACAAGCTAGTTGTTGTCAACAAAAACTATATTTATCCAACAGACGAGCTGAAGAAGGTATTACATGAGTCCTTAAAAACAAATTCATCAGCAACTGTTGAAAAAATAATCTCTGATTTTTCCCAACTCACTTACCGAGAAACCTCTAGTTCCATATTGGAGAAAGATAAGGGAATTTTGAAAAGGTTATTGGATCATTTTGCAGGTGTAGCAAAATACGAGGATATGAGTTTGGGTGAAAGTATCAGGAAGAATCAATTCATACTACTGAGATCTACCAAAGGTAACGATGCTACCATCAGAATTAAGGAGATATGTTCGGAAGAAAATGTTGAGCTAATTAAGTACGCAATGGGATCGAGTGACGACTGTGATGTTGCTAATAGAATGATCATGGAGTTGAAAGGTTCTGATACCTGGCTTATAATCGAAAATATCGAAATGTCAGGTGAATTTTTGGAGTTGATCAACGAAACTATTTCCATACTAAAAAATGATGATATGACAGCAGGAGTAAAGTTCAAGCTGATATTAACCAGCAAAATTGAGTCCAAACTACCGCCATTGCTTCTAAAGTCAAGCAAGCAGATTGTTATTGAAAACGAGCAAGGATTGAAGAACAACATGATTGACCAGCTGTTGGGTGATACTAGTTCTTTGAGCTTACGCAAGCTCAACAGCATCAAACCTAAGGAGCTCAAAAAACTTTATTTTGTCCTTGTTTGGTTCTTTTCTTTACTTTTATCAAGACTACGGTTTAGCAAGGGTGGGTTTACCAAAAGATATGAAATCAGTCAGTCAGATCTACGTAATGCAGAGAAATTTATCAGTAAATTTATCGGTGCCAAATACAAAACCAAAGAAACCGAATTCGAGGTTGGTGCAGAAATGCAAAAGACGATCGGAAGAATGATCTCCTCTCTAATTTTTGGAGGTAAGTTTGACGATTCTAGTGATTTGCAGACATTGCAGAGATGCGGGTTTGCGCTTTTCCGAAGTGGTATGTTAGATTCACACTTCAATATACTAGAGTTTGGCGGTAGTGAGAAACTTTTTGCGCCTGAAGGTTACAACACGATGGTGTACGTCGAATGGATCAAGAATTTACCGGAAAAGGAGCCTATGGACTGGTTGGGTTTGCCCAAAGACGCAGAGACGACACAGAGAGAGATTGTAGAGACGAAAAGTACCGAAGCCTTTAAAAGAATCTTGGAAGCCATATAGTGTGTGCTTATGTAATATATGTTATAATTTTTTGAGCATGATATTGTAAATACTTCACCTAGCCTCAGGCTAGCCTTTGCTTGGAACGTGCATAGGTCATGAGACGGATAAATATAGCTATCAGACGCAGTTGAGGACGTCAAATCACAAGAGCGGAAGTAGCAAAAATATGGGATTATTTTGGGGGTCTTCAAAAGGAGGCAGCAATGCAGACCAAAGCCGGACAGCAGCAGTGGAAGCCGCTGGAGGTGGAAGTGGTGGTGATAATAATGACGGTATGATATCAGAAGATCTAGCACAATATCTGGAGACGAGAGAGTCGCAGTTGAGCAACCGTGAATTCAAGGCCTTGTTACGGAGACAGTCTGCCAATGCCGAGGCGTCCAAACAGGCTGCTGAGAGCAGCAACGGGGGTACGGGAGAAGGAGGTGATTTCTTGAGTATGATACAGGCGAAGGGCCCGCAGGCTGGAACAGAGGTGTCAGCAGGAGAAACGGGAGCACACTCGCAGGTGGAGATACCGAAGCTTCCTACGGCGATCTCGACTGCCAACAGCATGAAGAAGCCGAAAGAGTACCAAAATTTTGAGTTTGAGAAGTATCGTCGTGAGAACGACGAAAAGGAGGTTGTGCTAACGAATTGCTCGGAAATCCAGCATGCGTTCTACGACTGTTTGGGGAGACAGAAGATTTGGGACCGTGTCACTGCGGTTGCGAGACTAGACAGTGATGAGTGCACGAAGTTGGCCGACTTTTTCATGGCCTGCACAGAGATACAAAAGAAGGCCCTCCTCACGTTTGACTATGCATCGCTCGAGACCGTTGACGAGATGAAGGCTGCATCCCGGAAGGTGGACAAGGTGTTCACAAACGCTTTCCACGGTGTGGATGAGATCAGAGATAAGGAGAAGTATATGAACTACACGAAAGAGCTCAGGAGAGAGCGTGAGGATTTTTATGCAAAGTTCAACAAATGAATAGAATGACTTATGCGCATGTAAATAAATAATTAAATAGATAAGTGTTTCTAAAGGGTAGAATAAAGTATACTATCAAGTCCTTAAAATGTTTAGTTAAATATTAAAGTGATTATTTATTTATTAGATAGAATTTTATTAGAGAATAATACAATGTAATTATTATTATTATTCGAATGAAAAAAGGTTTCAAAAGTCAAAGTTAAAAATTAAAAATGTGAAAAGAGTAGTTAAAAATTAAAGATTAGTGTAGTGGATAGAGTAATTAGATATTGTTATTTTTTTTATTAAAAATTAATGTTTTTGATCTTGGGAATTAGAGAAGAGTTGAATGTGTAGATTATCCTCTTTGATTTTTATTTCTTTCAATCTTTTTATTATTTACAATGTCCATAACCCTTAAGTTGACTTTTCGTGTTGAGTAGAGACTCTCTTCATAGCAGCAACAAAATCTTCGAATGATCTGTTGCTTTCCTTTTGCTTCATTGGCTTACCGTTCATCAATCTGTCGAATTTTTCGGATTCAGACATGGAGTAGTAAGCACCACCCAAGACACAGAAAGTACCGAAAGACCAGATCCAGACTCTAACGACAGTGACAATGTCGTTCCAGTTTTGGGACCACCAGCCGAAAAGGGTGAAACAAGTAGCGATGATGTCAACAATGAAGACAGCACCGGATAATTGCCAAGATGGAATAGAAGACCAGAATGGACCAACAGCTCTAGTGATGAAAATTAACCAGTTTTCAGTCAAAGAAATTTGCAAGAAAAGGACACCATCAATAGAACCGAAGTTTTGGATGATACCACCCTTTGGCAAGAACATGGTAGTCAAAGTAATCCAGGTACCGATAGCTAAGAAGATACCAAGGATGATGGACATACCCCATAATCTTGGCAAGTTCCACTTAACTGGCTTTTGAGCAAATGGAGCGTTATCGTAAGCAATGGTCAAAGTAGCAACATCAGCGAAAATAGCAATGAAAACAATCAAGTCAATGTTCAATGATTCATCCAAAATAGCAATCCATAAACCAAGGAAGATTTCCAAATGTAAAGACAAAGCAATACGGTAGACAACGTAAGAGTACATTCTGTGGAAAATTTGTCTGGAAGTCTTCAAAGCATCAATAATAGCAGATAAACCAGGAGCAAGGAAAACAATATCAGCAGCAGATCTTGCGGCATCGGAAGCACCTTCGACGGCAATACCAGTATCAGCCTTCTTTAAAGATGGAGCGTCATTGACACCATCACCAGTCATAGCAACCAAGTAACCTCTTTCTTGTAAGATTTCAACAACATTATACTTGTGTTGTGGGAAAACTTCAGCGAAACCATCAGCATTTTCAACGAAATCGTATAATTCTGAACCGGCCATGTCACCACCGCCACCAAGACCTAATCTTTCAGCATCGAAAATTTGATCACCAAGACCTAATTGTCTACAAGTTTCCTTAGCAATACCAACGGCATCACCAGTTAACATCTTAACTCTCAAACCAAGTCTTCTAGCTTCAGCAACGGTAGCAGCAGTGTCATCTCTTGGAGGATCCATACATGGCATGATACCCAGGATTTCCCAGTGACCTTCACCTCTCTTTCTAGCAACACCCAAAGATCTGAAACCTCTGGAGGCGAATTCTTCGACCTTGTTTTGGTAAGCTTCTAAGATATCTTCTGGAATTGGGTGGTCTTCAGCAACGGTCTTTAAAACGAACAATGGGGCACCCTTAACACAGATAATCTTTTCACCCTCTGGGGATTCAACAATAGCAGTAACCTTCTTGGAAACAGGGTCGAAAGGTTGGAACTCTAAAGTCTTGTATTCCTTCATTGCAGCTCTAGCCTTTGGATAGTTAATCAAAGATTTCAAGAAAGCCTTGTCAATAGCATCTAAACCCTTTCTCTTTCTGGAAGCAGCCAAACAAGCAGTCAACATCAAGTCATCTGGTTCGACACCAGCAACAGTGTAAGGTTCGTGCAAGGACAACTTGTTCTTGGTCAAAGTACCAGTCTTATCGGAACATAAGATTTCGACACCAGCCAAAGATTCAATAGCAGACAACTTTTGGACAATAGCTTGCTTCTTAGCCAAGTAAGCAGCACCAACAGCCATAGTAGTGGTAACAACAGCTGGCAAACCGACTGGAACACCAACAATGGTAATAGCCAAGGAGTATCTCAAGATTCTGACAATTGGGTCAGATCTGTAGAAACAAGCACACCAGACCAATAACAAAGTGATAATGACGAAAACCAACAATAAAGTACCAATACCGTTCAAAACTTCAGTGAAATGACCTTGACCACCAGAAGCCTTGTTAACTAAAGCAGCAGCTCTACCAACGAAGGTGTTGTCACCAGTAGCGGTGACAATCATGAAACCTTCACCTCTCTTAACAGTGGAAGAGGAGAAAGTTGGGTCGTTGAAGTGCTTGTCGACAGCTAAGGATTCACCGGTAATAGCGGATTGATCGACTTGAAGGAAACATTCTTCGGAAACGAGCTTACCATCGGCTGGAATGACGGTACCGTCTTCCAACTTTAAAATGTCACCTGGAACAACCTCGTTAGCTTGGACTTCGGTTGATTGACCATCTCTGATGACAGTGGCAGTGTTAGCCAAAGTCTTCTTCAATTCGTCGACAATGGAACCAGCTTGATATTCTTGAATGAAACCAACAGAGGCGTTAAGCATCAATAAACCACAAATGACACCGAAATCAACCCAATCTTCCAAACCACAGGCCAAGATGGCAGCGGCTTCCATAACGAATTGAATTGGACCAATAAAGAACATACAGAACTTGAGGACGAGATTTTCCTTTTCCTCGGCCATTTGGTTCAAACCGAACTTCTTCTTTCTCTTGGAGACTTCGGAAGCAGTCAAACCGGAAACAGGGTCGGTGTGCAAGTACTCATCTGGGACTTCTTTGTAAGAAGAAGAGTGGTGTTCTTCTTCTTCTTCGTCTTCATCACCCTCTTCACCTTCTTCACCGCCAATGTTCTGGTTAGATTGTAATTCCATAACTAATTGGTCAATGTCTTCATCTTCATCTTCCTCTTCCGCAGCACCATCGACTGGGACTTCTGGAGCTTTTTCCTCAACAGGCTCGTGGACTTCTTTTTCAGACATCTTTTTAAAAAGGCACTTCTAGTCAAACAAATAAACTATGCGTAGTGTGTTGTTGTGGGAACGAATGAAAGTAAAAATAATCTGAATACTAAGAGACGAGAAAAATGGGACCAAAATATATGAAAAAATTTAGGAAAAGGGACGATTATTCTTTTCTGTTATTTTTTCTATGTTTTATCCGCTATTCTTTCCTAATTTCTTAACAAAGCAAATCAGAGAATTAAATTGGGTTAGCAAAAAGGGGGTAGTTTGTTTGAGTGACGGGGTATCTGATACTTAATAAAAGAGACTGCCAAAGGGAGGGAGAATCAAGAAGAAGAGGAGAAAGGAAAGAAAAAAGGTTCAGAAGAAAAAAAGAAGAAGAGGGAAGGAAGTAGAAGAGTGCAAGGAAGCAGCAACTGGGGGGGGGAGAAGGAGGAAAAGCGGTCGTTGTTAAGTAACTTCGCCAACTAGCTGAGCTTTATACCGCCCACCGTCCGTTTCCCCCATTTCGACACCGGCGACTAATCTCGGCCCTTCTCCCTCGTTCTTCTCTCCCGCCCAGCGGCCACTGCTGCTGTACTGTTTGTTTGCATCTCGCTTCCCTACCTGGCAACTGCTGCCCCGGCTGCCTCTCCTCCCCACCAGCCTGTGGCCGGCTGCTGCATCTTCCGCTCGGCCCCTCGCAACAGAACGCTTGCTCGCGCCCAATTTGGCCCCAATCGGGGTGCCCCAGAGGGCAAAACCACGCAAATACGTCATTCGCGACTGCCTGATAAGGTAAAGAGTCAACATACATGCGCGGCGGAAGACGCCGGCTGCAAAACAGCCCGAATGGGCAAGCAGCCAATCAGAACACGCCCCGTTGCCGAGGGGACAGCTGCCCAATGCGGCCGCTGCTGTAAACAAGCTGGAAAATTGCCCCCACCCATGCCTGGCAACGCTGGCAGCGCCGGCCACGGCGGCCACGGCGAGCTGTCCGTGCTGCTGCGTCTTCTGCTGCGTCTGCCATCGCCGGCCACGGGCAGCACGCCCCACGCCGCCATTAAAATGCTTCCAGCAGTCTAATTGCGCTGCTGCACCGCAGCATATCGTTTATCTCCACGGGCTAGCCCGTGCAGCACACCGCACACCGCACACCGCACACTACGCTATTGCTACAGTCGAGAACCCTTGTCGGCCCTTCTCCGTCTCGCCACGGTCGATCTGCCTCCTCCGGGGCCCCACTCTCGGTGACAGAAGGCAGATCCACCCGTCAGCGATGGTGGCTATCTTTCTTCCGTTGAATCGGATGCGTCGCTGTGCAGCCAACCGTCGCCCCGCCCCTAGCTTCCCTGTTTGTCTTGCTCTCTTACTCCCTCCCCCCACCGCTAACAACCGGCAACGCGCCCTCCAGCCCCGTAGCCATCCTGTCCTAGCCCTCCCGCTCTAGCTCTAGCTCCAGCCTCAGCCCCAGCCCCAGCCCTTCAGCCGGTCAGCCAACCGTTTTCATTTGTCGCACGGATCTGGAGACCACACCGCTCTATCGCTGACTGGCGGCCCTACTGCCCGCACTGCTTCGCTCACCGGCCCTTTTCAGGCACCGTCCGTGAGAAAGGCCCGTCGCTGGTTGGCTATTCGGCCGGATGCCGCCAGCACACCCGCCAGCGCTATCTATTTGCCCGACCCCCACCCTATTGTGCCCAATCCTGCTGCTGCCACTACTACACCGGCTACTGCAGTGTTACTGTTGCTACTACGCTTTAATCTTTTGCCCGCTGTTGGCATCCGCCTTTTTTGTCTTTTTCGGGCCAAGCAGATGAAAAAGTGCAATTTCGTGCTCATCGTTCCCCATTAGACGACGACAGCCGGCTGAGCAGCGTAGCTGGCCCGCATGCACGCACGCACGCTAGCCTTCCACCAGCCACGTAGTTAGTGCACCTCCGACTGGCTGTTCCCTCCCGCATCCGTGGCTTTTTCTCCACACTCGCACGACGGATTTATCTCCCTATTGCGGCACCGCAACGGCATTGCGCCGGCTACACCGACCCTCTGGGTCAATACACCGTTGGACACAGGCGGATGTTTTTCCGAGCCGCCCCGGCACCGCCAGTGGCCTCCGGAGACCCTCTTTGTCTTCCTGCACATGGCAAACATTCTTTCTATTTTGCGTTACTAGTAGCAACCCGAGCACCCATTCCGGCAGTCGGGTTCGGCAAAGCTGCATCGGCCTCTCTTCCGATTTGCTCGGCAAAGCCCCGAAGACAGAACAACATTATGTAAGCGTTACGTAAGCGTGTTATGAACTTTTTACTTTCTTAAAACACTCTGGTAAATATTCATATGCGTTAGTATGGATCGCAAAAGATCTATTGACAATTATCATTTTATTTTGTAAAGATCCTTCATTTGCCACAACGTAGTAGCAAGAGAAACATTTTCTTTAAGACCAACCCTTGAGGCTTCTGGCATCTCGATGAATATCCACTGCATCATTAATACACACTAATATTAACAACCCGCTTACGACATAACTGTTGTCGCGAGTCACGTGCTATGGCTCTCCTGTTTTTTGGTAAAATACTATTAACTCATCTGCCTACATAGTAAATACAGAGAGCACGAATATTTGTTTTTTTTTTCGTGTATCCTCTTATCGCAAACGCCCGGTATTTGTCCTATTTTGCCACAACAGTCCACATCTCTGCTACTCCCAATCAGGCCCATTTATATCCTTGAGTACTCACTCTAGCCAGCCATGCCAAACACTTTTCAGGGGCTCCTTTCTTTCCCTGAGTTCTCGGGCAATGATCTGGACTCAACTAGCAGATCTGAGTTAATTTTCCAGTTCCACACAATTCTAAACAATTTGTCGATCCAACTCTGTTGTCCAATCTGTCAAGATGTTCCCACACAGCCATATTTATTGCCAACATGTGGTCATACATTCTGCTATTCTTGTATAAAGCACTGGTTCCAATGTAACCCGTCATGTCCGATTTGCCGCTCAATCATTGGCGAAACGAAACCCATATTGAACCATTCCGTAAAAAATATTATTGTGGCCTTGATCGATGATATATCCTTAACGGCAAAAGAATTGCATTTGAAAGATTACAAGTCTTACAAACAGAAACTCGAATCTTGGGAAAAGGAGAAAAATGAAGAGTTCTCCATCGATAAGGCAAATGACTTCCCCTGGCTGAAGAAGATAGCTTCCAACTGGGGTAGAGCAGTTGTCGATACAGAGGATGGAGTGCCACGATGCTCAGCGTGCCATTGGGAACTTGTTGATGGTCACTGTGAGAACTGCGGTAGGACAATGGTAGGATGGCAGGATAGAACAGATGGCGATGAGTTGGATGACGACGACGATGATGAGGAAGATGAAGATGGATATGGTCGGGGACCGCGCCGAGATCGTGCGCTTCATTCAGACTCAGATGATTGGGAAGATTATGACAACGGGCTGAACGACATGCATGGTAGGATAATCGATAATGAAGCTGAAGAAATCTCCGGCGAGGAAGAAGAAGGAGACGATTTCAATAATGATGCCTATAGGAGGCGCTCGCACAATGATAGAAGGGGTCACGATCATGGCAGAGAAACCGGTTATATTGATGCATACGACAGTGATGACGGGTTTGTGGTGGATGACGACGAAGAGAAGGAGGAGGAGGACAATGACGATGATAATGGGAGCGAGGACGATGAGTATGGGAATACATCAGACGTCGAGATAGTCGATGAAGACAAGCTTGCCTCAGGTGATGAAGACGTGATACTCCACGGCAAAGTAGCTGAACCTCTCTACCTCTCCGAAGACGAATCCGATGGCGGACTCATCAATCCTCGACGTTCACGGGCATTGCCCGTGCAAAGCGACGACGACGACGAAACAGGGGCGGAAGAAGAGATCGAAGTGCACGATGACGATAGCGATGGCGATGGCGATGGTGATGTCGACGAAGATGATCTCTTGAAAACAGCTCGATCAGGAAGAAAGAAGGCGATACTAGATGATGAAGATGAAGATGAAGATGACAACGGCGGAGCTGGTGATAATCTTTCGAGCGACGACCTGATACCTTCCAAAAATCACTCTTCTTCAAGAAAAATAAGAAAGAAAAGAAGAATAGCTTAGCGATTTCATATGGTATTGTTTCACATGGGTTTGTATATTTACATGTAAGTCTATAAATAATAATAAATGCTTTTCTATATCTAGTAAAAAAGGTCCTTTTGATGCAATCAAACACACTCCATACTCACCATTCGCCTTCAAACATCGTTTCCGTATCCTCATCAACCCACTTGATCATTTGCGAAAAGCAACGAAAGCTATGATCGACAATCCTGTCACTTTTTTCAAGATTCTTATCCTTGATATTATCCAAAGTATGGTCATAATAGCTCATTACGTGCGGTAAAATCTTCTCGATGTACATTTTTTCCTCTTTCATAGCTATGATTTGACCTTCAGTGAGACTCAAATGAGATATATCGCAAAATTCCCGTTCTATTCGTGACATATTCTTCGATGCTGCATTTTTCAAGTTCGACCAGAAGTATTTATCGGTGGTAAACTCCGTTTGATTTTTCAACCATTCCAAAATGGTTAGTAGATCTTTAAAATCCTTGTTTATCCAGCACCATTTGATGAACATTGACAGAAATTTCAGTATTTGTTGATCACCAACAATTTTAACATTATACTCGTCCAATAAACGAAGAACAAATACGCTTTCTTCGTAAAGTTCAGATTTCACACAAACTTTGAATAATTCACAAAGATCCTGATCATCAACGAACTTGGTATCATTGATGATATTGAGTTGCTCACTGATGAAATCTTTCATCGATAACTTATTACCGAATGAGCATTCCTTGTAAAAGATCTCAACATTCAATTTGATATTTTTCACTTTTGCTGTGTATTTAGAGGTTCTCAATTGAAGTTGGTTTGCAATTTCAACTAATCGATCGAATTCAGATTTATCATTGGTGAGTTTGACACTTTTCCTGAGAAGTTCACTATTGGGCAGGATTCCAGCAACGAGTCTGGATTCAATATTCTGCAATTTTGGAGCAGCAGGTAACGGCTTGATATCAAATTCTAGATTGTCGTACTTCACTATGGGATAATACCTAATCTCAAGAGTCGCTCCATTACTAGATTGCTTATTGACTAATAACATCTTGGACAAAAATCCAAATCTGTGATATTTCGATCGTTTCAAAGATTTTTTGAATTTTTTCTGAAGTTCAAATCCTAAATGAGGGTATTTCTTTATGACCGATCTCCAGTATATTAAGATCTGTGACCAGTGTATTCTATAATTGGATTGTTCTTTTAAATTCTTCAAGACGTTGAAGATTATATCTGGTTTTTGCTCTTTTTCGAAATGTCTCAAGATTGAGAATATGGTCAGTTGAAAATCTTTCCTATTGTCAACTTGCTTGAAAGTTTCTAATGCTAGTTCATAATTTCGATGTCGTAAATGTAGATATGTTAGGTTGTTAAGCAGAGAAGTGACCTCGTTATCTCTTTCAGCGAGAATCTTGAATTTGAGGAGCTCTTCCGAGTTTATGAACGTATTGTAGTTGTTGTAGTTTTTCGACAAATCATTGCACAGGTTGCCAAAACGTACGACAAACTTATCGTATTTATTTCGATTTTTCAAGGATTCTTCGATCCAGCTAATATCTTCGGCGTTACCCGATTCAAGCAGTAGATTATACATGAAAGAATCGATTGATATATTTGTGTCCAGTTTTTTCGAAAGCCAAAGTCGGTAGGACGAAAAACAGAGGTTTATGTTTCTCGTTTGATTGTAAAGATTTGAAATGAAAAGATCGAGAATTCTTGGCGGGAGATCATCTTCTGTCATGACCTGTTGGTTGAATAGCTGTGTGGCAATCTGTATGTTTTCGGTTTTCAAATACACTTGAATGGCAGACATCAGAATGTCGACGGGGATCTTGTCACTCTTCACTTGAAAGGATTGGAACGATCGGTCGAAGAGCTTGAAATCGAAGTTGGCGTACGAGATCTTCATGATGAGGGCCAGCACTTTAGTATGTACAGAGCTGAGGTCGTATTTGGTCTCGTATAGTTTGAGCAACCTGTATGCATACCAGTTGAACGGCAAGAACTGTATAAAAAGATTCTGGAACTCGACAAAAGTGAGGAAGTTACCCTGTTTGTAGTTTGATTTGACCAACTCCAAGGCCTTTTTCACCTGATTGTCGCTGAGTATTTCATTTAGCTTGTTGATGCTCTTGTATTCAACATTTCGAGACAAAATTCTCTGGTTCGATACCCCAGGTGCAGTGAGTTCCTTGAAGTTTGTGAAATCGGCATGAACGAATCCTTGAAGCTCGCCTCTCACCTCTTCCGGGGTTTTGATAATGGAGATGACCTTGTCTGCGTAGTTTATTTGTCGGTCGTCCAGCTGTCTGGAACCCATCGAGTCGGTGTTGTCGTCATTGATGTTCGTATTTGACAGGCTACAATTGAGCCGCAGCTGGCGACTACTCTTCTTCAGCAGAACAGAGAGGTTCGGGTATCGTATTTTCCCCTTGCAATAGAACATGTTGACTTATGTATTGGTGTGTGCTATCAAGACTCATATATATTTGAGAAGCAGAACGGTAGATCGTGGTGGTTCTTTCTCTCTCTCTCTCTTTTTTTGTGTCTATGAAGCAGGATTAGGAAGAATTGTCAGCGGCTTGAAGTCACCAACCCGAGCTCACTGTAGCAGCACTACCACCAGAAATGAAATGACACTTGCTTCTCCAAGTACTCTGCTAGCTGCCGATACACGTTGCCGACGATTAACACGGTTAATGGTAGTTGAAGAATCGCTTTGCTCACTCCTCGACCCCAGCACGTACGTTTTTTTTCCAGCACAGAGAGGAAAGAAAACTAGGCCGATTGGCGCGGTTTGGTTTTTTCGGCGCTTGGAAATCCCGTGTCTCCCATTGGGTTTGCTTGCTATATCAGAGGAATGTATTTGGAGTGGGGAGAAGAAGAAAAGAGTAAACAGATTAGACAGAGTTAACACTACGTTTAAAGACGATTGGAGAGGTTAATGTGGACCGCCTTGACCTGCTGGAAGGCCTTGAGACCCTCTTCGCCCAACTCTCTACCGTTACCACTCATCTTATAACCGCCGAACGGCATTCTGAAGTCGGCAGCAAAGGTGATGTTGACAAATACCTGGCCGCTCTGGACTTTACGGATGTAGTTTTGCGATCTGGTGATGTCGTTCGTGAAGAGGTATGCCGCCAAACCGTACTCGGAGTCGTTGCTGAGGGCAATGGCTTCGTCGTCGCTGGTGAACTTAGAGACACAAACGACGGGACCGAAGATCTCTTCTCTAACAGCAGTCATCTTCTGGTTACAGTCGGCGATTACGGTTGGCTCGATGAAATAGCCCTTCTTGTTGGTCGTTGGAGGGATCTTGCCACCGGTGACGATTCTACCACCCTCCTTCTTGGCGGAGTCGATAAAGCCCAAGATTTTCTCCTGCTGGGCCTTGCACACGGTTGGCCCGACGTTGACGCCGGGGGTGAACTGCTCGCCCTGCACAAACGCCTCTTCGACGTGGTCCTTGAACTTAATCAAGAACTTGTCATAGATACTCTCCTGGACGTAGATTCTCGAGGAGGCGGTACAGATCTCCCCCTTGTTGAAGAAAATACCGAAGGCGGCCCACTTGACGACCTGGTCTAGGTCGGCGTCCTCGTAGATGACCAATGGGGACTTACCACCGCACTCCAACGTGCAGTACTTCAAGTTGGACTTGGCTGCGCTTTGCTGGATCAGTTTCCCGACGTTCGTGGAGCCTGTAAAGGAGATCTTTTGGATCTTAGGGTGCTCACTCAACTTCACGCCGGCGACGGAGCCGAGCCCGCAGGTGATGTTGACGACACCGGCAGGAAGGTCGGCTTCCTTGAAGATCTTGCACATGAAGAGGGCGCTCAAGGGCGTCAACTCGGACGTCTTGACGACAAACGTGTTACCGGCGGCCAAACAGGGAGCCACCTTCCATGCGAGAGTGCTCATTGGGAAGTTCCACGCGATGATGGCGGCACAGACACCGAACGGCTCGTAGACTGTGTACGTGAACTTGGAAGGCTCTGTCTCGACGGTCTTACCGTCCTGGGCGCCAACCGCCTTGCCGGCGTAGTATCTGAACACGTCTGCCGAGTGCAACACGTCGAAGATGGCGTTTGTGTCCCGAGGCTTGCCTGACTCGATCGCCTCCAAGTCAGCCAGTTCCGCCGAGTACTTCACAATGAGGTCGGCGATCTTGTAGAGGTACTCCGCCTTGCTCTTGCCCGAGATGGTCGACCACTTGTTGATGAACGCATCCTCGGCCGCGTCGACAGCCCTGTCGATGTCCTCAGCGCTTGCCAAGTAGACCGAGCACACGGTCTCACCATTGCCTGGGTTCTCCACCTCCTGCGTCTTGCCGTCACTGGAGGCAACGAACTCGTTGTTGATGAACAACCCCGTAGGGAGCTTGCGTTTGTTTCCGTTTGGAATACTGATTTCGACTTCGAGAGGATACATGGTGTGGGTGTAAGACGTTTTGGTAATGCTTGTGCTGTAAATTGTCTTTCCAATTGTGCTTTGCCTTGACGATAGAACGAGGAACTGCCGTCTTCTTCTACTTCTATACTGCTCCCGGCCCTATGGCAGCCCTAGCTCCGCCTCCGCCCCACCCCCTAAAACCCGTCACCCGGCGGGCCCCCGCCCTTTATACCCCGGCGGCAAGCTTTGCAATCCCTGGGACCCGCCTTCCGCGCCCGGGACATCCCCGAGCCGCCGCCCGGCCTGCCGCATTGGGAAGGTGCACGCTATCGCAGGCAGTGGTTAGGTAGAGAGAACATCAACACGGAACGGATCAGGGTTACCAGGGTACAGAGGATACAGAGAAGTTGCACAGGCGAAGGCTACACGGACGTGCGATCAACGAGGCCCTCGTAAGTCTCGCCGGCGTAGCCCTGAAAGTGATCGATAGCGGCCCGGTGCTGGGAGGCGTGCGCCGGGTCGAGCTGGCGGACGAAGCGGTCGAAGAGCTCGACGATGGCGATCTTGGTGCGCTGGATGATGGAGGCCAGACGAACCTTGTCGGTCGTACTGACAACGGTGGGGGCCGTCGGGAGGGCCGAGTAGTCGATTAGGATGGACAGGACGTTGTCGAGCTTTGCTGCGAGCCGCAGGAGCACGATCCAGTCCGTGAAGGTGGCGAAGTCGTACTTGACGATGTAGTCTATGAGGTCACCTGTGATCTTGATGAGGTATGAGACGTGGCCCGGGTTGTCGACGGCGGCGGGGAGGACAAGGCTTGGCAGCGGGGCGTCGGGGGCGGGGCGCACGAGAAGCTGCTCGCAGGGCCGGATGGTGGCGTCGAGCCTCGTCTTGATCTCGGCGAAGCGGGTGTCGAAGATGGCTCGGATGCCCTCATCGGCGAGGACGTTGCTGTGGTAGACTATGGGCACGCCTCTGACGTGGAAGAGGGCGTACCAGATGAACTCGACGACCTCGTCGATGCGGCCGGCAATCTGCTCCCACGCGAGGCCCTCGTATTCGGCCTCCTCCGTCGAGGAGAGGTACTTCACAAACCCCCGCTGGATCGCCAGCAGTCTCTCATCGATGTACTCGGAGACCTTCTGCTGCTGTACGTCTGAGAGCCGGCGGGCGCTGCGGCCGCCTCCTAGCGAGATTGGGACCGGGTCCGACGACGAGAGCGTGTTGTTGGCGCCAAACGGATTGAGCAGGTCCACAGGCGCCCTCACAGGGTCCGAGAAGTCCATCATCGGCGTGACGTAGTTGGGGTCCTGTGGCACAGAGCAGCTGCATGCATTGGCGCCGGGGAGGTCCTCCGGCGTCGACGGAAGCGAGTCCGTGTGTTCAAACTGCTCGAAATTGTTGATCGGCTGCGGTGGCCGGCCGGTGCTGAAGACCGTGGCGGGCCCCTGTTCATGCTGAGGCTCGTCTGTCATGTCGACATCATCCTCCCGGCTCTCCCGTTTTACAGGCACCTCGCCTGCGTCGTCGTCATCATCGTCGTCATCGCCAAGGTCGAGCTCCGAGCCGAGCTGCGCTGGAATCCTCGTCTCCGGGGCGTCTGTTTCCTGCGTTGGCAAGGAAGGGGTGTCTGGGATCTTGAAACTGTCCATTGTCGTGTGTCTCTCTCGCAATTGCAGCACACAGAGCACTTCTAGTCTTCGCTGTCGGGTAGTACAACCGTGTTGCGCTTCTACTGCTGTCGGTCACCGTCCCGTCCGGCGTTGTCCTGTCCACCCAACAGTCCGTCAAGCTATCTTCCTCTTCTCCAGGCTATTCTCGAAAAGAAAAAAAAAATAAATAAAAAACATATGAAAATGAGAAAATCGAGAAAAAGTGTTCCCCTACACCGAAGACAGACAGTATTCACGGCGATAAGAACCTCCAAAATGCATTGACAAGGAATATCTGTATTGTTGTTTAGAGGAGCACCTCTATTACCCCGCTTGTCAAACGGGACAAGGGCGAAGGGAAAAGGATAAAGGGAAAACCCGGAAGCAAATATTTTAAATGTTCAGAGACAATGCATCTCTCCCAAAAGACTGAAAAATCAAAAATGCTAGTATACACCTAAAGAAATGAAAGGAAAAAGAGTCTGCCTGTGGAGCAGAAAAAAAGGAAAGAGCAGAAAAGTGGAAGTGGCCACGGATATCGTCTATTCGACCCTTGCCAACCTTGCAAACCCGTCTCGGGAAACAAGCTTGCTGAACGTCGTGGCATCTCCGTTCTGTTCAGCACACCACGCGTCCTCGATCGACAGTGTCAACTGCTCAACGAAGTCGTGGCCAAGATCACGTGAAAGAATGTACAACTCCTTACTGATGAACTCTTTTTGATATAGGGTCTGCGCAGCACATGCGGCAACAAAGAGAGGAAGTACGAAAAAGCATTTGGCAATGGTGTCGGAATGGGTATTGGAGTTTTTCAAGTAGGCCTCATAGCTGGCCATGAACTGGTCGAGGTAGAACCCGATGATCGGGCTCGAGGCGTTGACCGGGGTATCACTGATGGCGAGAAACAAGATCTCAGACGACATATGGGACAGCTTGGCGAAATCGACAAACGGGTCCTCCTTGTCCAACTGGATTTCGGCAGTTTGGATCGTCGTCCAGATCAATGAGATGTCCGTCTTGAGATGCTTGAGACTCGTGTTGAGCTGGTCCATCTCTATCGAGTTTCTCATGCGTAGTAACCACATCATCTTGGTCAAGTTCTGAAGAACGTTGATCACAGCAGTATTCAAGACGTTTTTCAGCCAGCCGGACGAGCCTTCATTGGTTTCAGTGTTTGGGGCTGTACTACTGCTGTTGTCTAAAAATATCGCCACCATCTCCTTGTTGTAGTTCTGGAACAACTTCACCGGTGGCACGATCTCTAGCAACGAGTCAAACTTGGAAAAGTAGATCAAGAAAGGGTAGCAGAACAACACCTCCGAAAAAAGAACTTTATCGAAGTTCTGCGTTGAGCAATCCGCAAACCCTTCAAGTGTAGAGTTGGCCTCTGCTGACGATACTCTGCCCTCGACGGATATCAAGTTCGAGATGCAGTTTTCGGAGATCAAGCCCATCAGTCTGTCGGCCATGCAGAGTGTCTTCATTGAGAAAACCATCCAGTGCTCGACCCCCGCGTTGGGTTTGGCCTTGGCACCGTAGGGGACCACATGGTTTGACATGATCATGACGGAGTTGTCGTAGTGCTTGTTCGCAGCAACAGTGTACTTCACCGACACTTCTGGGTTTTCATTCAAGTTGCTCTTGGCCAAAAAGGAACAGCCACGAGCAAAGAAAATCTCACGAAATGCAGCAATAACAGGATTTTTGATAGATACCGTTGGAATGGTCGACTTCGGGTTGTAGTTGAGCAACCCGTCGTAGAAGTTTTCGTCTGGGTCCGAAGAGCTGATCGAAAGATCGGTATCAACGGACTTGGAATATAACGAGCTGAACATTTGGGAGATCGCGTGATGGTCAATACAGATGTCGTCCAACGAAGGCACAAATTGGGAACTGGAGCTTGTGGAGTCCGACTCGTTTGGGGAAACGCCAGAAGCGTTGCAGTGTCTGTTCTTGCTGTTGCCCGAGATCGATTCGATGACAAAATCGATTGACTCTGGAATCGTGGCCGAATGCGGATAGGGGATCTTGTGTTTGTACGACCTGATTTCCATCACGGAACACAAACTCGATGGAATACTCGAGATTTCGTCGTCAAATGAGCCGTCGTCGCCTCTTGTTGTGTTTGAAGCAGCCTTCGCTAACGTGATCTTGGTTTCCATTTCAGTCTTCCGGCTTGGCACGGCAGGAATGCTGCTCTCAAAGTCGTTAACCGTGCAAGACGAGATCGTGAAGTCCTTAGGCAGTGTTTCCGTCGCATACGATGGCCACACGCATTTCAGGAAGTTACGAGAACACCCAAGACAAACAGGGCCTTTTTCATCGCACTTCTTCTTTCTTTTCCGGCACGTGAAACAGCCCGTCTTGGTTCTCGTCTTAGGCAACCTCATCACAGCCCTATACGAGGGCTTTTTCGGCCGCTCTTTTGTGTCTTGGTCCGATGAAGCGACAGTCATTGTCTAGGTTGAAGAAAAAAAAAACCTGTGAGGACAATTTCTTCGAAATATGACAAAATGGGCCTTCCTGATAGGCTTTGGCCTTGTGGGCGATAAGTATCCGAGGTATGTGGAGTAGCCGTGAAAGATCACCAAAACAGAAACTTGCCGTGGTTTCCCGCATCCGCTGCACCATCCTCATCCTCTCGTTCTTCCATCCCCTTCTGCCTTCCTGTATCCCTCCCTCACCTTCTCTGCAAATGGCTTCGCTAGGGGCGGCAACAAAACCTGCCGGTGCACAGGTGCACTGGCGGATGCCGAATTAGGAAGGTCCAAAGCGCTTTAGCCGATGTTACTGATTTGGGACACGAGGATGGATCCGATAAGCTTCTGATAGGAGGCCCCGGTGTCGGCACATGAACACGGCCATAAGAGGCTGATACGCCAGCACATTGCACACGATGGAGGCATATATAAAGGTGCTGGCTTGTCTCGTTTGGTGTTTGGTTCCTTGTATGCTGTTCCTGCTCCTGCTGTCTCTACTTTCCGAGAACTCCGTTTTGTTTGCTACTTTTTTCGACTCTTTGATTCGACACTTATAAAGAGAAAAAACAGACAGTCGTATCGACTTCCACATATCAAACAGTAATCATCATGCCTGCCACTGGAGAACCTGCTAATATTGAATCTTTCTACAAGTTCAAGGACGATGTCTCCGATCCAAAGCTCTTTGAGACTTGGAAGCCAAAGATACAGGCTTACCGTGATGCGTTAGATAAGAACACTCTCACTGAATATCGTGTTCCGGAATCCGACATCCCATCAGACCTCGATGACAAGATCTTCAACACCGTTGAGTTTTTGTCAGCCACGAAGGCATTGACTGACAAGGAGAAGGAGATCACATCCACTTCCGCTTCGGACTTAACCGCCAAGATCGCTTCAAAAGAATATTCATCCGTTGACGTCTTGAAAGCATTTGCACACCGTGCAGTGATCCTCCAACAATTCACGAACTTTGCCATGGACTTCTTCATCCACGAAGGCCTCAAGAGAGCAGAAGAACTTGACGCCTACTTGGCCAAGGAAGGCAAGACTGTTGGTCCTTTGCACGGTTTACCTATCTCTTTGAAAGAGCAAATCGGCTACGCCGGTAAGATCACCAACGGTGGTTGGGTCGCATGGTTGGACAACATTCCAAAAGAAGATGCAACCACTATCAAGACATTGAGAAAGTTGGGTGCTACGTTCTTTGTGCGGACTAACCAGCCACAAAGTTTGATGCACTTGGACTCCAACAATAACATCATCGGCAGAAGCAGAAACCCATACAACTCTCTCCTCACACCAGGTGGTTCCTCTGGTGGTGAAGGTGCATGCGTTGCTGGACGTGGTTCCGCAATCGGTGTTGGTACAGACATTGGTGGTTCTATCAGAAGCCCAGCTGCATTCTCAGGATGTTACGGTTTGAGACCAACTTCAAGGCGTATTTCCTGTCTAGGTGGTGTCTCTTCCGGTAAAGGTCAAGAATCTGTTGTAGCAGTTGCTGGTCCAATCACCAACTCTGTGGCTGACATCAACCTATTCATGAAATCGTACATCAACGAGGGTAAGCCATGGGATGACGATCCTTGGTGTATCCCAGTTTTGTGGAGAGAAGTTCCTGAACCAAGTCCAAAAGATGTTACTGTTGCAATTTTGTACGACGACGGTTTAGTCAAGCCACACCCTCCTATCGCCCGTGGTCTGGAGTTCGTTGAGTCTAAGTTGAAAGCTGCAGGTGTTAACGTCGTCAAGTTTGATCCTCTGGACATCCAAGAAGCCTTCGATATTGTCAATGAGATGTACTCATGTGATGGTAACCATGCTCAAAAAGAGATGATTCGTCCATCTGGCGAACCTCTTTTGCCTATGACCAAGTGGGCACTTTCATTTGGTAACGGTGACAAGATGTACAATGTGACTGAAAACAGAGAGTTGAACTACAGAAGAGATGCGCTGAGAAAGAAGTACTTGGACTACTTCACCAAGGAAAAGGTTGACTTCATTATCTCCCCAACATATGTTGGTTGTGCTCCTGCTTCTATCAACGATGGTGTTGCCGGTCCATTTTACTGGGGTTACACCACTCTTTTCAACATTCTTGACTTACCAACCTTAGTCTTCCCAACTGGCTTGAAGCAAGACCCTAAGGTCGATGTTAAGGACACTACATACACACCAAGATCCGCCCTCGACAAGATTGAACAGGATAAATACATTCCTGAATTATTTGAAGGTGCTCCAATATGTTTCCAATTGTCTGCCAGAAGATATTTTGATGAAGAAGTTGTCGCTTTCGGTAAGGTTATCGAGAACATAATAAACTAGTTTCACTTCAATCCCCTTTTATACATATTCTTGTATTTACTTAAACGTTATATTTCTTCCCCCTTAAACTTAAGAAAAGTATTTTTTGAAAAACTCATGAAACTTCATTTCTTTTTAGTTAATTAATATACAGGTATATATACAATCATACGCTACTCTAAAACGGGCAAGAATTGGCCCACAATCAACATTGGAATATCAAACACATCTCTCTTGATAGTCCACACACAACAACATCTCAAATAATTGTCATCCTCTGCCTTCCGCAAATTACAATCCGTCACGTAAGTTGCATTCAAATCACCAAATGCAAACTCGCTGAAACTCCGGAAATAGTTGATTGTACTTTCATCATCCATCAACTCCACTATATAAGTACGTTTACTTAACAAACTCATTCGTGAATAACCCGTCATCACAGCGAACTCGTTGGTCAAGGCAACAATTTCACCAGTACGCCTCCAAATGATTGTAGGTGAGGGAGACATTGAGATCAGATTCTCATATTCCAGCAAAGTTCTTTGAAAACTTCTTTCCGTGAAAATCAAATCATTCTCATACAAGCTCTTGGTGGCACTGATGAAACTAGGTCTATATTTGGCCATACATTTGGCAATTTCAAGCAATTGTCGTTTGTTAAATCTTTTCTTCAAATATGCAATGAGAGCATGGTACGCTTTGGGGTATTGGTATGCCTTAACTATACTGGTAAGATAAATATCGTCAGGTTGTTTAATAACGTGTCTCATGATCAAAGGCGATGTATAGTTGTCAGCTTGTTCAATGTCACGAGGAACTTCCTTTGCTGTATTTGACATTTGTGAATGATCTGCATTGTATACAAAGGAGTTAGGAGTTGTGTTGTTCGGATATGATGACATCATTGTAAGGTCTTCAAGATTGATTACAATATATGGTCTGGTATCATCATCATCATCCGAGTCCGTGGGCGATATTCCCTTCACAAAAGCCTCTTCATTTTCTAATTCCGGTGACGGCAGCTTACTCGAACGTAAAGTTTTCAGCTTACTGCCCATGTTGCCCAGAATTTCCATCCTTTTCATTTTCGCCTCCGAATAGCCACCAGTTGGTGTCGGTGGATTCGTGTTTAGCAAATCTGTTAGTTGGGCGTACTCGTCGTTAGCCATTGTCGACTCGAAATTTCGAATGGAACTATTCGATGAAAGAATATCCTGTGTGGCAAATCTTGAATCTAGATTCTGGTTCAAGCTATGGTTGGACGATAAGGGCAAACTTTCATGTGTGGGAACA
The DNA here is from genome assembly GCA_025531575.1 of Pichia sp. PH4023. Classification (NCBI taxonomy): domain Eukaryota; kingdom Fungi; phylum Ascomycota; class Pichiomycetes; order Pichiales; family Pichiaceae; genus Pichia; species Pichia sp. PH4023. The sequence continues at coordinate 117,104 of JAMGYR010000017.1, read as the reverse complement.
TTCATATCTATTGTGTTGGTTCTTGTTGCGCTGGTAACACTGAATTCTAGTGGTGAACCGGGTGTTTCAGGGTCAACTGTATGCGAAGGGTCCCGAATAATGCTTAACATACCATGGCCACGCGTAGAGGCAGAAGCTTGGTTGGAAGGGCTGTCCCGAATATTGTTATTGGAAATTTTAGGATGTTTATTCGAATGCCAATGAGAATCCCTCATATTGCTACTGGACATGGCCTCTGTATTCGGATTACTCTCGCTCAAGTTCAGAGGTACATTCCTGGGATCCATATTAGCCGATGTAGAGTTATGAGAGGTTTTAGAGAGCGTGTCGTCCTTGTCCTGTGACTTTTTTGAATAGCTGGTATCAGTTGAGTGGTTCTGTAACAGAGCCTGCATACCAGTGGAAGATAGACTAGGAAGTCCCATCATCGACAGTGTTTGGTTGGATGCACTGTGGTTCTTCAAGTCCGGAGAAAATGATTGTATTGGCATCTTTAAATCAAACTGTGGAGTTCGAGCCTCTCCCTGCATCGAGGGGAACAATGGCGCTTTCAAGTCTGAGAACGAAGGTAGCCTCAAGTCGGATAGCGAGGGGTCGTTCTTCATGTTCTGAGATACTGCTGCACTCGAGCCGGGGTTCATCTGCTGTAAGTTCATGCTGCTGAGAGAAACGTTGGCAAGGTTCAGCAACGATATTGGAGGGGGCAAAAGGTTCGACGAGCCCGGAGTCAGAACACCCAGTCCGGCAAGATCTGTCGAGCTCTGTAAGTTCGAATCGGTAAAATTAGGTCGTTCATGGTTGGTAGCGTTTGCGTATAGTTGTGAGTTTGATTTTTCCTTTTGAAAAGCCGCAAATTTGGCACTGCTGTTTCCTCTGTCCTCTTCCCCACGTCCATCTGCTTCCCCTTCTCCATCCTCAACTTCTTCCCCTTCTCCGAGTTCCACATGGTCGCGTTGTTCTGTGGCCACCGTTTCCTTTGGTTCTCCATTGTTCAACTTCTGAGATTTTCTCCCCTTCGTTTTTGTTTGTTTCGCCTTCGCATTCGAGAGGTCGTGTGTTTTGTTATTTGGGGGTCTACCACGTTTCTTGGGGACCTTAACAGTTTGTGGCTTTTCCTCTGTGTCGTGCTTCGCCGTACTCGAAACCTCCGGGTTCGCTTTCCCGGAGACAGGGGTTCCTGCGTGTTCGTTCAAACCTGCAGCGTTGACGCCATTGCTGTGCTTCAATAGCAGATCCACTGGGGTGTTTTTCGCTGTCGTGGATGCTGTGGCTGGACTCAGCAAGAGATCCGGTTTTTGTTTTGACGTACTATTCTTACCTACAGTAGTGGGTTCTGCAGTGGAAGAGTGTCTTGATTTGGGTATCCCCTTTTTCCTCCGGATGGCATCCGTGCATGAGTCTGCGTGGCCACGCTTTATGCAGTTTTTGCAGGGCCTGGTGGTGTCGCACTGCAGATGTTTCGAGTGACAGAAGGAGCAGGCGACCTGAGTAGGCCTCCGGGACTGCTTCACGTCTGGAGGCAACTTTTTTGTCATGGTATCTTGCTTTCCTCGCCCCGCCTTCCACCGTCGGAGCTCCTTGCACAGCAGCTGGACTATGTGCTATCTGTCGAGCGTTTGGGGAGGCCGCCGCAGATACGAGCAGATGCAGAAACGGCCGATTTAGCAAGCAAACAGGTATGGAGTCGAAACAATCGATCTTCCTCCCAGCCTGGCAAGGCGGTGAGCAGTAGGCCTGGGGAAAGAGAGGCACCCGGGGTGCTACGCGGCGGTGTGCGGGGAACGCGTAGCATGCCGGAATGTCGGAGCGGTGTTTCGGGGCAGTCGAATGTCCTAAATTTGAGGGTTTGGCGAAAGATGGAGGAGGTAAGAGGATGAGTAAGAGAAAGATGAGCCGGTTAAATGTAGAAAGATACAGAGATGGTATATAGAAACTGGAAGAAGATATATAGGCACTGGTGCAAGGTTCTACATGGGGTCAACATGTCGCTTAAGCAGTCTTGAAGACTTCGGTGAACTTGGCGTAGTCAGCCTTCTTGGAAGCTGGGGCCTTAGCGGAGCCTAACTTCTTTTCAGAGAAGGCCTTAGCGTAAGGGTTCAATCTGTACAAGATTTGCTTGTTCTTGTATGGGTTCTTCTTCAAAGAAGCAGTCTTCTTAGATTGGGATGGGCCAGCAGCCTTGACAACAGCCTTGATTTCGTCGGAGTTGATGATTCTGGTGACGTCGGTGTTGGAGATAATGTTGGCTGGGAGGGAGGTGTAGACGGAGTCCAAGGCAGCAAAGGCGGATTCAGTCCAGATGATGAATCTACCCAAGTGGGCACCTGGAGCCAATTGCAACAAGCCGAGGGATCTGACGTTGGCGGTCTCGACACCTGGGACGTTTCTGAAGGCCTTGACAACACCGTTGTCCTCGGCGTAGACGACCAAAGGACCTCTTCTTTGGGTGAATCTTCTACCTCTCATCTTACCCTTACCGGCTCTCATCTTCTTGGACTTGATGACCTTGATGACGTCCTTGTGGGCGTTCAAAGCCTTCAAGGCAGCAATGGCGTCCTTAGTCTTTTCGACGGATTGCAAGTCGTCGGAGACAACCAATGGGATTTCAGCAATCTTCTCGATTCTGTGACCTCTGGCCAAGACAAGAGATTGGACAGCGGAGGCAGCCACAGCGGAAGCAGTTGCGTACTTCTTTTCGTTGTGGTTGACCTTGATGTGCCATCTTCTCCAGATCTTGGTTGGGGCGAACATTCTACCGCCTCTACACATGTTACCAAAGGCACCCTGACCGGATCTGTGGGTACCACCACCACCAACTCTTGGAATTCTGGCGACAGCTCTACCGGTACCCCAGGACTCAGCAGAGTGTTGGTGACCGGCGTTTTCAGCAACAGCGTAAGCCTGTCTCTTGTTCTTGTTCACCTTGGTGAAGACAGAGTGGACGACATCTGGTCTGATTGGAGCCTTGAAGACGGCTGGAAGTGGCAAAGCGGTGGAGGTAGTCTCACCCTTGATGGAAACGACGGAAACTTGTGGTCTGGTAGACATTTCGAGTGTGGTTGTGTGTATAGAAGGAGGAGGAAGGGGAAAGAAAGAGCAAAAAGGCTCAAAAACCAGTGTTCAAAGCACCCACAACTGTGAAGAAAGGTATAGTTATTGGTGAAAACGACGGCCAGCCAGGCTCCCCATCCTTGCCTCGCCGCTTTCGCAGCGAAAATCTCGTGGAGTGAAAAAAAAAAGTTTTCACTTTCCGGGTTTTCTTGTCATTTGAGGGCGCAAAAAGTGCGTCGGTTAGTAAGGCCGGGTAATTTCGGTCACATTTAGTGTACGGATGTTTTCATTAAAAATTTTTCAGGCCCGTTGGAGGAAGCTGAAGGAGCTGAGCATGGGAAGAGAAGGAGAAGAAGGCAGCAACAGGGCAAAGAGAGGCAACGAGGTGCTGGAGAGGAGACAGACCGACTGACAGAGACTACCAGAACGAAGTACACGATGGCATCCACGAACTGGGCAGACGCCGAGGCCGAGCTGGCGCCTCCACAAGTTATCGATAACAACGACGGCACCAAGACCGTCATCTCTTACCGCTTCAACGACCAAAAAAAGAAGGTGAAGGTGACGCAGAAGATCAAGTTTGTGAAGACGATGGAGAAGGTGAACCCGCTTGTGGCGCAACGGGCGCATTGGAAACGGTTTGGGATCGAGAAGGACAACAAGACGGTTGGCCCAGACTCCAAAACGACACAGATCACCGAGGAGGTGAAGCTGATATTGAGCACGACATGGAAGGCCGACGAGGACAGAGAACAGGAGCAGGCCAAGAACAAGCAGGTGAAGAGCACCTTCAAGTGCAGAGTGTGTGGCGGTACCGGTCACTACACTGTCAAGTGTCCATACAGAGACACCTTTGGCTCGGACAAGATGTTCAACCCGTCTGGCGCCGGCGATGCCGACGCCAAGGCGGGAGCGCCAGCACCGGGCTCCTCCAGATACGTGCCTCCAAACATGCGTGCCGGTGGCTCCGACCTGGGCATCGGCGCAGAGGTGCCAGCCTTGAGAATCACCAACCTGAACGCCGCCATCGACAGGGACTCCTTGCAGATGATCGTGTCCAAGTTCGGAAACTACGACCGGGTGTCGATATTGAAGAACAGGGAGACCGGCGAATCGCTCGGTGTCGCCTTCGTCAACATGACGACCCAGCGGGGTGCCGAGGCTGTCAAGGAGGCCCTCGACGGCAGAGGTTTGATGAACATGATTATCTCCGTCGACTGGGCAAGGCCTAAATGAGGCCGCCCTGCTCATTCGTTGGCCGGCTCACCTCCCGACACTCCCACACAGAGACCCGATATGTACCACCTATATACTCCCTACGTACGTCAACAACCCCTCCTGATAGAGACCCTCTCCGTCCCGTCGACCCCACTCCACTCCACTCCACTTCTTATCGAATGCGGTAAGCGATAAAAAAGACAATAAAAATAAGGTGACAGGCAAGAAAAAGCCAGGCCGCCTAAAGATAGGCAGGCCGTGTGCTCAGCTGCCACTTTTGTGGGGTTGATGACGATGCCTGGCTCTGCCCTTCTTTCGCCTTCCCTGCTTCTTCTCTGCTTGTGGTTCTGCTTCTTCTCTGCCTTAGCTTCCTTCACCCGCAAGCAGTAGAATCCTTTTCATACAGCAGCAACAATGGCAGAGCACAGCAAAGTATCTGCATCCATGAAGGAGTTGACCCAAGTCGACCCTTGGTTAGAGCCTTTCGTCGAAGAGTTGGCCTACAGAAGTTCGCTTGCTGACCAGTGGATCGAGAAGTTCAACGCCAATGAGGGCGGTCTCTTGGCGTTTGCAGACTCATACAAGACAATGGGGCTCCACATCCAGAAGGACAACTCCATAGTGTACAACGAGTACGCCCCCAACGCAACGCACGCTTGCTTAATTGGCGATTTCAACAATTGGACCCATGACGCCAACATCATGACGAAGTCGGACGCAGGCCAATTCACGGTCACCGTACCACCGAATGCAGACGGTTCCCCTGCAATCCCGCACAACTCACGGGTGAAGATCTTTCTCACGTTGCCCAACGGAGAAAAGGTCGCCAGGTTGCCTGCGTACATCCAGAGAGCAACCCAGCCTCCGAAGGAGTACAACAACCCTTCTTACGAAGCCAGATTCTGGAATCCGCCTCAGAAATACACTTTCCAAAACAAGAGGCCAAAATTGCCAACTTCGTTGAAAATCTACGAGGCTCATGTCGGCATCTCCACTCCGGAGCCAAAGGTCGGCACCTACAACGAATTCACAGAAAACGTCTTGCCCATTGTCAAGGATTTGGGCTATAATACCATCCAATTGATGTCCATCATGGAACACGCTTACTACGCCTCCTTTGGCTACCAGATTACCTCCTTCTTCGCTATCAGTTCCAGGTTTGGTACTCCGGAAGATTTGAAACGTCTCATTGACACAGCCCATGGCATGGGCTTAAGAGTCCTGCTAGATGTCGTCCACTCGCATGCTTCCAAAAACGTAGAAGACGGTTTGAACATGTTTGACGGCACCGACTATTGCTATTTCCACTCCGGTGGTAAAGGTGTCCACGATCAATGGGACTCTAGGCTATTCAACTACGGCCATTATGAAACCTTGAGATTCCTCTTGAGTAACTTGAAGTTCTACTTGGATGAATACGGTTTTGATGGCTTCAGATTCGACGGTATTACCTCTATGTTGTATCTCCATCATGGTGTCGGAGCAGGATTCTCCGGTGACTATAACGAGTATCTTAGCCCCTTTGCACCTGTGGACAAGGAAGCATTGGCTTATATGATGATTGCCAACGACTTGAGCTCTCTCTATTCTTCCGCCAACGATTGTACTATCACAACAATAGCAGAAGATGTCTCAGGCTATCCAACTTTGTGCCGTCCTCGTGTTCACGGTGGTGTCGGCTTCGACTACAGACTTGCAATGTCAATTCCAGATATGTGGATCAAACTTTTAAAGCATAAGAAAGATGAAGAATGGGACCTGGGTGACATCACCCATACCTTGAGCAACCGCCGTTATCGTGAAAAGTGTGTGGCATACTGTGAATCCCATGACCAAGCATTGGTGGGTGACAAGACCCTTGCCTTCTGGTTGATGGACGCCGAAATGTACACACACATGTCTGTGTTATCGCCTTTAACTCAAGTTATTGATCGGGGTATTCAATTGCACAAGATTATCAGGCTTATCACCCATTCCATGGGAGGAGAAGCTTATTTGAATTTCGAAGGTAATGAGTTTGGACATCCAGAATGGTTAGATTTCCCAAGAGTAGGTAACGGTGAGTCTTACCATTATGCAAGAAGACAATTCAATTTGATAAAGGACGACCTGCTACGTTACCAATTCTTATACCAATTCGATAAGGCAATGAACGAGACGGAAACAAGGTTCCCTTGGCTCAACACCGAGCCTGCATATGTTTCGTTGAAGAATGAGAGTGATAAAGTCGTCGTCTACGAAAGGGCAAATAAACTTTTCTTGCTCAACTTCCATCCAACAAATAGTTACGTTAGTTATCGTGTTGGTGTAGAGACACCGGGCACTTACAAAATTGTTCTTAACACAGATAGAATTCAATATGGTGGTCATGGTTTGATTGATGAAGGAAAGAGTACTTTTTTCACCACCGACCTAGCATGGAACGGTAGGAGTAATTTTGTTGAAGTCTATTTGCCTGCTAGAACAGGTTTAGTTTTGGCATTAGAAAGTGATATTGTTAAAACCCAATAGTAGTATTCCAAACATCCTTTTCGAGGATTCTCACTTTTTGTTTCTTGTTCAACGTAAAGTTTGTCATTAATTTCTGTAGTAGCGTACATAGTATTGATAATATTAATGATCTATAAAATTTGCATAGGATAATGTGGGGACGCGGAGTAAGTTGCCACAATCATGTTATGTTCAGTCTCCTTTTGAACGATATCATGGTGGTAGGATCAGCAAATATGTCAATACATGTTTCCAAAAATTTCTCTTGGGCAACAATCATCGAGCTCTTGATATATAGAAAACTTTTCTTGCAAGCCAAAACTTCACTTGCAGGAGTATCGGCGAATAGTTTGGAAAGACGTTCGACTTTGTCAGAAAGTTGCCACTGTGCAGCCTCAACCAGTTGTTTCCCTCGACATTTAGGAACATAAAAAAGAAACGCATATGACCATTTGAGTATTTGTCGACATTCTAGTAAAGCAGTAACACATTCCTTATAAAAAACAGTTTCAATCCATGACACCCCAGCCTTTATTTGTAATTCTCTAATTCTGCTTTCAAATTTTTCTAGAATCTCTCTATCCTTATCATGTGAAATTCTTTGGTTGTTGAAGTGGTCGAAATAAAACATGTATCTTTCTAAGCTAGCTCTAACACTGTCACCATCCAGGCTGTCGTTACCTTTATACTGATCGCATCTATAGTTGTTTGTATGTGAAGACCAATCACCTAAGCAAAGCCAGCAAAATTGATAATTGCATGCTGTACAAGACATGTGATTACATCCTCCGTTTTTCTCAATTATAGAGTGACACTTTGGACAATCTTTCGTATTTGACTGGATCCAATTAAGAGTTTCAGAATCATCCTCACATTTCTGTTTCCATTTCTCAACAACTTTGCACGGACATGGGGCATGCGAAACTTCCATACAGGCAAAACAGAATTGGTGCTTTCTACCACACCTCACAAGTGGTATGAGCAACAAGCTAATTTGCTCTTCAATGCTTGCAATATTGTCCGAGTCAAAACCTAAGAATTCAACAACGCTCTCGCAATCTGGATATGGACAATGTTTGAATCTTTTCACTTGTGTCATGCAATACTGATTGCTAACATTGTACCAGTATTTCGATAGTATTGTCCTGTTTCGCTTGGAATCCAATTCTTCTCTTTCCCTTTTCAGCATTGCCTTGTGAAAGTCATACACAATGTCATTGATGCTGGTTACTTCTCGCTCATTTTCTTCTTTATCATCATCGAATTGGTTAATAACATTTCCATTTGAGTCGAACTGCTCCTCATCCGAAGATAAATTATACAGCTGTTTGATCTCATCTTCTGAGATAAGCTTCGCTTGAGTTATGTTCTCCTTGGGCTGTTTTATAGATTCTTCTATAAAATCACTCAAAACATTCAACTCCAGTGTGGTAACTTTTAGCGTGCATTTTGGATCCGAGAATGGACAGTCAATAATAACTTGCGATCCTTCATTTTTGGTTTGAATATAATGGCTGTAACAGTCAGTACAAAATTTATGTCTGCAGCCGAAAAGTGAAAAAAATGACATTGGCTCCGAAGGCTCGGGCGAACAACAACATATACTGCAAATGACTTCTTCTCCAGTCTCTTTCGTAAGTAAGCAGTTCAAATTGCTCGGAAAAGCCTTATCATAAATACCATGTTCGAGCAAAAGATTGCTCTGCTCTTTGCAATTCACATAGTCGTCTAGCAATTTATGTTCATTCCATCCATAAGTCAATAGTAATACAAGGCATTTTCCAATATCTAGTTGTAATAAATCACTCAATTCTTTGACCTTCTGTTCGATACACTTCTGTATTTCATCAATACACAGTGCCTGATATTTCATTCTGTGTGTGGGTATACCGCTGGACGTAGTGGACGTTGGGAAGGAAAACATCACTTTAGCATGTGTGTCCTCGTGCTCCAGTTCATTCAGTGAATTGTCATCTCCGTAATCCACGTCACTAAACTCTAGAGACGACCCCTCATCAGAGTTGTCGTACTCATACGAACCTTCGTACTCTTCTGAATCAGACATGCTATGAGTTAAGGCTTCTGCGGATTATCGTCCTTCAGATTAGTAGCGTTATACCCGAAGAGTGATTAGAAGTTACTGAGATCTAGCGAATCCATGCTATCTATGCTGATTCTTTTTGGCGGTGATCTTCTCACCTCGCTAATACATTAGTAATATTTATGCAGATACATCTATCTATATATGTTGATTGCCCCGGACTGATCTCCACAGACCACCATTCTGTAGGGCACCCGGAGGTAGACAAGAGAGCTGACAGTTTCACAGGGGGCCTTGCTGACAACTTTGGGACCGTTTCCAATCCTGTTGGAGGCGGTAGTATCTTTGTTCTTCGCTGAGACGTATCTTTCGTGCACAAACGTCAACATAGAATTCACTTGTGTTTCGGAGTAGACAGGATAATCACCAATATGACCATCCTTTCCTCGAACGTCCACAACCACCCGTGAATCTTCGAAATTGTTGAGGTCCCACTCAATTATTTTTCTGTTGTGCTGTGCAGCTATTATTTTCCCCTGTTTGGAGCTGTTGTTGAAAGAGCTATACGCTACACTGGTACATCCATTGTCACTTTCAACATGCTTCTTGTTAATGTATATGTCTAGAATGCTATCTTCGATCTCGTCATTAACTTCGCATACACTGTAGAGTTCAACCGTGGAAAAAGATTGCTTGTTATTTGAACACAGTACAATTCTTGGTTGAGCTCTTTCGACATCCCAGACGATAACATCAGAATCTCCTGTCCCTCCAACAAAACAGACAAACTTTTCGTTATTCTTTGAACTTGACAATATATTACTCACTCCGACCATTTTTGTAATTCCATATGAACTGTGCTTGAATTTTGTGGACCTCACGCAGAGGCCAGCTTCCAAATCCCATAAATCAATAATGCCTTTGTTCGTTCCAACCACAGCCCATGTCTGCATCTCATCAACATAAAGTGACTGAATGCTTCCGTGTATTATGTTATTTTGCAAGTAAAAAACCTCATTAATGTTCCGTATATCTACTCCAATTATTTTTGCGGTCGGCGTAACCATGAATAAATAAGGTTTGTTTCTGATTAAGCTGAAGCGTAGATTGCTTGCGTATTGGTCATTTAATCTCACTTTGTAATGCTTGAGAAGTGTGATGGAGGTTTTAGGATAAACTTTCAGCTTGAAATTCTCTAAGGTGCTAACAAAATCAACCCGGAAAATATCTACCGAACCATCTTCTTTAGATACGGCAAAACAGTGACGATTTTTCATCATGCAAATAGATTTTATTGGTGACCCTAAGTTGACAGATAAGCAGGGTTCTCCAGTCACGTCTATTTCTAACCTTTTTGATTCCCAAATTTTCACTACACCCAAAGTATCACCAGAAATGAAGTATTCATGGTCTGGGGCAACTACAAGATCAACAATAGAGCCCTTGTGGTCTATCAACCTGGATACTAGAACACACGTTTTGTTAGTGCCCTGTACAAGCTCACTATCTCCAATACTGGTAGTATCGACTAATTGACCAAACTCATGATAATCTTGTAAATCTGGCTCAAAGGCAAGGCTGTGTAAAAACTTGAGAATAAAGGGGTTCCTACCCGGATAGCTGAAAGAAATATCGGTAGTTAGCTTTTTCAGTTGCATGCTTTCGTCATAAACATTTGCATCTCCAAAATCTTCAAATAAAGAATTTTCCCTTTTCCGAAAACTGTTAGACGACTCACCGAATGCCATTTTGTCACTGGTTGTGACGATTGGTTTAGGAGTTTGCAAATTTCTCAAAATAAGGGGACCTCCTCTTTCTTTGGTATCATTATTATTAGATGAGAGTGAGAGTTTTCTATTATTTTCGGTGATTGAATCAGATATCATGTAATCCTTTGTCTGGTCGTTCAACTCATACTTATGGCTCACATCAATAAACACACTCCTAGGAATTAATTTAGAAATATCAGCACCTATCTTGCATTTTGAAGCTCTTAGCGATAATCTCGAAACCTTATAAATATAGGATCTCAGTGATGCAATTTTCCACAACTCATTACTCTTGAGCCCCAAATTTTTGAGCTTTTCTATTTTTTCTGCATCAGAACTGCTCAATGGAACTTCAAAGTTGGCCACAAAATCGTCGGCGTTGCCTCTTCCTCCATTACCTGAGGAGCTGCTCCCATTTAAAGCCTTCTTCTTAGCAAAAAATAATTTCGCATTTCCAAACATGTCAATACTTTTCGATCCATTTTCGGTCGACAATCTTTGCCAAAATAGAGAATCCTGTGTAGATAAGCTCCAAAGAATAAGATTGTTGAACACTGCTCTCGGTAAGGGAGTATGAGCCGCTATATACAAATTTTCCCAAACGAAACTTGTGACTTCATGCTGAAAAAACGGTCTTATCAAAGGGTATAACATGCAGTAAAAATCCGACATAGAAAGCTGCTTACCTATAACTATAATCAAGTTCAACACAGACTGACGGATCAAACCATTAGGATGTAAAATCAAAACGACCGAAAGGTTAACAAGGTCCCAAAAGCATTCTTTTCTCACCAATCCTAAGTTTATCAATTCGGTTAAGACTTTCAGTAGAGTGATCACAATAGTCTCCTCGGGTCCATATAAGGCTTGCACTAATAGTGGCAAAATGTATTGCTCTAGACTTGTGATTCCAACAAAGATAGATAATGGAACAATGCTTGATACAAATGCCAGCTTAATTTGGGGATTTTTGTCGTTCAGGTAAGTAATCAGATGGCTCAATATGACATCATTGGTTTTATCTTTTCCAAAGAAAGAACAGAGAGGACGAATATTTCTCATTAAAGCAATCCTGACATATATATTACTATCTGTCAAGATTTGAATGGTTAAATGCTCAAAATTCTGAACGATCTCGGCGTACTCGAACTCATTTCTATCTCGATCGTTGAATATTATACTATCAATATCTGGGTCATGGTAAGTACCTACTCTATTTTTGAGTAAAACAGATAATTCGTAGAATTTTTTTGAAGTCATGGCTAAGTATGGTAGACAGCAGGCAAAAACCATCCTAACGTAAGAGCCTCCCAAAAATTCAGGACTTTTGGAGGAAAGTTGTGGCTGTGATCTATCCTCTAACTTTGAAGGACTAGCGATCATGTTTAGAGATTTTTGTTTGATTGCCATGTATGATCTTTTTAAAAATAATTGTAATTTTGGTACAATATATTCAGTAAAAACATGAACGTTTATCGGGGTGATGGTATCAATCATCATCAAAAGTTGGGTCATACAGCAAAGTGCAGAGATCTGCACACTTTCACTAGGATCATCAAGCATGTTTATCAAGTATGGTAAACATCTATCCAATTTAGCTTCGTCGTGTAATTGCTCACCAAGCGCCAAAATCAGATCACAAGCCTTAATTCGGTATGAAGAGTGGGTAGTATTTCGTACATTATGGCATAGAATGGAAAGGAGTATCAAAGAAGAGCAATCGTTGACGGATCCATTTTTAAATATTGCTGCCGTGTTTTGTGGTATATGCTTATTCATTCCCGGTAAATTCAACTCAACCGGTATCAAGCTTGCTTCATTCCTCTTCTGTGCATTATTTTCATCAGCTTCTATAATATTGCGCTTGAAACCCAAATAAAGAGAAATTTTATCAAAATCTTGGTACAATCGGTCGATTCGATAATCACATATCTGGAATTGTGAGGATGAATCGGTTGATGTAGGTGAATAGGTAGAGAGATTTTTCACATAAGAATATAAGAAAGTGTAAAAGAAATCAGGAAACAGTAGCTTTCTGAAGCTTGTCAAATATTGTTTCGCAGATAACCTTTCATCTGGGTCCAAGCTAATCATACTACGGATTAATTTTCTGATGTTAGAATCTTCAATTGCATCCAAGTTTGGAACATATTCTTGTTTCTTATATCGGAACATTTGAGGGAGAGAAAAAATGGGGAGACCATCAGTGTACAGCTCGGCAATAACACATCCAAGTGAGAAGATATCAGCTTCAGGCTTCAATTTAAAGTTTTCCGGGTTCTTCGACAACTCGTCAATCTCTTTTTGGCTCTTGAATCTCTCAGGTGCAACATAACAGGAATGTCTTTGGATAGTATCGAAATAGAATGAAAATTGAGATTGATTTTGGTCCGGTAGATACACGGGCTTGAATAGTTCCATATCGGATAGCAAGATCCAATTCCAGGACGTAAGCAACACGTTTTCAGTCTTTAAATCACCGTGGCAGATTCCATTTTCATGCATCTTGGATAAGGTCATCAATAGCTGATACACAATCCAGTTCTTCTCAATGCTTTCAAAAAAGGGACGTATAGAAAGTCTGTCGTATAAATTGTACCGCACATAAGGTCGTACTAGATATGTGGCACGCTCTGAATCAATCAATGTATCGAACGGAAGAGTGTTGGGTATGTCGTGAAGTTGTGATTTTAGTTCGTTCAGCCTATCTAGGTAAACTTGCATGTCTATTTGTGTCTCTGGCGGTTTTATAAGCAATTTCACCACCACGTATCCACTTGGAGATAAGCATTGTATAGTTTTCAAGAACCTCGATGTTCCTAACGGTTTCGAATACTGCAATGAGGGTAAGAAGTCGATGTATGCGGAGATCGCAATTGTATGCGCTGTCGGGGATATGGAGGAGAAATCGAAGTTCATTTTCTTTTGGGGCGCTTCTTGCGTGTAGAACAGTTTTTACTATATACGGTCCAAAGGTCTCCCAGTTTAAGCATGTGGCAGCTATCAACTCCATTACGGCTTGTTCATTTCCCAGATTTGTAATGGAGCTGATGCGATTGCGTTTCTGAGGCAGGGCGAGTTACCGGATTCGGCAGCATGCTCGAGACATGAAAGTTGATGCTGGAACTTCCCAGTGCGGTAACTTATATGCTATCGAGAGGCACACTTGCCCATTTGAGGCCGCTGGGGTGTTGTTTTGTGGATGTATATGTAGCAGGAAAAGTTAAGGATACTTTCAGCAAGCGACATTGCTTATCCCTTTTAGAAGGACCGGAACCATCTTGTTTCCGAGAATCGGCATTTCGAAAGAAAGCCTAACATTGCTTTGCTCCTAACATTGATCAATATCATCGAGAATACTTTTGCTTCATTATGACTATAAACGAATTACTCTCAAAAGACGGATTTGGTGTACACAAATTCTACAATCCAAAGGTAGCTCTGTATGGCTACAACGAAGGAGACGTGGGTGTGGCTCCTGGAGAAAGGAATATGGGAATGGGGAAAGCAAACGATTATTATAGTTCGAACGCTTGTGACAGCGTTGGAGACAACCGTGTGGTGTATGAAAAAGCCAGCTTTTTGATCGACTCCCGATACAAAGTCTTACAAGTTCTTGGTAAGGGTTCTTATGGAACAGTCTGTTCTGCTATAGATTTGAAGACAAAAGACAAATCGTCGTTGGCGATCAAAAAGGTTTGCAATATATTCAACAAGGAAGTACTTCTCAAGCGGGCCATCCGAGAATTGAAGCTCATGGAGTTTTTCAAAGGTCACAAAAACATAATAGGGTTGGTTGATTTGGATATCGTGTACATGAAACCATATGATGGGTTGTATTGTTTCCAAGAATTGATTGATTATGATTTAGCAAAGGTGATCCATAGTTCAGTCCAATTTTCCGAGTTCCATATCAAATCGTTTTTCTACCAGATCTGTTGTGGTGTCAAGTACATACACTCAGCGGATGTGATTCACCGGGATTTGAAGCCAGGGAACATATTGGTCACATCCCAGGGATGTCTCAAGATCTGTGATTTTGGGTTGGCTCGTGGCATCAATGAAAAATACATGAACCGGAACCACCGATCGAGCAACATTACCAACTATGTTGCCACGAGATGGTATAGGGCGCCTGACTTGATTTTGACAAGAAAACCGTATGGCAAAGCCGTGGACATCTGGGCTGTTGGATGCATATTGGCAGAATTATATGGTAGAAGGCCGATATTCATTGGAGACGATCAAATGCAACAAATCAACGAGATCTGTAAGGTGATTGGCACTCCGTCAAAGGAGATCATTTTTGGATACGGCTCGACCATAGCATGGGAGATTTTCTCCGACCCGAAACCAAAATATCAGAAAAAAAACTGGGGTGATATCTATCCACACTCCAGCGCCAAGGCACAGGACTTGTTGGATGCAATGATATGCTGGGATGCTGCAAAACGTTTTGACATTGACCGGATCTTGAAACATCCTTATTTGGAGGATATTCGTAATAAGGACGATGAGGTTGAGATGGACCAGACTTTCAACTTCAGCTTTGAATGGAAGGTAAGAACACTCAACGACATGAAGCTGCTTTTGCGGGACGAGGTCGAGAACTTCAAGGCAAAAAAGTACAGATATGACAACAAGCTCGAAAGTCTGTAGTTGAGAAAACATAATCGGGGCTGTCTATGGGGCGTTATTATACATTGGAGCTGGATAGATAGATAGATAGATGTATAGGTCGATGGATACATACTGAAAGTTTTCTAGTGACAGGCAAGCTCTTCGATCATGCGTACTCGTACGTAGCGCTCACACCGGCGTCCGGTACAAAGGAGAGATTCAACTGCTGGAACATGTCTGAACTTCGGTGGAAGTACAGGCCAGTGATGTTGCCCGAGACCTGGTTCAAGCTGAGGTAGTAGAACCCGGCGAAGGAGGCGCCCTTGACGCCACTGATGTTGGAGTCCGGGTAGAGGAAGAGCTCCTTCCAGCGCATAAAAAGGTACTCGTTCTGGAGGGCTCTGTGCTGATAGTAGCTATTGTTTTCGGCGTCATTCGAGATGTCGATGTCGAGCTTGCGCCACGGCGTGAAGCGAGCCCAGTGCTGGATGTCGTTCCGGAGCGAGGACTCCCACGAGGGGTGTCTGGTCTCAAAGGAGAAGTGAGGGCCCACCACTTCACCCTTGAAGAACGTCACCATGAGCGGGTGGGCGTCCGTGAGGTTGTGAATCGTGAGAAAACCTGACAGCGTCGACGAGTTAAGGTCGACCTCGAGGAGCTTCACCTGCACCTCATACCGCTGCCGGCCCGACTCCTGGTACCCCGAGAATATCGCCCCCGGCTTGAGGATGGACGTGTGCCTTGACTGCAGCGGCGGCGCCGGCTGCGGCACGGGCGGCACCACCTTCCCCGTGTCTCTCCTTCGGCTCTGCTGCTCCACGTTCAGCGTGTTCTTCTCCCGTCTCTCTATCGTCTTCTCGTCGTCTTTGATATCACCGTCTTTGCCCGTGTCGTTGCCTGTATCTGTACCAGCCGCTGCCGGCTGCGCTGCGGTGTCGTTCTTCGTGCAGCCCTGTGCCGGGACACATTCCTGCTGCTGTGTCGGATGCATCGCTGCCGTCTGCTCGGCTCTCTTTGGGGGCTCTGCCCCCTGATCTCTTGGTCTACAACCTCTTCGTCGTCAGCCACCGTCCTGGCGCCCTGCCGTCTCTTATCGGCCGTCCTCCGGCCTCGAAGCCCGGTCCGCGGCTGACTCCGGCGCCCTGACTCCGGCGCGGCGGGCAGCCATTGCCGCTGACTCTGTCCGGGAGGAGGAGAAGGAGGAGGAAACGACGGTGAAGTTGACGACCGAGGCGTTGGAAAGAAGAGAGGGAGAGGAGGAAGAGAAGAAGAGAAGGAAAGAAGAGAAGAGGAACTAGATACAGCCAGAAAGATACTTCGGAACCAATGACACAGGAATCAGAGATCCCGTTGCTTCTAGACGACCCAGCGCCAGCGTCGAAGCTGCAGTCGGCCAAGGACATCTTTGCAGGCACGGTCGGTGGGGTGGCCCAGGTGCTGGTGGGCCAGCCGTTCGACACAACGAAGGTCCGGATCCAGTCGTCGCCGACGCCAGGGACGTCACCGATCGAGGTGATCCGCTCGTTGCTCAAGCACGAGGGCCCGCTGGCGTTCTACAAGGGCACGTTGTTGCCGTTGGTCGGGATCGGGGCGTGTGTGTCGATCCAGTTCAGCGTGAACGAGTCCATGAAGCGGTTATTCACGTTCTTGAACGACGGGCCGAACCGGATGAACTCGCTGCAGTTCCTCATTGCCGGCGGGGCGGGCGGCTTCGCCAACGGGTTCTTGGCGAGTCCAATCGAGCACGTCCGGATCAGACTCCAGGTGCAGAAGGGCAGCGGTGCTGGCGTGTACAGGGGCCCTGTTGACGTGCTGAAACACATATATTCTGCTGGCGGCACGGCAGCCATCTTCCGGGGCCTTGTTCCTACGCTCCTTCGGGAGTCTATCGGCATTGGTGTCTACTTCATGACCTTTGAGGCCCTCGTGCAGAACACCATGCACAAGCACAGCATCTCCCGGCAGCAGGTCGAGTCGTGGAAGTTGTGTCTCTTTGGCGGGCTCGCCGGGTACTCCATGTGGATCACGGTGTATCCAATCGACGTCATTAAGAGCAAGCTGCAGACAGACACGCTCGGGGCCTGGAAGTACAGAAGCAGTCTTCACGTCGCCAGAAGCATCCTGGCCTCCCCGCTGGGCTGGAGGGGCTTCTTTGTTGGCTTCACCCCGACGATCCTCAGAGCTGCTCCAGCCAACGCAGCCACCTTCGTCGCCTTCGAGTGGACCATGCGTCTCATCAACTAGCGCTAGCACCACCTACCTTATTATTCTACATAGACCACCACCGTAACAACCACTACATCTTCAAAGTTGGTGATTGACCTCTAAGTTTGTCTTCTTTCTGGAAGACCGTGTCTGTCTACATACCCTTACGTAGGCAACCCCGGGCCGTTTCTGCTGAGTCACCTCGCTGCCGCGGGCAGAACGATTATGGTGCAGCGGCCGGCAGAGGCCAGATAGAAAGACGGATAGAAGCACAGATGGACGGACGGGCTAGTTAAGCGAAGAGCAGGGGAAAGCGGCATGCAGCGGTGGTGTTCTCTTGCAAGACCATTTGTAAGAAGAACAATTGCACAGGAGACACGAAGAGGCACTGCGAAAATGAACTTCCTCAAGCCTGAAAGCGTTTACAACTTGTCCAACATCCGTGAAGACTTGATTCGGATGGAGGACACGATCATCTTCAACCTGATCGAGCGGTCGGACTTCCCCTGCATGCCGTCGATCTACGAGAAGAACTCTGCTCAGATCAAGATCCCGAACTTCGACGGGTCGTTCCTCGACTGGCTCTTTCAGCAGCACGAGACGGTTGAGTCGCAGGTGAGAAGATACCAGTCGCCCGACCAGTACCCGTTCTACCCACAGGTAGTGAAGAAGTCGTTCTTGCCGGCGATAGAGTACCCGAAGCTCCTTGCAGAGTATTTCCGGGAGGTGAACGTGAATGGCGAGATCATGGACGTGTACATCAACAAGATGATCCCACGGGTGGCCAATGACGTGGGCGACGAGTGTGAGAACTTCGGCTCGACAGCGCTGGTGGACATATCCACGTTGCAGAGCATCAGCAGGCGGATCCACTTCGGGATGTTTGTGGCGGAGGCGAAGTTTCAGGCGGACCGGGAGAAGTATACGGCGCTGATCCAGCGCAGGGACGTTGACGGCATCATGGCGAACATCACGAACTCGGCCGTCGAGGAGAACATCTTAAAACGGTTGATGGAGAAGGCCAAGGCGTACGGAACAGATCCTACTGCGGGGAACCAGGGCACGAGCAAGGTGCACCCTGAGGCCGTCGTGGGAATCTACAAGGACTGGGTGATCCCGCTGACCAAGAAGGTGGAGGTCGAGTACTTGCTGAGAAGACTCGAAGATAAAGATTTCTGAGTGCCCTCGGTCTGGTGAATAATACATTAAACAAATAAAACAAACGTTTACACTCTTTTACCCTATATAACCCATTATGTCGATAGCTCTTCTTGGCCCTAGTCCTTTCTGGCCTCGTAGTCAAACTGTCTCAGCTTGGTGTTCTCCTCGGAGTTCTCTATTATGCCGCGTTTGTAAAGGTGGTCCAGTACCTCTTTTACGTCTGCCAAGCTAAATGCCATCGTGAGCTTCCGCCACCATAAAAACCTGTTGATTCTGTCCTCCTTCGTGTCTCCCAACCCGTAGTTTGTGTATGCGTGGAACAAATCGTCTTCGGACTTCTCGTGCACGTTGACGCTGCTCGCAGACAAACTCTCGTTGTGGTGCTCGCCAATCACGTCGTCATAAAGGTAGAAGTGGGATAGCTGCAACGCGCCGTAGACAGATATTGTGAGGAGGAAGCTGAGGAAGATGGTCTTCTTGTTCTTGAGGAGCTCCTCCTTCATGTCGCCTGTTTTCGACGAGGACCACGATTGGTCGTTTTGGAACCCGTATGCAGACTCGTAGCCGTGTCTGTATCTGTCTTCCCAGGTGCCTGTCTCGTACGAGGTAAAGTTCGACCGATAGAAGTTGCTGCCGGAGAAGTTCCGGTACTCCGAGCTCGAGGGGCTATACATGTTTGCGTTTGTGCGGAGGTTGGAGAAGTCGTTCCAGCCGATGTTGTAGCGGTCGTAGTTTGCCTTGGCAATCGGGTTCTTGAGAAGGTTGTATGCGGACAACACCCTCTTGAACCGGGCGTCCTTTGTTTCGTCCGTGAGCGCCGGCGTCTGGCTGCCCCTTTCCAACGGGTACCCGTGCGCCGAACACGAGTCAGGGTGGTAAATCTTGGCCAACTGGAAGAACCGTTTTTTCAAGTCGGCGCCCGAGACGCTGTTCCTCTCCGACGAGGCGATGTTTAGCACCTCGTAGGGCGTGGCGTTCGCAGATGATGGGTACGCATGTATAAGGTTGAGTATCTTCTGATCCAGTTCCGTATTTTTGCTGCTGCTGCTGCTGCTGCTGCTGCTGCTGCTCTTGTCTTCACTATTGTCAACGCCATCCACCGTGGCATATGTCCGTCTGGGGAGTCTCTGGCGGTTTAGACCATTGCTCGTCGTGTGCACCGACCGCTGCAGAGCGATAGATAAAGCCCGATCCCCGATTCCAAGACAGGGGCCACGGCGACAAAGCTGTTGTTTCAAAGAGAGCATTCCAGAAGCCATGTGGTGTGTGTTCTGTGTCTCTAATTGCTGTCCAGCTGCTGCAGTGTTCAACTGGAGAACAGGATCGTTCAGGAAGGAGAAACAGATGAGCCACGCCGGGCCAGGCTCTCAGGGACACCAGTCGGCTCAGGTAGTATCGGGGATTATTTTGCTCCCCTCTGCGCCCTGCAAACCCCATCCGCCATCTCGGAAAATGGCGTCGACGGCGCCGATCGGCGCGTCGATAAGATTTCTACGTCGATCGGCGCCTTTTTCTGTTTTCCCCACAAACTTTGCCGGCCGTCGGCTGCCCGCATCTCCGGTATCGGCGACGACCCCGGAGGTTAAGAGAGAGTTGAGGCGCTTACGTAACGTCCCGGAGTGGCAAAGCGGCTGAAAAGACGCGTTTCCCGCCCGGGTGGTGAAAAAAATGAGTCTTCGTTTCGAAAGAGGAGGCCAGCGGGGGAGAGGAGATAGAGAGAGACACCCTTTTTCCGGCCAGGTTGGGCAATCGTGTAGACGGTTCTTCCTTTTGTCGTTCCCCTTGTTGTTACCTTTCTTCTTCTGATAGGTCTATACTTTACGCTTTATTTGGCAGCAGAAGTAGCAGCAGCAATGGCAGAGAAAATCGAAAAGAAGCCAATCACCATTTCCAACCTCTTGCTTGGTGCAGGGTTGAACTTGGCCGAAGTGTCGTCGCTTGGTCAACCGCTCGAGGTTACCAAGACCACGATGGCGGCACACAGAGAGTTTGGTCTCACGCAGGCGGTGAAACACATTTGGAAGCGTGGCGGTGCGCTCGGCTTCTACCAGGGGTTGATTCCCTGGGCATGGTTCGAGGCGTCCACTAAGGGTGCAGTTTTGCTTGCTGTGATGACCGAAGGTGAGTACCAGTTCCGGGTCCTTGGTGCGTCGCCTTTTGTGTCCGGTATTGGCGGTGGTATGCTTGGAGGGTTATCGCAGGCGTATCTCACGATGGGGTTCTGCACGTGCATGAAGACGGTCGAGATCACCCGGTCCAAGAGCACCACCGACGGCAAGCCTCCTAAGAGCACGTTCACGGTGTTCAAGGAGATCTACCAGAAGGAGGGTATTCGCGGTATCAACAAGGGTGTCAACGCCGTTGCCATGAGACAGATGACCAACTGGGGGTCCCGGTTCGGTTTGGCCAGGTTGGCCGAAGACTGGATCAGAAACTTCACGGGCAAGAAGAAGGAGGAGAAGCTTGGCGCAGTGGAGAAGATCCTCAGTTCTGTTGTCGGAGGTGGGTTGAGTGCCTGGAACCAGCCTTTCGAGGTTGCCAGAGTGGAGATGCAAAGTAGGGTCGACGACCCAAACAGACCAAAGAACTTGAATGTCTTCACGACCCTGAAGTACGTGTACAAGACAAACGGGATCAAGGGCCTTTACAAGGGTGTCACGCCCAGAATCGGGTTAGGTGTCTGGCAGACCATCTTCATGGTCTCGTTGGGTGACTACGCCAAGGAGTACATTGCCAACTGGGGCAAGCCCAAGCCAGCACTTAAGTGAGGGGGGTATTTAGTGTATTTACGCATCTAGTCTTGTTTTCCTTTTTAATACTACGATTATATTCCTTGAAAAAGCGTTTGTATTGCTGCAAAGGTAAAGAAAAGCTATACGAGAGATGGGTCGGTCGGTGAGGACGGGAAAATAAAAAAAAACTTTATAATGTGACTGAATGAATGTGTTCATAGTGCAGACAGTGCACCATGCTCTTTTAGCAATGTGGTCGGTGATGCAACAGTGGCAACGGCCTGGCAATGGTAATGGTAACGGTAATGCAGTATGGACCGATCTGAGGAAGAACGGGGAAGACCAGGTATTTGTAGACTATCAAAAGCAATAAACACCAATGAGCAAGAAAATATTTTGCATAGAGAACTGAAGAGTATTACAGAGAAAATGGTAAGAAAACAGAGTAAAGTAAAACAGGTAACAAAAAAAGAGGATGACACTGATGATAGAGATGTGGTTGTTGTTGATGGTGTTAATGCATGCAAATTGGAAGTATAATCAAAAATAAGAATGAAGAATAAAGAATTAAGAGTCTAGGGAGTGAGTTCTCCTAGTAGTTTTTCCTTTGGACTCCCCATTTATCGTAGCAATACAGGCCAACGAAGGTCAATGTCAAACCGACCCATTGTTGGGCGCTTAAGGTGATTCCCTCAATGAGAATACTGCACGAAATGATGATGATTCTCTTCAGAATGTTGGCTATCGAATAGTTGACGGGCGACACCATGCCCAAGATCTGGAACGCCATCAGGGATTGGACGAAATGCGATAGTCCGTACATGAGGATCAAATGGGTAAGTTCCGGGTTGAGGTCGGACAAGGACAACTGGAGACGGTTGTTCATGTTTTTATACTCGGACAGCAAGTAGAAGGGCAAAGTCAAGACGAAGCCGACGACGGAACAATAAAATAAGACGGAGATCTTGTCCAGCTTCTGGGAGCTGCTGTTGGAGATGTTGTAGTTACCCTTGACGTTGAAGCCCGAGAGTTCCGGAAGTGACGTTGGAGAAGGAGGCGCCGATGAGCCTCCAAACATGTTGAAGATGGATCTGGGCGTCTTTGGAGGAGACATTGAGACGGGCAAGATCGGGGTTGAGGTGGCCGATTCGGCACGCGTTATTCTCCAGTTGAATCTGTTCAAAAAGTCCTTTGCTCTACGTTCAACGTCCTCGTCGTCGTCCTCATCATCGGAATTGGTGCTTGTGTAGCCGTTTGGTTTCAGCGTGTCCTTTGAGGAGGAGCTATCATCCCAGGTGAGAATTTTCTTGGCGAAGATGTTTTGGGAGACGAAGATGAGCATGGAGACGAAGGCAAAGGCACTGCCTTTGAAGAAAAGGGAGTCGGAGATGTTCAAGTTGTCGTTTCTGGTGCAGCAGAGCATGACACCTGTGACCAAGGGTATCAAAGTGAGGTATGTTTTCAATGAGAACTTTTTCTTGAAGACCACTCTGTAGATGAGGACCGTTGTCAGAGGGGAGAGGGCCTTGATGGTGTGGACCAACGAGACGGGTATGATGGAGGTGGAGTTATGCGATGCGATCTGGCCGATGAACTGGAACATGCCCATAGGGATGGTTGTTTTCAAGATCAAGAAGGAGGGGAACAGGAAGTTTTTCAAGATGGAGTAATGAGGGTCTGTGAGGAGCGGAGGAAAGGTTCCGTCGGGGAACTTCTTGAAGCAATTGACGTTGAAGGTCTGTTTGACGTACTTGACAGAGGCAAGTAGGAGCATGCAGAGGATGCCGTTCATGACAAACTGGATTTCGGTGAGGGTGACGGGGTATTTGAAGTCTTTCAAGATCTCCTTTGTTGTCGACGAGGACACGACGGAGGTGAGGTACCAGGTGAAACACAAGGAGATCAACTTGAGGTTGACCATGGGGAAGGAGACGAGTTTTTGCAGGTGGAGCTTGTTGTAGAACCGTGGGTTCAACTGCTGCTGGCTGATGGAGTCCAAGTAGTATGTAGAGGACATAATTGGCGGGGACAGAGAAAGCGAGTGACTGTAGTTAAGAACCGAATCTAACTAGTGGGGGGTTGTTATTTTGGCAAGCGAAAGTAGGATGGCAGTGGGGGGGGGGGGGGGGTGTATCGTTCTTGTACTGCTGGACAGAACCGATTAATTGGCGTGTGAAGAGAAACAGACAGATAAAGCAACCAGACGAGAGAAAGAAGTTTTTTCTTTTTCTTTCTATCTTTCTTTCTTTTTTTTCTTCTGCTTATTTATCTTTCACCAACTCTGGGGAGAAGAAGGACGAAGAGGAGCAAACGAGTTGCTGTGTCAGTGCTTTAGCTACGGAGGAGAGTGTCGGGAGAGAAGAAGAGCAGGACGCAGTGGTAGCTGGCATACAAGAGGGACACAAGGCACCAGTTATCACCAGCACCACGAGCGGAGAGCAACAGCTCCGTCCACGAAAAGACGGTGGCCGTGGTGCAGCTGCAATGCTGGCGCCCGGTACGCTAGGCCAGGCTCAATACCTGCCCAATGTGGCCGTGCAGTCAGAAAAGGGTGTGCAGGTCCAGAAAGGACCGCTGCGGAGCCAGCGTGCGCTTTGCGGATGCTTGCTGGTGCCGGAGAACGGTCTAGACTCCTTGCTGGGCTCTGCGCCTGCCCGTTTGGGACGGCTTGGGCTGGCGTGTTGTGCTTTTGCGCCCAAAGAGGCAACGCGGGGCCCGGCGGTGCCGCGCGCGCGCACGCATCGCGGCGAAACCCGCGTGAGCCCGCGCAGACGAGATCTTCGCGTTCCTGGAGTGCGGCGTAGGCCGTGTACGTAAGCAGCAGGCCCACGTGACCGCGGTCACGTGGGCCTGCTGACGTAAGCATTGCTTCCGCCCTTTTCTTTTTTTTCGGGATAAAAGACACAGGCGAAAATTTTTTGCCCGGCCGCTTGCTTTTTGTTGGTCCCTCCGGCCGCTGCGGCGTGCGCGATCTGCCATTTTAATGTTGGGGTAAGTAGTAAGTAGTACTCCGAGCAGCTCCAGGCCCGCTGGGCGCTCCGCGGAACCGCTCTCTTTTCTTTTCCCAACGCCCAACCCAAAGCATGCGTTCTTTTCCTGTCGGTGCACCGCGATAGGCGTGCAACGCTGCGGTGCACATATATAACTACAGATCCCTTTCCTCTGCTCTGCTGATGCCACTTTGCTCTTCCTTCTGCGTGCGTTTCTTGCGGATGTGTTCTTGACCTGTTTGATCCGCACGTCTTCCCCCCCCCTCCTCCCCTCACACCAATCATGTCTGCCGTCACCGTCACCGGTGCCAACGACAACAACAGCAACGGCAACGGCCACACTAGCGTCACGAAGAAACATGGCAACGTGGCCTCGTTCAAGGACGCCAAGACGGTCACAAAGGGCCTGGTCACGATCGACACGGTCGGCAACGAGTTCAGGGTGCCGGACTTCACGATCAAGACGGTGCTCGACGCCATCCCTAAGCCGTGCTACAAGAGAGACCTGGTCCGGTCGTTCTCCTTTGTCGCGAGAGATATTCTATGTGCGCTTGTGTTTGGGCTTGTCGCACAGAAGAGCATCCCGCTGCTGCCCAACGCATACCTGAGGGCTGCTGGGTGGCTTGGCTACGCAGTGCTCCAGTCGCTGCCATACACAGGGCTCTGGGTGATGGCGCACGAGTGCGGCCACCAGGCGTTCTCGGACTACGGCTGGGTCAACGATACGGTCGGATGGGTGTTGCACTCGTACCTCATGGTGCCATACTTCTCGTGGAAGTACTCGCACGGGAAGCACCACAAGGCCACGGGGCACCTGACTAGAGACATGGTGTTTGTTCCGCCTACAAGAGAGCAGTTTGCGCACAACAGAAACGTGGTGACGCTTTCGGAGCTCGCTGCCGACGCGCCGCTCGTGACGCTCAGGGAGCTGCTCCTGCAGCAGTTTGGCGGCTGGGTCTGGTACTTGCTCACCAACGTAACGGGCCAGCCTCACCCAGAGGCAGGCAACCACTGGTACAGCCCGCTCATCAAGTCGCACTTCAACCCTTCGTCGCCTATCTTCGAAAAGAGAGACTACTGGTTCATTGTGCTCTCGGACGTCGGCCTGCTCACCCAGCTGTTTGTCCTCTACGAGTGGGTGCACAACTTTGGCTGGTTCTCCTGCCTCGTGCACTGGTTCCTCCCCTACGTGTTCACAAACCACTGGTTGGTGTTCATCACCTACCTCCAGCACTCGGACGTCAGTCTTCCTCACTACGAGGACCACGAGTGGAACTTTGCCCGTGGAGCCGCCGCCACCATCGACCGCGAGTTTGGCGTCGTGGGCTCCTTCTTCTTCCACGACATCATCGAGACCCACGTCTTGCACCACTACGTGTCCCGGATCCCCTTCTACAACGCCCGCGAGGCCACCAAGGCCATCAAGGAGGTGATGGGCGACCACTACGCCCACAGCGACGAGAACATGTGGGTCACCCTCTGGAAGTCCGGCCGCTACTGCCAGTTTGTCGAGGGCCCCTCCGGCGTTAAGATGTTCCGAAACGTCAATGGCCTCGGCGTTCCTCCCGCCAAGGACTGAGCACTCCTTTCTCTCTCCTCCCCCCCCTCCCCCTTCCCTACTTTCCTCCCCTTTATACACAATAGATAGAGATTTGTGTCTACCAAACAGCGTTTCTGTACCGTGTCCGTATCCTTACCCTTTCCCTACCGTGTCTTTCTCCGTGCCCGTTTTCGGCCGCAAGGGGTGTTTCCCCAGCAGACTGCGCCACGCCGCGCCAAAGTGCGCTAACAACCGCCGGCCCCCCTGCCCCGATGAATTGCCCCATCGGGCCCGTGCCGGCGCCGCGCGTCCGCTCTGCTATTGTCTCATCTTGTCTATGCCCGACTCTACCTCCTTGCCGGCTGGCGTGTGCCCCGGATCAGCCACTACTATCTCCACCGGGGTTGGCCATGTTCGCCAGGGAGTCCCAAGGGGTTTCCCAAGGGGTTCCCAAGGGGCTCCCAAGGGGCGTATAAAAGGGCACAGGCTGCCCCCTTCTGTAGTTGCCCCGTCTGATCTGCTGCTCTGCCTACGATCTGCTCTGCTCTGCTCTCCTGCTCGGACAACAACCATGAGCTCCACTGCCACCACCACTACCACCACCACCACCTCCGGAAGCAGCGGCTCTGCCACGACGCTACGCTGCGTGGCTGCCGCCCACCCAACGAGAAACGTTGTGGCCGTCGACACGACAGGCCGTCGCTTTGCCGCCCCCGACTTCTCCATCAACGACGTCCTCAAAGCGATTCCGAAAGAGTGCTTCCGCTCGAGCCTGGCCGTGTCGGGCGCCTTCCTGCTCCGGGACGTGCTCTGCATGCTGCTGTTTGCGGTGGTTGCCCACACGGGCATCCCGCTGTTGGCGTCGGCGCCTCTCAGAGCTGTCGGATGGACCGTCTACGTCAACCTAATGGCTCTGCCCATGACAGGGCTGTGGATCCTCGCCCACGAGTGCGGCCACCAGGCCTTTTCCAGCCACGGCTGGGCCAACGACTTCGTCGGCTGGCTCCTCCACTCCTACTGCCTCAACCCATACTTCAGCTGGAAATTCTCCCACAGAAAGCACCACAAGAACAACGGCCACCTCCACAAGGACATGGCGTACGTGCCACCTACCCTCGACGAGTGGAAACACAAGAGAGGCGTGGTCTCGCTCTCGGAGCTTGCCGAAGACTCTCCGCTTGTCTCCATCACCACCCTCCTCGTCCAGCAGACCGTGGGCTTCCAGGCCTACCTCCTCTTCGACGCCACGGGCCAGCCCCACCCGCAGCTCCAGAAAAGCACCAGCTGGTTGTACCGCCAATTCGGCGCCTCCCACTTCAACCCGCAGGCACCCATCTTCGACAAGCGTAGTTTCTGGTACATCGTCGCCTCCGACGTAGGCATCCTCCTCCAGCTCGCCGTCCTGCGTCTCTGGGTGCGCCACCTCGGCTGGTTTTCCTGCCTTGTCAACTGGTTCCTCCCTTACCTCCTCGTCAACCACTGGGTCGTCTTCATTACCTACCTGCAGCACACAGACATGTCCCTGCCCCGCTACACCGACGCCCAGTGGACCTTCGCCAGAGGCGCCGGCGCAACCATCGACAGAGACTTCGGCTTTGTCGGCTCCTTCTTCTTCCACGACCTCATCGAGACTCACGTCCTACACCACTACTGCGGCAGAATCCCCTTCTACAATGCCAGAAAGGCCACCGAGGCCATCAAACCCGTCCTCGGCGTCCACTACCGCCGCTCCGACACAAACATGTTCAAGATGCTCTGGCAGGCCCTCCGCTGGTGCGAGTTCGTCCAGGGCGACAACGGCGTCATGATGTTCCGCAACCACAACGGCTATGGCGTGCCTCCGGTCGAAACCCCCGCTGCCCACTAGTCTTCGTTTACTCTCCCTTTTTTGTTTAATTTATTTTACCCCATCTTCCCTTTTCTTTTTATTCTGCCCCTTTCTACGAACGCTCCTGCTTTACCTCCTATCTCCGACCCGCCTATTGCTCTGTCTACATACACGAACGGCCCAACGTTTTTTTTTTCCTGCAGCAACGGCCGCGGAAAAAAAACTTCAACACTCGCGAGAAATAAAAACACGTACACGAGAACGAACCATCACATGCGGGAAACGGGGATGAAGGTTTTTTTTTCACCATGCAAAATTTTGCACATCTGAAAGCTACTTCCACCTCCTTTCTCAGTCGTTATCTTCTCTCTGTTTTCTCCTCTTCAACAAGGTCTGCATCCCTCTTCTCTAGCCGACCATGTCCACCACCGCAGCCACAACTAGCGTCGAGAACGCCACCTCGGCTACCAACAGGGCCCAGAAGCAGCAGAAGGTTACTGCAAACCTTTATGCAAAGGACCTCAACGGTAAGGAGTTCAAGGCTCCAGACTTCACGATCGCACAGGTTCTCAACGTCATTCCAAAGGACTGCTTCAAAAGGGACTTGGTCAAGTCTCTCTCCTTTGTGGCCCGTGACATCTTCTTCTTATTCTTCTTCGGCTACCTTGCCGCAACGTTCATTCCAATGATCCCTTCCAAGACTGGCCGGTTCTTCGCATGGGCCGCATACACAGTCGTCGAGTCCTTCCCTATGGTCGGTCTTTGGATCCTCGCCCACGAGTGTGGCCACCAGGCCTTCTCCGACTATGGCTGGGTCAACGACTTTGTCGGATGGGTCTTGCACTCCTACTGCGGTAACCCATACTTCAGCTGGAAGTTTTCCCACAAGAAACACCACCAGCACACGGGCCACATAGACAAGGACATGGTGTTTGTTCCTCCTAGAACAAGCGAGTGGAAGGAGAAGAGAGGCGTCATGTCGCTCTCCGAGGTCACTGCAGACTCCCCAATCTCCTCCATCATCACATTGATCATCCAGCAGACAGTCGGATTCCAAACCTACCTCTGCATCGACGCCACCGGCCAGAGACACCCGGAGTTGGAAGACAAATGGTACAAGCAATTCTACGCATCCCACTTCAATCCAGCAGCACCTATCTTCGACAAGGGTGACTTCTGGTACATTGTTCTGTCAGATATCGGTATCATGACAGTCGGCTACTCCGTATACCAATGGATCCAGCATTTCGGCTGGTTCAACTGCATGGTCAACTGGTTCATTCCTTATCTCTTGGTAAACCACTGGATCGTCTTCCTCACTTACTTGCAACATACCGACATCACCTTGCCTCATTACGAAGACAACGAATGGAACTTCGCCAGAGGCGCAGGTGCAACCATCGATAGGGAGTTCGGTTTTGTCGGTTGGTTCTTCTTTCACGACATCATCGAGACCCACGTCTTGCACCATTATGTCTCCAGAATCCCATTCTACAACGCAAGAAAGGCCACTGAGGCCATCAAGAAATTCATTGGTGACGATTACAGATACTCCGACGAGAACATGTTTGTCACCCTCTGGAAATCCCTCAGATCCTGTGAGTTCGTCGAGGGGGATAACGGTGTCCTAATGTACAGAAACCACAACGGTTTGGGTGTTCCACCAACCGACAAATGATCTCCTTTCTTTCTTTAAATCTGGAGGCTTTAGAATTATTCTTTCCTATTTTGTTTGTGCGTTGTTTTTGGTCGGTTCCCATCTATGTGGATTGATGGTATCTATACTATTACTCTATATGATTGTTGTATCTTTTTTCATAGCAAACATAACTCAGCGCTCACTCTTCAATTAATCAACTGGCCATGGCCATTACCATTATTACTTTTCATTTATATACATTATACACATACAAGTCTGATCATCGCAGGAAATCAACAACGTTTTTGATCACATTCTCGTTCATGTGTTTCCCCCAAAGCAAATCCAAATGCTCATATTTGTTGATACCGTATATCCTCAACTCAGAACATTCATCATCCAATTTGACCTTATAGTTTTCGTCTTGTTGCTCTTCTCCATTACTCAGCTCTACGTTTTCAACTATATGCTTTTGGCCAACCACTTTCCCATCATTCACCTGTGTAAATCTCATATCATGGAATTCAGGTAACTGACTCACTAGTACATCTATATCAACAAGTGAGTCATTCATACCATATACTATTAGCAATTTCTTTATCTTTATGGTCTTATCAGTAGGATACTCAAATGGTTGGAAAAAATCTTGCTCTTGGTACATTTGGAACTTTTTCGACCTAATGATTTGAAACCAATGTACAACGCACTTTACTGAAGTTGTAGAATAGAGATGATAATATGAAACCAATTTTTGCATTATGTCGATATTGTAAGATTTCCAACCAAATAATATATCATTCGGAATATCAATCAACTTCACAAACATCGGAGGATACGTTATACTTCTCCAAAACATGACTGACTTCATTAAAATTTTGCGGCCAAAGAGCATGTACAGCAACTGAGGATCAAAATTGATAATCGAGTTGATCAACCAATTCGACAACTTCTTCGGAGTAGTAGCAGGTGCAATCAAAATGAGTTTCTCAATCTTGTCATTCAAATCATTGTTGATAGAAACGGAAGACAAAATCTGTGAACAGCCCTGACTGAATCCAATGTAAATTAACTTGTCAATTTCTTTCAGCTTCAATATGTAATTTAGTGAAGCTGGAATATCGTACATTGCAAATTCATCTATTGAAAAATCCCAGAATTCCTTTTGAGAGGCGTTATACCTGGTATGTTTATTTGAATATTTGTTACCTCTGTTGTTGCCAAGGAAAACATCATAGCCTATTTCACATAGGCGGAATGGCAAATTGTCATCCTTATCCAGCATTACACACCATACATCACTTGTCATCAATAGCCCGTGCTGCAAGTATACTGCTTTACCATTAGGCTTGTATCCATTTGCTTCAGGACTCAACCTGTGTATTGCCAATTTGAACCCGTCATCTGTATGAGTCAAATGAGACTCTGCACTGAACCCATGCAACTCGCAAATTTGATGGAAACTTTGAAAGTTTTTCAGCTTCTCGACCTTGTGCAAAACGTGATCTTCTCCAGAACTCTCGTCGTTTTCTAAAAAATGGTTATACGTTTCGTTGTTGGTTTTGAAGAATGAAAATATAAAGCGGCTCATAACCGTGAAAACATTTATGAAGGACTCGGGCAATAAGAAAGTAATCGAAGAGATTACCCGTTCCAGTATTATCACCAGAATGGAGAATAAGTTCTCTACCTGCTTCAAGAAAGACTCCTTCTTCTTTTTTCTATAGTGCCCTTCGTGGTCGCTATCCTCTTCACTGTCTTCCTCAACTGCGCTATTTCCTTGACATTTGTCTGTGCTGTCATTGAAAATAACCGCATCAGCAAAGTCAGTTTGTCTTACAGTATGGTCATTACCATCCAGGTACAGTGTGACATCCGATTCTTGCACTGTTACTGTTGTATTTAGCAAATTTCTTGTTGGAACGGAAGATAGCGGGGAAATATTTATGTTTTCCAACTGGTTGCTTATCGATGGCCTATGTTTTCTTTTCTTAGGAGCCATAAGAACGGGTTGCATTTTGCGTTCTTTATTGTTGCTTAGATACTAACCTTTTTCTAGTGAATGGCTGGGGCAAGCTCCGAAAACAGAAGGATGATGGAAGCGTTAGCCACACTTGTACCTGTCTACTGTCCTATTTTACTTTAGGTGCTCAATATTTTTTATCGCGGAGACAGAATACCGTTTCGGGGGCTCTGTGACAACTATTGGTGTTGCTCTTGTTGTTGTTCTGACCCATGTGTGTGAACTTTACCTGAATATGCATTGAGAGAAGAAGACGCGCAAATGCTTAACGAACAGCATTGAAGAAGGAAATGTGTTGAGATAAGATGCCGAAACTTCAATGATGTAATATTTAGCAATGCCGTGCATGTAGAGATAAAAGATAAGATGAGAATAAGGAATTACAAGATAAAGAAAGATCCTCATGAAGACAAGGCATTAAATTAATCTAAAACTAGAAAGGTTAGCCGACGTAATGAGTATATGAATACAAGAGGTTTATCCCTTGTATTTATATTTGGAAGTATTAGTTTGTAAGTAAGTTATATAAGTTCTATAAAGGTAAGCAATAAACATAAGATAATATATACCACAAAGAATGGACATATTGCCTAGAATAGATAGACTTCGACATATATGGGTTCTATATAGAATAAGCAACGAACATAGGATTATATATCTCATAAAGAATGGATATACCATCAAGAAGAAACTTCAACAATTACGGGAAAGTACGTGGTTCCTCAGAAAGTTGAAAATGATGAAGATGTTCTGACTATTGGTTTGTTAGGAAGTTATATAGTTTCTAATTAAATTGAGCAATAAACAGAGGATAATATATACCATAATACATGGATATTCTATCAAAAATAAAAGTATTCTAGCAGATTTTTCATAAACTTTGTACAAGCTTCATGAGAGTAGAAGCTTATACGAAGTAGACAAAAGCATCTAAGACTAACTCAGTCATGTAGAGAGAAATAGCGCTCATCTTTTGAACTCCTCTCTCTGTTTGAACTGCCAGCTGAATCTAATCAGTCGGTGTGATAAGAGGTAGCGGACCTAAGCGCACCATTAGACGAAGCAACTTCAACCTCATAATCGGCACAGAATGAGCTGTACAAGTTCTCAGCACTTGCAGTCATATCATAAGTGTATTTTGCTTCTTGATCAGGAATTACATCCCGTCTGTATCTTCCTGACGCCTGAACGGAGTCCACACGCATCTGCACATCGCAACAAGTATCCATTAGACAGAGCAAATATGCAGCTTCACCGACATTTGAGCCGGCAGTAAGCAATCCATGGTTTTTCAAAATGATGGCTCTGTTAGTTGGCCCCATTGCCTCCGCAATATGCTTTGCCTCTTCCGACTCTAACACTACCCCACCAAAGTCATCATACACAGTGTGGTTTTTGAAGAAAATACATGCATCCTGATTAAGCATATCTAAGTGGCTACCTACTGCCGCAAAGGCTTTTCCGGCTCTAGAATGAACATGGCAAATGGCGTTGACGTCAGGTCTGGCCTTGTGAATTGTTGAGTGGATCTTAAACCCAGCAGCATTAATTGTCGTTCTGTTCCCTCCAATAACATTTCCCTGCTCGTCAACATGGACCATATGCTGTGGCGTCAAGAGAGAGAAATGTACTGCCAACGGGTTGATCCAGAAAGTTTGTGGGTCGACAGGATCTCTAACGGAGATGTGGCCTGCGGGCCCTTCGCAGAACCCTTTTTTTGCAAACACCCTGAATGCGCCGGCCATCTGATTCAACAACCAATCTCTTTTAATGTATGGATCATCAAGCTTTGGAAGTCTGTATGGGTGTTTGTAAATACCCATGGCGATATTGTTGACCCCATCTTTGGCATCAATATTGTAACCTCTTGAGTTGACATGTTTCTCTTTCTCGGAAGGTTGCAGCTTCAAAGGAACTTGCATAATTGTTTGAGTGACCATTTTGTTATTCGGGAAAAGTTCAAGATATTAAATACAGCTAGGAAATGGTAATCATTACCGAAATGCCTTTATTAGACATTCACACAACTTTATATAAGGACAGAAGAGAGATATTCCACAATTATGGACCCGCGGAAACGCATGATTGTATTTTTGATTTTCTTACCGTTTTCGGTTATCAACTCGGCAAGGCGCCTCGTTTGGTCCAAACAAGAATGAACATCGGCAGATATTTTATCGCAAAACATCAGTGCAGTAAGTCTAAATCCTTTCAACAGAGAACACTTATTCTTCAAAGATCAACCAGTCTTTCAAACTCAAACGAATTTTATCCGCCAACTCGTAGAATTAATAGATCTGGACGCATCCAGAGAGAACTAATTATAGGTTGCTGTAGTTATCCGGCAGTAAATTGGGCTTAAAATCAGTGTATTATTATTTATAGTTCAAAGTGGACAACATGCTTTTCTCTCCTGCCTGTTTATACCCTCGAGAACCCGCATAAAATAATCTGGGATTATTCGGAGGAATTACTGGGCGGCTGAGTCCAACCGCTAGGGGCGCACCTAGGGTTGGCGGCTTTCTTTAGCCTGCAGTATCATAACGAGTGACGTTTAATCAGGCGGCTAGTAATAACTATGCTGAAGAGAATAAAAATCACCAGTTCAATGGTTTTAGCAGCGTTGGTTTCGGAACTGCGACCACTGATGCATTAGCAGACGAAACACAAGAACTAGCTGAGAAGGCGAACGAGGAAAAAATAGGTGTAGAGACAGGAGCGGAACCTGTTCAAGACATGTACGATGGTCCTGCAAAAGCAATGGACACATACCTAAACACAGAGTTGGAATACAAGGACGATGTCTTGGTTACGAAGACAGGCTCCGATGGGGTCATGATGCATTGAGAGGACGAACTATTGAATGCCGGGTCCGAGGCTCCCTTTAAGTCTACAGAAGATCCAAATGATGTGAACATCCCCAACATCGGCTTTGCAATGGGCATCATCGGCACAATGATTCAGGTAAATAATACAACCAGGAACGACGAATAAGGGAATTCTCGCCCCAGTATGGCAAGAGGGTCTCTTGTGAAAATGAATGTCAAACCAAAAGCAATCAACTGTGTTTTTCCTGGACTGGGTCTGGCAGGATTGTGGTTCATTCAAAGCAGCACAGAGTTTTATAGAAGACTAGTTTCGTCTGGCGAATTTGTTGATAGCATTACATATGTCGGAGCATCATTAGAAATCGTGATATTGATCCTGCTGCTGGTTCACCAAGTTTAACATGGCCTTTAATATTATTCCAATTTTGTATTTCTCATAATCGTTTTGATGTTTCCTGACGGAAAAAGTCATTTGTACGGCAAGGGTAGTGAGATACTTAATTACGTTGATACGCGGTGAAGACTTTCATAGTGTTTACAAATATAAGAAGCGAAGGAATGAACTCGTAGGAACCCGGTGTGGTCTCCATTTATCTGACGTCGGAAACTGAATTTCCATTAGGTCTAGATCTAAATAGATTCGACTTGTAAAGGTATTACCAAATACGATAATCAGACCCTTTTTCTGATAAGTCATTGAAGAAGGAAAGACAATTTGCTAGCAGTTCGGCATATTTGCGCACTAGCGCTTGATAAAAACTTCTAAATAAAATATCAATGACATCATGATTCGCTTTACCTCCCCCAGATAACCGACAAAGAGAGCTCTGCTAGAGGTTAGCCCAATAGTCATAAATATGCTGCTACAATAGTACGAAAAATAATGTCCGAATACCACGACTAGTTGAGATACTCGATTTGGTAGTGATCTTCCCGTGTCGGTCTCTTTTCCGGGAGAACAAAACGACCCTTCTGCTCCATTGTCCTCATCTGGATCATCTTCAAAAGACTGTTGAGCACGGTCAACGTAGGAACAGGGACGTTGTTGCGCTTGGCGATCTTCACAACATTGCCAATGATCACAATTTGTTCGATGTAGGTACCGTTACGCGTGTCAATGAGCATGGACGGTGGGTAGTAAACACCGTCAGCCCCTCTGATCATCTCGTCCATAAGAGAAGCTGGCAAGGTGACACCTTCGCTTTTCGCGGTCGCAATCACCTCCTCCATTGCAGGTCTCACAACAGAATCGGCACCGCCAAACAGATCTACCCTACCAATGTCCAGGCTGACAACCGCACAGGTGGTGTTGATGGCAGTGTTGTAAACTAGCTTCCTCCATCTAGTCAACTTAACATTTTCCTCATATTCTGTCGAATTGTTCTCGTTCGAATAAATCTCAACAAACTTCTTACATTTTGCAACTTGGCTATCCTTGCTCAAGTTGTAGTTGATGAACGGTCCAAACTTTATATCATCCCGTGCAACGTGTTTGACAGTGTTTTCGTACAAGGTCGTCGCGATTAATGTGACACCAGAGAGAACAGTCGCTTTCGGGTACTTCTTGTAGATTGGGATCTCAATCCCAATACCGTTTTGAATCAACATAATGGCAGTGTCGTCGGAATAGCAATCTTCCAACATATCCACAACCGGAGAGATATCCGGAATGTTCTTTGTGGTGATAACGATGTAATCAAAAGGGCCATACTTCTCAACAGCTTCCTTCCCGCTTAAAACTACTTTGGAAGGAACATACTTCTCTACCGTACCATAGTCCACAGATTCAATTCGATACCCCTGGTTAGCTATCTTGTCAAAATTGCTTGGTCTTGCCACTGTAACAACTTTCGCTCTTCCAAGATGCTCAAGAGTGTACGATACAATTGTACCCACACCTCCAAAACCAATTAGTAACACATTAGGTACAGAAGCAGCCATTTTTCTTCAATTTTATGTTAACTCACTTCTTAAACAGTCTTTTCTCTGTTATAGATCAGAGAAGAGTAGATCCAGAGAGAACCGTCTTTTGGCGAACTGCAATAACCCGCGCTCAGCAACGCAAATAATCATTAGGATCAGGAATAAAATTCACACATTTCGCTAGCCGAATAATTTTCCCAAAAGGGCATCCGATAAAATATTCCTTATCTTACCTTGAGATATCACATCCCGAAAATCTCCTAAATTTTTGCTATAAATTAAGAGCATGTACACAGGTGTAAGCACTCATACTCATTACCGGCTTGGATATTGAACAGCTAGAATTTTCATTGTCTCAAACTAGCTCTAGTTGAATTACAGTCGCAATGCCAGAAACAGAAAAGGTCTACAATGACTCGGGTGAATCCAACAGCAGCCTGAACAAAGAACATGCTACTGTGATTTCGGTGATTTCGCCGATTTTGAGTCAAATCAAAGAAAGTGAAGCTTCAGATATTGAAGGCTTAGACTTTATTCAGGGGTCTTCTGAACTTACGCAAGAAGAATATGATTCTCTTGATTCCAAAGTGAGATTCAAAATAGACTGTTGGTTGATGCCAATTATTTGTGTTACCTACACTTTGCAATTTTTGGATAAACTCTCTTTGAATTACGCTGCTGCTTATTCTTTTATTGACGATTTGGGTTTAGCTGGCCAGAAGTATAGCTGGACTGCCGCCATATTCAATTTTGGATATATTGCCGGTGCAATTCCAGCAAATTATCTGATCCAAAAATTTCCTGTTGCAAAATTTACTGGAGCTATGATTTTCATTTGGGCAATCATCCTTATAGGTCATATTGGTGCTAAAAACTATGGTGGTATCCTTGTGCTTCGCTTCTTATTGGGTGTGTTGGAAAGTTGTATATCTCCATCATGTATGGCACTTGCTTCGAATTTTTACAAAAAGTCTGAGCAGCCTTTGAGAATGTGCTTTTTCTTATCATTCAATGGAATAGCAACTATGATAGGGGCAATTTTATCATGGGGTCTTGGGCATGCTACTCACTCTTCTTTAAAACCTTGGAAACTAATTTTTCTGGTTATTGGTTTAATGAATCTTGTCTGGTCAGCGATCTTCTTATTTCTATGTCCAGATACTCCAATTAATGCTAGGTTTCTGAATGAAAAGGAAAAACTTGTTGGCGTTGAAAGAGTTTCTCAAAACATGATGGGCATTAAGAATGCAAAATACAAGAAGGATCATATTATTGAAGCCGTAACAGATTACAAAACACTGTTTTACATTTTAATTGGACTAGCCTGTGGTATTATTAATGGTGGATCCGCAAACTTTGAGTCTGCATTGATAAAGGGATTTGGCTTTAGCGCAGTTGAGTCAACAATCTTGCAAATGCCTACTGGAGCTATTGAGTTTGCCGTTATTTCAACCGCTGGTTTTATTGCTGTTTTGGTAAAAAAGACTCGTTGCATTATTTTTTGCCTTCTTTGTCTTCCAAGCTTGGCTGGCCTTATTGGTATTGCTATTATACCACTAGATAAAAAATGGGCACTTGTTGGTTGTGCATGGCTACAATACCTTATTGGTGGTCCCGTCATTTTATGTTGGATTTTTCTTACTGCAAATGTTGCTGGCTCAACCAAAAGAACTATTACTAACGGACTTTGGTTTACATTTTATGCTGCCGGGAATATAATTGGTGCTAATATTTTCTATGCCAAACAGAAACCAAGATATATGAGTGGAATCATTGGTTTGGCTGTTTGCTATGGAGGTATGTTCATTATTGGTATTTTATATAGATTCAGTTTGATGTGGGAAAACAGAAGGAGAGATAGAAACTATGGAGAATTAACTGAGGAGACTAGAGCTGCTGCAGTCTTGAAAGGGTTTTATGACTACACTGATGGCCAGAATCAAGGTTTTAGATACGAGCTATGAATGTACCCAAGCATAGTAATATGACTTGAATATTGAACACAAAATTTATAGGCTGTCTTAGACTGATATATAATGAT
This sequence comes from Pichia sp. PH4023, assembly GCA_025531575.1. NCBI lineage: Eukaryota > Fungi > Ascomycota > Pichiomycetes > Pichiales > Pichiaceae > Pichia > Pichia sp. PH4023. The sequence continues at coordinate 79,008 of JAMGYR010000017.1, read as the reverse complement.
GACGAAGATTAGCTTCTGATATAACTTGTTTATATTACTGCATAATAATACTTTTGTCATGTTAAATTAGTGATGCATTCCGAAATGCGCTAGCATCGAATGGCGGTCTTTGACAAAGCACACTGTATTCTGGGCGGCTCTAGTTTCCGTCCGTCTCTTGAGAGGTTTGGCAGTACAATTTCGGCCTGTTCAAAAAGGTTCTGCTGTTCTCTGCAACTCTCAATAGGCAGATGTTTACCAATGTGGAAATTCTCCAGTATTGCAAAAGGGGCCTCTGAACATGCTGCGACTATCCTGAGTTTCTCTGACACCAGCAGAGCTGTGCAGCCAGGGGCTGTCTGCCTGTTGGATCAGACGGCTCATCGAATAAACAATTATTCCCGACCATTAGGGAGGGCAGCAGTGACAGCTGTGACAGTGATATGACAGCCAGGTGGCTGTATGTAGTGTGACAATGCTGGACGGCAGGACGGGAACCAGGGGGAAGAGGATAATTGTCCAAGAGTTATTACAATAGCCCATGCAATTGATCGTTAACACTTTGAACAATACCATCGTCAATGATACTAGTATACTCAGATTCAGCTGATGTATGCCAAAAGGCAGAAGACACTTCGTACCAATTGAAAAGGTTAGATGTTTATATACTTGGCAGAGGCTGAAAGTAGCCTATAATTGAATAGTTTGTATATTCTGTCACGTCCAGTACTCCAGAGGCTATTGTAAAGATGTATACGTCGAATACTACAGCAACATCAAACGAAATACTAAAGACAAGCCACCATGCAGCATGTTGATAGCTGGGTGCTGATCGTTGGTCAATCAGCCTCTTGTACAGCCTTTCGACGAGTTTGAAATGTTGAAAATTCGTGGAAGAGTGTTGGGAATGTGACAAGGTAGGCAATGACAGTGGCTTGTATCTGTGATGGTCGATCTTAGAAGAGATTGATTGTGTTGGGAAGGGGGGCGGGGCAGCAAAGTGGAGGACCTTTTTGCAGCTTTCTTTTTCGGGCTTGTCTCAATTATACAGTAGTTTATACATAATGCCATAAGGCAAGCTGATCACACTCGTTGTTTCCATGGCCAGCCTTTACCATCCTGTTTGGTGTGTCATCTTGATCAGACGGTGTGAGTTATATGGACAAACACATGATCAACCAAAAGCTGAGGGCGCGCGATTACTCGAACCCTCCAGATATAAAAGGTGGCCGTTCCGCCACTACAGACTATTTTTTGGACCGAAGAAAGGCCTAGCATGACATGACTTTCCGAAAGAGACAAGGGGCGCAGCATATCTTAATTTCGGATGGAAAAAAAGGACAGAATACTCATTGCGGTACTAGCGGCGCTATTGGCTGCGACGTTGCTGTCGAACATAGGGTTGATTATGCGAGACATGTCACGCTGCTCCAGCCCAAATCTGACAACCCCTCCATAGGGAGGAGCAATAAGGGAGGCATTTGTTTGGTTTTAAGAAACAGGAATAAAACGGTGATCTGTGGACGGCTGTGCAGGATACTGTGTAGAGAAAAACGCTTCTCCAGGAGGATGAGCGGTTTGCTCAGAACAAGACGTTTCTTATTGGTCTGGGCTTTTTATTGATCAGCGTCCGAAATTTGGCAATTGATACTGGCAATAGTATTTTGGAATATCGGATTTAAATTGCATGTATTACCAATAGATACGTTGATATGCCAAAAGGAAAAAGGATGGAATAATAGTAGCTATATCGCTTAGAATACGGTAATTGAGGAGAAGACGTGCAGGACCAGAACCATGAAGGGGAGGAGAGGGAGGAAGAGGAGGCGGTGCAAGTGCTGGAAGAGCAATATTTTTTGTTTGTGTTGGATTATGCGGGAAATGTTCGTTTTTAAACCGTTTTTTTAGATAGGTTGGCGGAGAATGTGTGGGTAGTGGGGAGGTATTTTTTGTTATTTTCAAACCACACACCTAGTCCCATGCAGTCAGAAATAGGTTGACGGAGGTTGAAGACCTTGTTCCTATTATAAGTTCATAGTCAAGGACGGTAAATGGACGACAGGTCAAAATTTGTATGCTAACAATGGTTTCCCATATGCATGATCGGCGCCATCTTTTCGTACATTAGATCGCGATGTTTTTAGTGCGCACTGTGGTGTATATAACTGTCTAAATGTTTCGATATTTAGTGAATACTCTCAAGGTAACTAGAGAACGCTTGCTTAACTCTGTCTACGTTCTTGAATAGTTCAGATCATCGTGAAATTCATGTTTGACAGATTCTCGCTTATGTCAGCGATTTCTACAGTGTAGGAATAGTCTGTCCTCGCTGGCTGCTCTTGTTATCTCTTATCTGAGTAATATCCTGAATTGTTTTGGTTGCTCTTCCGATCCTCAGACCAATCAAGACAGCTGTTAGTCCAAGCTTTTAATAATCACGCGGTGTTAAAATCCTCAACAAATTAAGATATGACAGCAGATGCTAAGAATGGAACCGTCCGAGCTTACAGAAGTAGGAAAGTAGGACCATGCGATTTCTGCAGAAGAAGGAAAGTTGCCTGCTTCAAGGAAGGTAACTTGGAAAAGTGCACAGGCTGCAGCATGCGAAACATTGCTTGCACTTACAGTATGGAACCCATCAAAAAGAAGAGAAAGCTTCTTAGGTCATGCCCTGATAAAACTGATAACATTGAAAATGCAGAAGGTTTTCTCAAAGTTGCAAGCAGTTCTGACGGAGAAACTAAGTTGGAAGTCCGGGTGGGTAATCCCCGGTTGAGTATTCTTACTGATGAACAATCAGAAAAACTGATTTTTCCCCAATCCTTTGAGGAAAATGCTCTAGAACTTCATAATGGAAAAACGAGTATCTTTGTGGGGTTTAGTGGAGATCAAGATCCATTCTTACTAAGAAAAATAGGCAAGCCTAAAAGGAATGGGGTTAGTCAGATTGCTGGTGGCATCCCGAATAGGAAACCTGACACAAAGTATGATTTCAAAAATAATAAGAACAGCGGTATAAAGGCACCTGTGTTATTTTCAATTTGTCCAACAGAGTATTTGGATCCCCGTCCCGATCATTATTGTGTAGATAGGATAAACGAAACGGTATCTCCATTTGGAAAACCCCTTTTAGACCTTTACTTCAAGAAAATTCACTCTTCATATCCAATATTGGATAAATCTCTGTTACAGCAGGCTGACACAAAAATATCTGCCACACTTTTGGCAACTATATATCTAGTATCGACCCCATTTTTGGATGGTGAGCTTGAAAATGATGTTCTGAACATGAAAAATAACTGGTACAAGCTATATGCGTTTATTACACAGGCGTTGCCTCTGGAAAAAGGCGCTCCAACTTTACAAACACTTCAGACACTGCTCTTGAAACTACACCTCCGGCCCCTCATTATTCGTAATGCCAATTTGCCTCAGCATTGGGTTCAATCAGCATCACTTGTGGCCTTAGCGCAAGATATAGGCCTCAATTTAGATCCTTCAGATTGGGATGTTCCTTTATGGGAGACGAAAATGAGAAGAATTTTATGGTGGACTGTCTACGTTCACGATAAATGGGAAAGCTTGGGCTTATCTAGACCTACACATATTAGGGATGAAGATTTCCACGTGGAAGATTTAACAGAAGCTGATCTTGAGCTGAATAGGTCAAGTCAAAGCAGGAATGAAATTTGTGGAGGTCAAATGTTTGTTGCATTGGTTAGGCTTAGTAAAGTACTCTCGGATATGCTACTAAAATTTTACAGCATCAAATCAGTTCTGCAAAATACTCTTTCTCCCGAGGAAGTAATAGCGGTCGGTAGTGATTTTATGAATAAGTTAAATGCCATAGAAAAGTTGTATTTTCCAAAATCTCATCCAGACTCGCTAATCACAACCATGGTTTCACTGAAATTAGCCTCAACCACAATCTCACTTGCCTGTTACCGTTCAATATTATATTCCGATCAAGAATGTTGTTTTCCATTGGCTGGTAAAGATGCTCATGTTTATGCTAGCAGTTTCAACTCATATCTTTCTGATACTCCAACTGAATACTTAGATGATCATTGGTGGTGTTACTCCAGAGTTAATTTTTCCATTGTGGGTGCATGCATTTTGACATTTTACACTGCTGCTATCGGTAAGAATGATGAAGAGGTTTGGAAAGAGCAAGTTGACATGTATAGAACAAATCTTCAAAAAATATCGAATCATTCACATGTGACACATCTAGCATTGTTGAGGTTTGACGTATTAAAATCAAATATTGACTTCTCCCTTTCAAAGTCGTCAATAATTTCAGAATCTCTAGATTTGCAATATAAGAATATTTTTCCTGCCGAGAGTTTTGAAATTTCAAAATTCAATGCCCAGTCGAAAAGCTGGGACGATAACATACGCTTGAATCAATTTGCAACAGATAACAACATTTTTCTGGAATGGTTGCAAGGTAGCGGATTCTCTCTCAATCCAGAATGGCATAAGTAATGTATGATAGATTTTGAAAGTTTTTGCAACAATATCTGAAGTTATGTACAGGATTACTAACTTTTTTTATATTCATGTTTTGAGGGCTAACTATAAAATCAATGACTCCATGGCGAGTGCAAAACGGTTCTTTTCTGAATGAAGTAATTAGAAGGTTATGATTATTGCGAGAGACTGCCGACAATAATTTGAATGCTGTCACATGGAGATCTCGCAGCTGTGTGGGTGAAGTACTCAAAGGTAGTTTGTTGAAAAGAAACAATTGTAAAGACATTATTAGAAGGAGCGTTATGTTTTCGATACTCAGCAAAAAATTTCGAAATTATAGAAAAAAGAAATACAGTGTAGTTCTGATATTGTGATAGATCAAACTACCATAGTAGAGTTTGAATCTTTGAGGAGATCGTGCACCTAGTAAAAGAGTAGATCAAGCTCATAATAAGCTCAAAGTTATAGGTTTATAGAAATCAAATCACAAATCTGATCTAGAGTGATTTTTTCACTAAATAAAAGAATCAAAAACAAAAATAAGATAAAATAAAATAAACAACTTTTTGAAAAGGCCCAAATATACAAATAGGTATCAGTTTCTTGTTTCTTTTCATGAAAAAACCGCTCCTTCAGGAAGATATTCACAAAACTAAGTTTGTATAATAAATATTTTTCATATTAAGATTTCAGCGAGTAGCTTTGGATACTTAGTCAATTCAGGTCAATTTTTTTCTGCAAAATCTGAACACTTTTGTGTATGTTATGAAATTCCACTTATTGAAAGACAACATATTCTTCCCCGTAGCCTATAAGTCAGAATTCCAGCCTTCTATATACCTTCAATAACAACATGTACTATCCTTTTTTGCTAATGCATTTTTAATATAGGAAGGTTCATGCAGGTTCAATATTTCACAGCTCCTTGATTCTCTTTTACAAACTTTTTTTACCAATGCCTGCATAGTTTACGGATCACTTTGATTTTAAAAGTTTCTGTAAAAAAAGTGAAGAAATTGTGACTTCGGATCTCTTATTTTTCAATTTGATTGAAAAGTTGCACGTTTATAACATATACTTTGAAAATAATAGTGAAGGTACATAAACTAAGGAATAATGAGAAAATCAGAGAGAGAAGCAAATAACACGCTATCAATTAATACAAAAAAAAGTTTCAGGTTTTTTCCGGTACAATTACACTCACAGAGATAACGCTTGATTCCTCGTCGTTAAGTAGAGCTCCAGACGCAGATGCATTGGGCGGGACATCTTCGAGCTCTTCAGCATTGTCGCCAAACAACTCACATACTTTTTCCAAAGGAAGACCTTTAGTTTCAACCCACAAAAATGCAATGCAAGGAAGAAAGATAATATCGTAGCCTCCAGTCAATATGTAGAACTTCCAGCCCATATTGCTCATGCCGATTGGTAACATAAAAGTAGCGAATAAACCCGATCCATAATCACAAGCCTTCAAAATGGTATTGCCAACAACTCTGTTTGGGTTGGTATACAACTCAGGAGGATAAAGATATAACATAGGAGAATAACAGTAAGAGTAAAAACCGGTAAACATGAACATCATTGCAATCGAACCATACTTACCGTGAATATTGTCTGAGTCGCCATATTTCTTTATCAATCCACCTAGTATAAATAAGCAAACAATTAAGCCTGTAGTAGATATGAGAGCCTGTTTTTTTCTACCAATAATGTCAAACGTCCAACAACCAAACAAAGCACAAACAAGGCAAAATGCAGCTCTTATAATAGCAACTTGCAATTGTGTTGTGACATCTTTGACACCTGCAGAATTTAACAAAATATTAAAATAGTAGGTGGCAATGTTAGATCCACCCAATTCTGCGAGGTTGCCCAAGTTCAAGAGAATAAATGCTCTGTGCCAATTTGATTTCAGCTTGAACTGTCTCTTCCAAAGACCAAGCCCCTGTGAGAACTTATTCTCCTTAGCAATTGACTGTAAAACTTCTTCCACTAATTCATCAGCCCGTTCTGCATTATCACCTTCCAAGATATAGAAAATCTCCTTGGCTTCATCAGCCTTTCCATGCATGACCAACCATCTTGGAGATTCTGGCGTAAACATTATAGCAGAGAAGCACAGAATAGTAGGAATAATTTGGATAATTAGTGGAATTCTCCAACTCCAATTACTCTGCATGTTCCGTGTACCATATGTAACTCCAGAAGAAATCATGGATCCAGCATAATAGAAACTGTGAAAAAGACCTAAAATCAAGCCTCTTTGATGGGGAGGAGAAACCTCAGCCACTAATACCGAAGCCGATGATCCAAAAATACCTGATGACATGCCTAGAATTATCCGGCCAATGACAAACATTGCGCTGTGAACAGAGCAAGCAGTCAAAATGATTCCAACCACCATGAGACCCAAAGAGATAAAAATAGTTTTTCTCCTCCCGAACCCATCAGCCATCTGTTGGATAAATGGAAGGGTCAATATAAGACCAATCCAGATTGCAGCCGAATTTAGCCCTAGTGTCCCGTTGTTGATATTGAAATATTTTTTGTACTGAGGCAAAGAATTGATCGAGCCCATAATAGAACTTTCCATCGCAGTTGTAATTGGCTCTATAGTAGCTACACATATTGTACAAAAAAGCATAGCTTTTTTGGTTCGAGGCACAAGCGGTGACAAGTGTTGTCTCTTTGAATAGTCGAACTGCTCAGGAGATGACATAGCTTGTTGGTAGTTTCAAAGTTATAATCAAATGAATCGGTTTTTGTCTTTTAGAGGCTGATTTATATCAATCAGGCAAATGTTTCCTGCTAAGTGCAATCGTAAAAATAGGAAAATCAGGGTCTATTTATTCAGAAATTGCAGGTGTTTTAGCTCAAAATAAAATGCTGTCAGAGACACTCAAATCGTGAACCGCCCATCAAGTTGACTAAAAATAAAGGCATAAGTCTTGTAATTTTTTAAACTCATTGCCTTCGCCACAGTGTTAAGATAAGATAACATTCACCTCTGTTATCTCAATCTTGGTACCCCCTTGCCTTTGATATTTACCCTCAAGTATGGTTGTCATTCCAACCGAAAAAATACAGTCCTCGCAAGAAGCTTTAGCTTCCCCGCGGGGCTTCGGATAAGGCTTCCCCGCGGGTCAAGTGTTATCGAAGTCATCGAAGCCGCTGAGGTTTTCTTATCGAAAGCTCTATCTATATTTGAAATCTATTCGGGACAAGTACCAATGTGTGTTGGAGGACGACCAAGATTATTCGACATCCTGTAATGGTATCTGGATGACCCGTGGGCAACTAAAAAGTTTTGTTGTTGGCGAATTAGGTTTTATCATCCATTACTGGGGTTCTATAATCAGATCATCTTGACTCTCTGGATGTCCCTCTGCTAGTGATATAAGTGGAAGACTGTTTCGCTCTTTGAATGGTTTTCAGGGGCCTTTTTTCATTTAACATTGTTTCTGTATTCAACAGGGGTTGCTTGAAACAACGTGAAACATACAAAATGTCGGTTACTACCGTTGAGGTTGAGGTTGAAAAATTCATACACGCTAGAGGCGTAGAAGCTTCGCCTGATCTAAAAGGTAGAAATCTTGAACATCTCAAAAAGGAAATGATCAAACCTGAAAACTATGAAAAAGTGAAAGCTTCTTGGCAGCGGCTTTGCAAAGCAATGGAAGAAAAGTCAAATGAGATTGGTGCAGCTGGTTCTTCCTATATTCCAGAAATAGACTTTTCTGAAGTTGCGAAAAACGGTAACACCATCCCTGCTGAGGCAACAAAGTTATACAGAGAGCGGGGATGTCTGATTATTCGTGGTGTCACCACTAAGGAACAAGCGAAGGCGTGGAGGGACCATTCTAAAAATTATATTAAAAAACACCCAGAAATAAAAGGTAGTCCTCACGATGGTGTTGCAAGCAACTGGTACATCCACTGGTCGCAAGCGCAAGTAGAAGCGAGGAGCCATCCAAGAATTATGCTTTTAATGAAGGCTTTGGGAAAGCTTTACAAAAGTCATGACCCAAATGCATTATTAGACATGGACTCCCAAGTAGTTTATGCTGATCGTCTGAGAATCCGTAGACCTGGGCGTTCTGTCACTTTGCCTCTGCACTTGGACTCTAGCTCCATTGAAAGGTGGGAGGATAAAGGGTACAGGGATGTTTATCGGGAGGTTTATGAAGGCAATTGGGAAAACTGGGACCCCAATGTCATAGACAGAAGAATCGAGGGAAAGCAAGATTTGTACTCGGGTTTTCAAAGCAATGGCTCAACATCGAGCGTTTTCAGAGCTTTCCAAGGATGGTTAGCACTTTCCGATGCAAAGTGTGGACAAGGTACGATCAGATTTTTACCTGATCTCAAAATGGCTATCCCTTATGTTTTACTGAGACCTTTTTTTTGGAGAGATGATGGTGAAATTGATGTAGAAACCTCAAAATTCCCAGGTGCAACTCCTGGATCTGGTCAATTTTTAGCTAACAATGAAGGCTTTTTTCCTCATTTAAATCACAAGAAATCAGTTATTGGTATTCCTTATGTCAAACCTGGCGATTTTGTTTTGTGGAACGCAGACCTCCTCCATGAAGTTGATCAAACCCACACTGGTTCTGAAGACTCGTGTGCTCTTTATATTGCTAACACCCCTCTATGTCCATACAACATTGAGACTTTGCTTGATTCCAAAGAAAAATTCTTGAAAGGTGGCAAGCCAAGGGATTTCTCGTTTGAGTTCAGGTATGGAGCAGATGAGGGTGCATTTGAGGACCGCGGTAATGTCACAAACATTCTGTCGGAAGATGGCAAACGCTCCGTAGGCCTTGCAAAGTTTGACGTAGATGAAATAGGTCTAACTGCAGGCCAGGTTAAGATAAGAAAAATGGCAAATCATGCTTTATTTGGTGCAGAAAATTGAGCCTTCCAACTCCTCATATATATTTCTTTAATCCCACTGATTTTCTTTTTATAGTTACTGTCTAAACTCGATTATTTTAATTTAATTTATTTTTGCAAAGATTTGTAGAAGAATTTTTGTATATGAATACAAGACTACTAGTTGACCTAACTATACCTAGTGTGTTTAACCTAAAGTGCGTATAAAATCGTCAAATGTACCATATCCAATTCATTAAACAAATTAGAAAAATATATAATAATTACCTAAGGTTTACAGCAGTATCGATAACCTTCATTCCGTGCAATAACTTGTCGTCTTGATATTTTCTCGATACGACTTGGATACAAATTGGAGCATTCGCAAATTTACTAACATCGGTATACAATCCTTCTTTGATAAATTGGTCGCCTCTGTCGTATGGGAATCTTGAAAGAACGTCAACAAAAGGTATTTTTGCGCGATTGCTATATTCTTTGGTTGGCTTGTCCAAGATAATATCTACTTTCCCCACTGGTATGATACCTGCGGGATATCCTAATAAATTGTAAACGGCCGACAAAGACGTAGTAGAATATTGTGAATGAGGTGATGCGGTATTTGGTGAAGCTGCAGTAATTAGGATGTCAAGGTCATTTTTCCGGAAAAAATCTAGATAATCAATACAGCACTTTTCAGCATCAACATGAAGAGCATTCAATTCTGCTCTACTTATTGGCTCAATATTTGCAGTGCCACACACTCTTGGTACCATTGGCTCACCACTAGCTTCAATAAAGCTTTTGTAAGATACGCCACCATCGCTGGCATAGAGATTGAAAATTGCTTCGGTACACCTCCTATGGAGGTCACCGACGCTTACCACAGACAATTTATGAATATCCTTCAGTTTATCCCAAACAATATCTAGACCGCGTTTCATTGGAGGTGTCAAATCGGTAACGTTATCGTCGTAAAGGAATCCTATCTTTAAATTCTCTGGAACGTTGTTCTTCCTCAAAAACGATGGACAACATTTGAAATCATACAATGGCATATCTTGCTGGATCATTCCCTCAACCCAAATTTTAAGAGTATCAACATCATTAGTAATAGGCCCAATTTGTGTCTCAATCCAAGACAACCCTCTAGGAGAAGTTTTTCCAATTCCTTTGTTGGTAATTCTTCGAGTTGTTGGCATGTAACCATATACGCCATTGGAATGTGCAGGTAAACGGACTGATCCCCCAGCGTCAGTACCAATGCCTAATGGGCTTCCCCTTAGAGCAACCAATGCAGCCTCTCCGCCACTGCTTCCGGAAGCTGTCAGTGACAAATTATGAGGATTAAGTACTGTCCCAAAAACATTGTTGGTGCTCTCCACAAGAAGACAGCCCTGTGCAAGATTGGTTTTACAAAACGGGACTGCTCCTTGACCCTTCATAAGTTGAACAATAGCTCCATCCTCCTCAGAGACATTAAAGCACCAGGAAATGTATCCATATGTGGTATCATGATCTTTTATATTGAAACAGTTTTTGAAAGAGACAGGAAGACCATGAAGAAAACCCATGGGTTTCTTATTCTTACGCAAATATTCATCAGCATACTTTGCTGTTTCCAAAGCCTCTTCTAGAAATATATCTGTTAAACAATTGCACAATTGATGGGCAATCAAAGCTCTTTTGTAAAACGCGAGTAATGTGCTCTGACTACTTACATTACCATTCCTCAGAAGTTGCAGTAAATTTGGGGTGGCAGTCTCTGTGATCGTAATTTCAGCCTCACTTAATATGCCACATAAAGCGGGTATGTCTATTACTGAACGGCTAGAGCGTTCATTTATGGTTTCCAAAATATCTTGAGTAAGTTTGTATTCCTCAGGAATAACAATGAGTTTCCTTCGTTCAAGTGCAATTTCCTCCCAAGTCTTCATTGGTGAGAGAATGGCCAACCAACTGAAAGTAATTTGCAGAGCTTCATATTGTCTTTGGCTTTTTCAGAATATCCACACTTTTATCAGAAATGATGAGCATAATAAATAGCCGCTAAGGAATTAGCTTTTATTGGTAATAGTTTAGCTGATTTACACTGCCGCTATCGGAATCCAGTATTCTTTAGTGGGTATGTTGTTATTTGGTATCATTAAAGAGTAATAGCTTCGCCGAATTCACAACCCTAAACGGGCAACATGTTTTGGTAAGCTTCCCCGCGGGTCAGCTGTGAAACTTTTCTACTAATATGGAACTTCTCCAGTATGGCAAAAGGGGCCTCTCGTAAAAAAGTTTTGTAAGCGTAGTAATCTTCTGATCGGGCCGAACTCGCCGAAACTCTGGGCGTTTTTTCCGTTTCCTGTTTTCTAATGGTATGTCAATCTGTCTTCTTCCTGGACTGGGGTCTGGCAGGATTGTAGTCCATTCGGAGCAGCACACACTACAACATACAGTTTACGGTACAAGTGAACATGCTATTACAAAGCTGAGAGTGCCTTTGGCATGAATAGAGCTGCGGCAGGGGCTGACTCTTTGTTTCGATCAGACGGCTCATCGATTAAATGGTTCTTCCTGACCATTAGGGAGTGACAATAGCAACAGCAGTGGCAGTAATGTGGCAGCTAGGTGGCTGTCTGTTGTTGTAGCAATGCTTAACAGTAGGGACGGGAACCAGGGGGATCAGCAAATTGTCCTAGAAGAGCTTCTGACAGCAGTTTGCAATTGATCGTTAAAGATTTGAACGCCCATTGGCAATGACACTAATATATTCGAAATTTACCATGTATGTCAATAGGTCGATGACAATTTACGTCAGTTTAGTAAAATGAATGTCCACTGGGAAGATGACGTATAGAATGTGATTGTATAGCATATGCAAGAGAAAAGTTATCAGCACACTATCCAGTGATACCGAAGTCACTAGGTGATAGTAGTTCCGAGTACCATCACGGTGTGTAGGTTCTAATAGGCGTGGTCGTATCAAACTGGGAAGCCAACTGTTTTGAATCGTTCAGCTAAAGGTAAGTTTTGTGACCTACAGATAACCTACTGTAGCCTATACTAAGTGTAGCATTGGAGCCTGATTCAAGAGGATTGTCTGATTCAGAACTCTTAGATCATTTAGGAACGAATAGGAATTAGTGATTTGTTAAAGTACTTGACTTGTATGCTTCAAGGTGTAGACACATGATTTAATGGTATCAATCAACCAAGAACAAGAGAAAACTCTCAGCCAAAAAACCAGTAAATACGGGGACTACTCGTTAGGGAAATATACCATTGGAAGTCTGAATATTGTAGCTGTAGGCTGTAACTATACGCTACAATACCGTTTTTACTGTATCTAGACGAAATTGAATTGAAGTCTGTGGTCGTTAATCATTAGTGCAAAAATCAAGGTAATTGAGAACCCTGGTATATCCAGTAGATGGAGATAGTTTATATTCAGTTCAACTGTAGTTGTCAAAACTAGATCAACTTTGTAGCTCTAGACCTTTTTCTTTGATAGATAGTGAATTGACTAGATTCGAGATAAAATATTCAAGATAATTGTAGTTTTTAGTTGAAGAGATGCAGATAGTTCCTGTGGAAAAGTATTACAGTAACTACGTATTGGAAAATGATAAAAGACCTCGAGGAATTGGTAGCTGGACTGTTTTTTGTTGATTGTATGAGAAGCCTGATTTTGAGCTTGTTTTACTGTGAAGTTGGAGATTTATAAGACGACTGGTCGTTATCTGGCTAAGGGTTGAAGTCTATGTATTCTCGATGGAATATTCATTACAGTATATATAATCCTATGTTTGTTATTTGTTTTATATAGAACCCATATAACTTACTAACGAACATAATATCTCAAACATAAATACAAGGGGGAAACCTTTTGTATTTATAGACTTCTCATATCGGTTATTCTTTCCAGTTTTGGATTACTCTGATGCATTTTGATCATAAAGATCTTTTCCTTATGTTGCAAGCTCATAGATTCATCTTATCTCTCATCACTTATCTCTTATCTCTTATTGTTGAGATGAGATGTCGAATGCCATTAGGGTTTAGATAAATAAATGCCGTACATGGTGAAATACGTTATCAAGATAAGAGATAATGAAACATACGGCGTTGAAAGATAAGGAAAAGATTTGTATGAAGATTCGCATTAAGTAATCTAAACTCGTTAAGATAACAGACGTCCCGAGAATAGGATATTATGGATACTCATAATAGAATAGTTAGACTTCAACAGTATCTTAGATCATTATCGGCTTCGGCATCTTTCTCAACACTTAGACATTAGGTTTAACATTTTATAATCACAGTACCATAATAGATCCTATTGGAACGTACTAAACCAAAGCTTTTGTCAATCAAAATCCTCATATAAGAGATCGACCCTGGTTTAGTGATGTGTGCTATAAAGAGGTGATTATCACAATTGATTCGATACTTATCCCTTCTCTAATCTATATAATAACTAACTAATAGATATCAGCATCTCAATCCTAAGTGCAAGGGGGAATCCTCTGGTATTTATAGACTTCTGGTCTTGGTCAGACTTTCCAGTGCTCATGATGCTCCCATGCCTCAAGCTCGAGCCGCTTCACTTTAGCATGGTGTGCTCCATGGCTAGACAGAGTGCACCTCTTACACCTCAACAAAAGCGCAAGTGGTTTAGTGGTAAAATTCAACGTTGCCATCGTTGAGCCCCCGGTTCGATTCCGGGCTTGCGCAATTATTTTTCCTCTATTTTTGTCTCTTGGAAGTTTGCCTTCAAGGATAAATGGCATTCCGGATTTGTCTTCGGAAAAAGAAGTACATTTTTTGTTTGCTTGTTCTACACTAGTATTTCAACCACTCCGAAAGGTTGCTTATTACATTACCATCTGAAATGATCAACACAGGCAGAATTCCCGCGTGACTGGATTGTGATCCGGGCCAAGATGTTGCAGTAGCCGTAATCATTGCATGCTACAGTGTGCATTTTGACCTCCTCGGAATATCGAACGTTCGTGGTAAGGTTTCTCTGCAGAACACCCCATGTAATGCGTTGAGGATCTTGACAGCCATCGGTAAAACAGACATTCCTGTTTATTCGGGAGAAGCTAAACCGCTAGATAACTACGCTGAAGTTTTCGCAGCCGACGTCCATGGTAAGACGGTTCTTAACGAGTCCAACTTATTACCTGTTTCTAGAATGAGGGCAAAGAATAAGTCTGATCTTTCCCCACATCTAGCTCGGGTGATCGAGGAGAACGAAGATAGACTTAGCATTGTTGCGACCGGTCCGCTAACCAATATAGCTATATTCTTCAACCAATACCCACATTTGAGGAGTAAGATCAATTGGTTGTCTATGATGGGGGGAGGATTTGAGGTGTTCAATACTAACGGCAATGCAGAGTTCAATTACTGTTGTGACCCTTTTGTAGCCAAAAAATTTGTGCAAAACGAGATCCTCTCTAAAAAAATGATCCAGGCCTCCTTGGATATAACGAGTAAGGTGTTCATTTCTAGCGATATCCAGCCGAGAATTCTGGATGGGAAAGACGTTGAGCAAACGTTCAATTTTCGGGCAATGATGTATGAACTCATCGATTCATTAAACAAAAGGATGCTAGCAAAGAATCTACCCGGTTACAAGAGGCCAGTAATCCATGATCCCGTTGCGCTAGTAGCCCTTTTCGAATTTCTATACGTAACAAAAGAATTGGAGTTCACGTACGACAGAAGAACTTTTGAGGTGAGCATAGACCCAACGTCATATGGAGCAATCGCTAGAGTAAAGAACGATGAACGAAACGGGATTTATGTTCTAAAAGATCTCAGCGTAAGCAAATTTTGTGAGGAGGTATTGGAAGTATATGATGCAGCAGACAGAAAAGCGTATATGAATACGATCCCTCGAGAGGGCTTGTCGAAAGCTCCGTTCTGGGAGCTGCTAGCTGGACAACGTATATAGATAGGCTATAGAGTGATGGACGGATGGTTTAAGCCAGTACAAAAGTCTCGATCAATTTCGTAGGCGAGATGCCTTCCCGATTCGGGAACAGGTCTTTGCCGAGAGCCGCTATTCATAAAGTAACAGCTTTTTGCCGTACTGATAAGAAATCGGCAGGAGAAGAGGATAGATATTGGAGCAGACGTGGTATATAAGCAGACATTCCCCCCTCCCCTTCCGTGTTGGTTCAGACCGGCCACTTTTTTTTCATACTTTTTTGACAGTAAGATCAAGATCAAGACCGACAGCAGCAAAGGACATGACAATCACATCCTACAGTCAAAACCTGAAGATCAACTCGAGAGAGTTGGTAGATACCATCCACTCCACTGCCAACATGTTCGGTGCCAAAGGCGTGTGGGGCCCGGAGTCTACCCAGACCGGTGTTTGCAGACTAGCATTGAGTGACCTCGACAAACAGGTGAAAGACTGGTTCATTGCCGAAACCGAGAAGTTAGGCTGCACGATCAAGGTGGACGAATGCGGCAACATCTTTGCCAGATACCCGGGCAAGTACGACGACCACGCTCCTACAGGGATGGGGTCCCACTTGGACACGCAGCCCACTGGTGGAAGATATGATGGGATATACGGTGTTTTGTCTGGTTTGCAGGTCTTGAGAACCCTCAAGGCGAATAACATCACCCCGAACTTCCCCATCACACTCGTCGACTGGTGCAATGAAGAGGGTGCCCGTTTTGCGATGAGCTTGATGTCGTCGAGCGTCTGGGCGGGCTTGAAGACGAAGGAGGAGATCTACGCGTTGAAGGACATCTACGACAACGAGACGACGGTCCTTCAAGAGCTGAACAGAATTGGCTACCTGGGCGAGACCAAATGCTGTCACAAGGCGAACCCGCTCAAGTGCCACTTCGAGATCCATATCGAGCAGGGCCCTGTCTTGGAGGAGCTCGAGAAGAAGATTGGCGTGTTGAACGGAGCGCAAGCGTACAACTGGTTGAACATCAAGATCACCGGTATGTCGCAACACACAGGGACGACCCCGATGGAGTTTCGGAGAGATGCCTTGCTAGCCACTGCGAAGATCATCACGGGCATCAATGAGGTCGCCAAAGAGAAAAAGGGCTTGGCGTCGATCGCCAAGCTCAGCTTGCTCCCTGACGTTGTCAACGTCGTCCCCGGCGAGGTCGACTTCGTCCTCGATATCAGACACGAGACCGACGAGGGACTCGCAAACATCCGCAAGGGCTGTCTCGCCGTCATCGAGGAGGCCTGCCTCAACAAGGCCGGCAACGGCACCAAGCTTCCTTACACTATCGACGACCCATACCCGTACCCTGCGACGCACTTCGACAAGACCCTCATCGATGTCGTCGACCGGTCGGCCGCCGCCGTCGTCGGCGAAGATCTCAAGCATAAGATGTATAGCGGGGCTGGCCACGACTCATGTGCCACGAACCTCGTCGTCCCCACTGCGATGATCTTTGTTCCAAGCAGACACGGAATCTCTCACAACCCAGAGGAGCACACCGAGCCGGAGGATCTCGAGCTCGGCTTCCGCGTCCTGCTTGAGGCCATTCTTAGATACGATGTCGCCCGTCTCGCCGAGCTCTAGGCGTCTGTGCCCCCATTGTAGACCTGTTTATCATGAAGCAACAAGAACAAGTAACATTGTATTGAAGACGAACAACCTCGCAAGCCGCTTAGCCAGCCTGGTTACCGCATTCGGCAACAGTGGACCGTTGCAGACGGTCGCGGCTAGCTTTCTGAAATTTCATGGCCACTCGGGCTGAAGAAAGGACCAGGATCAGTCATCGAGTTTTCGATGGGTTGAAAGCTTCTGCGAGGAAGAGAAGTGGAGCTGTTTCGGCAGTAGAACAAGATATCACCAACGAGAGAACCAGAAGAGCGAGAATGTTTGCCAGCAACACCCGGATGAGAGTGCAGGCCTGCGGAAGGAGGTTTTCCACGACCTCGTTCATGCTCCAGGGCCAGAACCTTGTGGAGAAGATTGTACAGAAGTACGCTGTGGACTTGCCGAAGGATAAGGTGGTCCACACGGGCGACTACGTGTCGATCCGGCCGGCACACGTGATGTCGCATGACAACTCGTGGCCCGTGGCGCTCAAGTTCAAGGGGCTTGGCGCCAAAAAGGTGAAGGACAACCGGCAGATTGTGAACACGTTGGACCACGACGTGCAGAACAAGTCGGAGAAGAACCTCACCAAGTACGAGAACATCAAGAACTTTGCGAAGGAGCAGGGTATCGACTTCTATCCGGCAGGGAGGGGTATCGGGCACCAGATCATGATCGAGGAGGGGTATGCTTTTCCAGGGAACATGACCGTTGCTTCAGACTCCCACTCGAACACCTACGGTGGTATCGGGGCGCTTGGAACAGCAATTGTGCGGACAGACGCCGCCGCCATCTGGGCGACGGGCCAGACGTGGTGGCAGATTCCGCCCGTGGCGAACGTCGTCTTGGAGGGAGAGTTACCCAAGGGGACCACCGGTAAGGACATCATTGTGGCGCTCTGCGGGTTGTTCAACAACGACGAGGTGTTGAACCATGCGATCGAGTTCACCGGGGACGCCGTGAAACACCTTCCTGTCGACTACCGGTTGACGATCGCCAACATGACCACCGAGTGGGGTGCGTTGAGCGGGGTGTTCCCCATCGACGAGACGCTTGTCAACTGGTACACGAACAGATTGCTGAGAGTGGGGCCTAACCACCCAAGAATCAACGTCAAGACTGTTGAAAACTTGCAGCAGAACAAGGTCACCGCCGACAAGGACGCCTTCTACGCGAAGACGTTGAGAATCGACCTCTCGACCTTGAGTCCGTACGTGGCTGGGCCAAACTCCGTCAAGATCGGCACCCCAATCGATAAGTTGAGCTCCGAAAATATGAAGATCAACAAGGCGTACTTGGTCTCGTGCACGAATTCCCGTTTATCGGACATCAAAGCGGCAGCAGACGTGGTCAAGGGCAACAAGATTGCGCCCGGCGTCGAGTTCTACATCGCCGCAGCGTCCTCGGAGGTCCAGAAGGATGCCGAGGCAGACGGTGCATGGAAGACTTTGATTGAGGCCGGATGCATCCCATTGCCTGCCGGCTGTGGTCCTTGTATCGGCTTGGGTGCCGGCTTGTTGAAGGAGGGGGAGATCGGCATTTCTGCGACGAACAGAAACTTCAAGGGCAGAATGGGTTCCAAAGACGCACTTGCGTTCTTGGCCTCCCCTGAGGTTGTTGCTGCTTCCGCCGTTTTGGGCAAGATTGCATCTCCAGAAGAGGTTGCCGGCGAGCCATGCAAGCCAGCCACAGAGGTGAAGAAGGTTGTCACGGTGAACAAGAAGCCTGAAAGTGCCGCTGACGCTGCTCCAGCGGAGGCCAAGTCTGCCTCTGCTTCCTCCTCATCCGTATTGGAAGGCTTTCCCGAGCTGATCGAGGGGGAGATTATCTTCTGTGACGCGGACAACGTCAACACCGACGGGATCTACCCGGGCAAGTACACGTACCAGGATGATGTGCCTAGAGAGAAGATGGCCGAGGTTTGTATGGAGAACTACGACTCCGAGTTCGGCAGCAAGACGCACGCGGGCGACATCATTGTGTCCGGCTTCAACTTCGGTACTGGGTCGTCGAGAGAACAGGCTGCGACGGCGATCTTAGCGAGAGACATCAAGTTGGTTGCGGCCGGCTCGTTCAGTAACATCTTTGGGCGGAACTCGATTAACAACGCGTTGTTGACACTTGAGCTACCGGACCTCATCCACAAGTTGAGAGCCAAGTACGCCGGCGCTGAAAAGGAGCTGACCCGGAGAACGGGCTGGACGTTGAAGTGGGACATTCCAAACTCGCTCGTAACCGTCTCGGACGAGGCCGGCGAAGTCGTTCTCACAAACAAGGTCGGCGAGTTGGGCACAAACTTGCAGGAGATCATCATCGAGGGCGGCTTGGAAGGTTGGGTGAGAGCACAGTTGAAGGAAAGTGCCTGAACGAGAGACCCCAACTAGGTTCACACTGTTAGATTTCGGTTACCAAATTATTCACTGGCCCCGTCACAACGTCGCAATGTATGTAATTATTAGTTATATAATACGTATATACTACTGAGATATATGTGTCTGTGGTGCATATCTGTCTACTTACGGCCTCTCTTTACAGTGCCTTGATCTCCTTGGAGATCTCGTCGTAGCTCTCCTTGTACTCCTCGGTCTTGCCGGATTTGTCGCCCTTCTTTCCGCCACCAGGAACAACCATGATGCAACTCGTTGGTCTTTTGGTCCCGCCGGCACCCCCAAGATCCTCCTTGCTTGGCACAAATATGTACTGCACCCCGTTGTCCTCGCACAAGACAGGAATGTGGGAGATCACGTCGCCCGGCGAAATGTCGCCGGCGATGATGACAAGGCCCTTCTCGCCCTTTCTGAGGGCCTTCACAACTTCCTTCACACCCCGCTTGACGTGCTTGGCCTTTGCAGCCTTCTTCACCGTCTTAAGAAGCTTCTTGTTAAGCTTCTTCGACGCCAGAGGCTGTGCGAACGGTAGCACATACGGCAACTTGGTGTCGTAGTTGTCTGTCTCTGATGCCTCCTTTTTGCCCATTGCTGTATATATCTGTCGGTCTATCACGCTCTTTCTCTCCTCTCTTATCCTCTTCCTCTTCCTCCTATATTCTTCTTCCCAACCATCTTCTCTTTCATGTTTTGATAGCGATAAAATTTTTCAGCTGCAGGAGAAAGCGGGAGAAAAAACAAAATGAAAAAAGATTTTGGGTCGATCGGCGGAAAATTCGTTTTCTCGTGTTAGTTGTTAGTTGTTCCTAGTATATACAGAAGGGTTGGTTACTACTCTGGCACCTCGAGACCGACCCGGCGGGCAGTCTTGCGGACCTTTTCTGTCTGCTTCATGCTGATTCCAGGGTTGTACCGCTCGAGGAGCTCGATGTACTCCCGCTGCGAGTCGAGGAACGTCGTGATGTTCTGAACGTGCTCGGCCTCCGCTGGGTGAAGCTGCTCCCTGTCGAGATGCGCCAGCAGTTCGACGTCGAGGACCGGCATCTTGGAGGCGAACTTTGCCCGCACGTCGTCGGCCAGACGGGCGTCCTCCGCCTCGCTGAGCTTCTTGCCTGCGTTCACGTACTGCATCCGCTTGTAGTGAATGAGGGCGTCCTGCTTCTTGAGGATCTCCTTCAGGTGCGTCTGGTGGCTCGACGCCACGCTCTTCTCGAGCGCACCGTACATATTCTTGAACAGGGTCTTTCCGGACATGTTTGGCTGCCTGAGTGCGTGCTCTATTGTTCTGGTGCTCTGTGGAGAGAAGAGTCGCTGAGCAAGAGCCGCCTCTTCTTCAGCAGCTGAGCTTTCCTTTTCCCTCACTCCCTCACTGCGCGAGCTCTCACTATTTCATTTCGAGAAGACAGCATGAATCTGCAAATCTCTGCTTCACGGGAACGCTGGCAGGCGGGTCTATTCCGTAGCTGAAGGACCCTTTTGGGCCCCTTCAGCAGTACTCCGCTCTTTAGATAGTGACAATGGAGATAGATCTGTCCCGCATACCGAACAAGGATCAGTGGGTGGCTGCCGCCAAGGAGGCGGTGAGCCGTCCGGACGATTTCAAAGTGTGGGAGAACCTTGTCCAGCTGACAGAATTCCTGCCGTCGCTCAACGTCAAGACCAAGTACCCCGTCAATAGCCGCTCCCCGGCTACGGAGAGGCGGCTTGTGCTGCTGGCGCACGAGAACCTTCTCGTGAACTTCCCGCTCATGGAGCAGTATTGGGTGAACTACGCAACCTGGTTCTACACGTTCAATGACTTGTCCGGCGCAATAGCGACTTTCGAACGGGCCTTGCACATTCTGCCCAAGTCGCTCCTCATTTGGAACGCATACATCGACATGCAGCTGCGAATGAACTCAGACAACGCCCAGATGCTGGACAAGTTCGAACGAGCCCGCGAGGCCATCGGCTACCACTATCTCGGCAGCCTCTTCTTTGACAAGTATCTCCTCTTCTTGCAAAACAACAAACTCGTCCGAGAGTACCACCTCCTGTTACGGAAAATCATAGAGATCCCGCAGCATGACTACCTGAAGTACTTCAAGGCTTTTCTCAGCCTCATAGAGGACGCCGACCTGGACACGATCAAGTACTTGATCTCCAAGAATGACCTCAGAGCAGACTTTGGCTTTACCTGGAACGACCTCCTCAAGGTCGACAACTTGCAAAAATTGAAACTGGAGCTGAGAAAGAAGTTTTTGGACCTCTTCATCACCGTGCAGTACCATTCTTGGAAGTTTTACTACTTCGAGAAGAACCTCTCCACCCAATACTTCATGCCGAACGAAAAGCTATCCAGGCTCGAATTGCAGACTTGGCGTTCCTACATAGAATACGCGGAAACGCTGAACTTGAAGGCGGCGACAAAGGAAAAGGAGCTCTCATTGATCAAAAATAACATTTCCTTGATTGAAACCCTCTACAACAGATGCCTCATACCGGCAGCGTCGTATCCGTTTTTCTGGATCAAGCTATCGAACTACTACTTGAACTACAACGACCTCAACTCTGCCAAGCTGGTTCTTCTCAAAGGCGTCTATTTGAACCCGGTGCCGAACCTGAAAGTCCGCCTGAGGTTGATCGACCTATACATATTGTCCTCAGAGTTTGACAAGGCCAAATGCCTCGTCTACGAGTCGCTCCAACTACTTCCCAATAATCTACAACTATTTTGCAAACTTCTCGAAATCGAGCACTTCACACAGGCGTCGAATGTCTCCAAGCTGATTGTGAAAAAGTTGACCGAAATACCCAAGCTGAAGAGCAAAGAGCTTGAAGAGCAGTTCGACTGGCTCTTTGTTGAAATGCTAGACTACTCCTGTATCTCTATGGAAAAACTAGCGCAAATCTTTGAGATGTTCAAGGACAAAAAGAGCGCCCACTACCTCAAGGCGAAGAAAATGTTCCACAAAACCTACAAGTTGGACGACTCGGATCCGTTGAAGCCAGCAAATATTCCCCAAGGATGGGAATGTGTGTATTTTTGAAAAAAAAAAGAAATCCGTATAAAAAAAGAATTGACAATTCTCTGTATAATAATAAACTAGTGTTTAAGTAGGATGTGTGCTCATGTGCTCTGCTCCCTGGCAATGACCTCATTATAGTACTCCTCAGCGCTCAGGTTAATATAATGGTCCGTTAGCTTGATGTTGGCCTCTTCAAGCTCTGGGCTCCAGTTCTCAAACTCTTGCTCGCTGCCCACCGGTCTCTCTGCGATGGATGTCACTCTGAACGCATGTCTAATGTCTTCGGAGTCCCAGTCCATCGTTCTCGTGTGAAGGGTTCTGCGGTTATCCCAGATAACGACCGTATCCTCTTCGTATTGCATTCTGACGTGGGCGTCCAAACAGGCAGCGGTGTGGTTGAAGAGGAAGAGCAGTAGGTTGTCACTCTCCTCTGTCTTTAAACCCAAGATCTTTCTCGTGAAGCCCCGATGCACAAAAAGACTCTTTCTCTTGAGCACAGGATGATATCTCACTACGGGGTGGATCGAGTCAATCACGTCCTTCCTCTCGATACCACCCTCCTGTTTGGCAGCACTGGCCTGCTCCTTTGACGTGTGGACGGCCTTCAAGCCATCAAGCTTGTCCTTCAGTAATGGAGACAACCGGTCGTAGACCTCAAACATATCCAAGAATTGAGTATCTCCGCCACACTCTCCACTCTGCAACATGGCAAAGAGGGTGATTCCCGGAGGCTGGTTCTCGTAGGTGACGTCCGAGTGCCACGAGATGTTGTTCAACCGGTCGGCAAAAAACTTCTCCTGCTCCTTCTTGCTGCCCCTTCTGAAGGTCATGTGGAACTCAGGGTGGTTCAGCGGAGCACCGGAGGTTGGGTGCACATGGAGAGGTCCGAAATATCGGCCCCAGTCCTTTATTTCCTCGAAGGACTGGTTCTTGAAATCTTGCTTCTTGAACGCAACGACACCCTTCTCCTCGACCAAAAGCGCAATGTCGTTCTTTTGCTGGTTCGTCAAAGAACTCAATTGTATCCCCTCGACCTCTAGTCCGAGCTTTGGAGTGATATGTCTGAATTTCACGCCTTCGACGTTTCTCAATGACTTGAACGACGCATCGCCGGCAAACCCTCTGTCGACGTGCTTGAACGGCTTAGGGTTCTGGAAAGCGTGGTCGTCCTTCGGGTCCCACGTAGGCGCCCACTCCGGGTATTTCAACCGCTTCAGGTTCTCCTTGGAGACCGTCAAGATCCCGTCTGTCTTCTCATCGCTGTCCTTCTGGAAATGAATTGCACCATCGTGGTAGGTTCTACGCAAAACTGACATTGCTTCTATTACCTGTATCTCGTTAACCGGTCTGCCTAATACTACTATATCTATGTCCCGACTACTCTACATCCGAGGATAAACGCACACAACCCAGCATACCCCTCTTTTTATAACACAGGCTTCAGCACTATTGTCATCGTCGCCATCCACATCCTCCTCGTGGTAATAACTGTTCCTCGGGCCGTATTCCCGAGATCCCGTTGTTGCCCCAGTCCCTGTGAGCCACAGTCCCGTCCTGTGGCTCCTGCGGCAGAAGACGTTGCCGTCCTCAAATAACCGTTGCTGATAAGAGCAGACGCCAAATCCCGAAAGCCTCGAAGCGCTCATGGGCGTGGAACCACAGCTTACGTCAGCCGGACGTTTGTCACCTGTACCGGTGCAAGATGAAGTTGAAGGAGGTCACGGCAAACCAGACCGTGACGCCAATGTAGCCCATCCATTTCTTGAACATCCAGTTGTTAAGCGGAACAAGCACGCTGTAGAGCAGGAGCATCATGATGATGCTTAGCGCGGTCAACTCCAAGCTCCGGTCGACCTTGAACTCGATTGTCCTCGTGCCGGTGATGGCAAGCTGTACAATCAAGGAGCACGCTCCGATCCCAAGAAGTATGTAGAGAAGCGGGCTTCCAAAACAAGCATGGAGCCCCGTCAACGGTCTCCCCAAGCCGGCAAGAGCCAGGTTGGTGACCACGTCGCCGACGCTGTTGCCCAACGAAAGAATGGTCAAGCCTAGGATAGACTCATTCAACGAGTATATCTCGGCAAGGTCTCGCAAAACTGAGATGATGGCAGAGGCAGCCATCGAGATGAGTTTCAAGACGGAAAGAAATCCGCAAACCGAGGATAAAATAGGGAAGACCAGGTCGAAGGCACCAGGCGACAGACATCTCAAGAGGATGGAAAAGATCGGTAGTACTATCGAGACGACTACTAATAGGATGGAGAAGTGGAAGTCGAACAAGACCATTGGCGTTATGGCGATCTGGAAGTGGAAAAGATTGGCTGACAAGGCCTGCTCATGTCTGAATATCTCACCTTCAAGCTCCCCGGGAAGCGGAACAGGAATAATCAAATTCGCCAGCGTAGAAAAGGGAAGAAGGATCACGGCAAGACATCTCTCACTCACTGAATCTGCCCCTGTGACTATATGGACGGGACAGATTTTAAATAGCATGTTTCTCGTCTTCTGGTACTCGACGTAGGGGATGAGTGTTGACGTTGAGGACAACTGTCTTAGCATCGGGCTGGGCGGTGGCTCCAAGCTTGAGTGGTACAAATTGGGAGGCGGCAATAACATATCGTCGAATCTCAAGTGGTTTGGGATTTCGGTCCTCGTTTCGTCTTTCCTCTCTTCATTATCGCCCTCATTCCTCGGACTGGATTTTCCCGTGGATGGTTCAATGCTGATGATTGGAGTGGAATTCCGAGGAATGACCACGCTCGAGTCGGGCGATTTGTTTTTGAAAGATAGGGACGAGTTGGTTCGTGCCAGAACCGAATGTTTGGAAGGGTATAATATTTGGAAATCGTCTCTATCTCTGGCTTTTTTACTTTGAATAATTTGACTGGAAGTGCTTGCATCTTGTGTAGGAGCATCGTTGCGGATTTCATTCGCTTCATCAGTGTTGTCGTAGCTATTGATGTTGAAGTTCTGCGGGGAGTTCAGTGGGGTTGCTTCCGAGACTGCGTTCAGCTGTTCTAGGTCCCTGTTTTCGATCGGGATCACCTTGCTGGAGCTTTTACGCTGCCACAACCATGCCAACTTTAACGAATCGATTAATGCGATCTTGTAAGCTCTCCCTCTTTCCAAGTTGTCAATGTTATGAGCAAAATAGTAGTCGTTGTGGCTTGCATTTGAGTCGTTCGAGAGATCGGAGTCTATACTCTGGTCATCGGGGTGGCTATTGTTGTTGCAACTGCGTTCATTATGTTCGTCGATGAGACTGTGGGAGTATATCTGTGGAATCACACTAGGGTTAACATCCGTGGCTGCGCTCTCCGCTAACGCATCTGTGTCAGTTTTGTACTCCTCCATTTCCCCGCCTTGTGGCAGAAAAAAGTTAAGTAAGATGAACACGAGATATAGCACACAGAGCACAATCGACTCAACCATCGTTATCACGCCATCGGAGAGAACATATAGTGACACTAGCAAGAGCGTTGAAAAGATGACGAGGTCCCAGATGAACGTCCTATGGTTGACCTTGAACGGCTTGTATATCGCCATAACACCGATAACGACTGTTAGGGCGAAGTTCGCAGACCCTAGCAATTCCCCAATCGCCATGGTGGTCATTCCGTTTTTCATCGCAATGTACGTCGACAACATGTCCGGCGAACCATTCGCAAAGGCTAGCAACGTCAATCCGGCCAACTTTTCATCCATCTTCAAAGCCTCCGAAAGCGCAGAGAGATTCGGCACTAGATAGTCGGAGGCTAGCAAGCCCAAGATGAGGAAGAGCATTCCAATTGCCGTGATGACAAACAGCCAGAGAATCAAGTCCGAGAGCACGGGGCTGCCCTGGTTTGCGCAGTAGTAATATCGCAGGTAAACATGGCGGACGCCTGGGCAGTGTTCCGTCAGAAACTGACATATTTCAGCAGTTGAAGTGTTGCCGCTGGGAATGGTGCACGTTTCGGCAGCAGAAGACAAGACACTCTGCATCGATGACTCCGAACCAACAAATGCTGACAGGTGTAATAATGTACTCTGGCCCGTCGTGTGTGCCTGCCCCAGCTTCACTCTGCTCCTTTCTTTGGGGTCTGTCTGCGTCATCTTTCTGTTCCCCGTCCGGCCGTTGTGTCCGTGAAAACGGGCCGCTGCGACTTATTTGCGGGAGATAGGCCGGGGGCGGAGAGATAAGGACAGGGCGGCGGGTCTATCTGGGGGTGATCTATTAGAGATGTACGATTACACACGGGAGTGGTATATACAGGAGTGTAAGATATGTAAAGTAGTTGGGTGCAAGGGAAGGGAGACGACGGGGATTATGCTGCAGCGACTGGTTCTGGCTGCTTGGTGTCGTTGAGAAGTGTCTTTGGGATTCTCTCATTACCGGTGAAGGGGAAGCCGAGGCCGCTCAAAAGTATTCTGGCGTCGGCGTCGGTCTGGGCACTGGTATGTAGGGTGACGTCGAACCCGAAGTTCTGTGGCCAAGAGTCCTGGTTGTTTTCGATTTCCGGGAAGAGCTTGACTTGGTCAGCGGTTATCCCGAAGGCGATGTTTCCGTACCTGTCACCGGACCGGTTGGAGATTCCGTAGAACTCTCTTGTTCTTGGTAAGACAATTTCGGTGAGGGTGGAGATGAACTGCGAGGCGTCTCGGCCGTGGAGGGTGATCTTGGCGCCCATCTTCATGCCCGGTCTGAGCTTCCAGTTAGGCACATTGGTCTTTGCAAAGATCGGCTGCGGCTTAGCGCCCGTTATCTGCTGGAGCTGCAAGGCCGCAGAGATGGCCTGTGCCGGATACAGCTTGGCGTCCTTCACAAAGCAGTTCAACGTAACCGCCTCAAGTCTAGGCACGTTATCGTACGTCTTTGGCTCGATAGTTGGCGATGGCACGATTTGGCCCTTTGGCTTTCTCAACGGTCTGTTGAGGTGGTATGGCGAGCTCATGTCCCACTGTCTTCTTTTGGTGCCGTAGACAGGTTGTTGTCCATGCTTGTAATTGATTAACAGAAGGTCCGACTCCAGCGTGTTGTGGTAGTGCTCCTGCACCCGGTCCTGGTGGGTTAAGTACGGTCTGAACTTGGGAGATCTGATATCGTGTGGCTCCAGCTTCAATTCAGGGAACCGTGGCGAAAGAAACTTCTTGATGATTCTCACCTTGTGGTGAACAGGTTTGACCTGCGAACATCCCACTTTCTGGGCGGAGGCCGACGACGAAAAGTGGCGGATCGACTGTAGAAACATCTTGGCGGTAGCTGAGGTCTCTGGGCGTCCTGTCTGCTGTCTGGCTGTTGGCTTCAAGCGACGTTTTCCTCCGTCTAGTTCCTCTTGTGTCCGTACTGGCACTCCTCTGTTAGTGTCCACCATGAAAAACGCTCAGCTTTCCAGACGAAAAACAGGGGCGGAAAAAAAAAGAGAGCCGTCTCGTCCGGGTAAGCGAGAGCTCGAGCCAAACAGTAAGGGAGGGTCAGCACTATAAGCTCAAGACACAGAGGGAATATATAGAGGATGGAACCAAGGGCTAGAAGGGTAGGATAGTACAGAGCAAGAAGCAGGCAGCAAGGCAGGATGAGATTTGTGCCGCACAGGAACGCAGGGCTGCAGACAAGCACGAAGCCCTGGAGCCCAGAGTACTGCTCGGATTCGGAAACAGAATCAGACACGGATGTGAACTCGAACTCGAACGGGGTGTTGAACTCAGATGAGGCAGATCTCACGAGTGACACTAGCTCCACCTCGTCAACATTCAAGGGGGACGAGGAGTTGGAGGATTTGAGCAAGCTGCCTGAGTTTCTATCCACACAGGGTTTGGAAAAGCGGTTCAACTTGGCATGCACCTTGGCCGAAAATCACACAGTGAATAGTTTTCCTCGCAGCGATACTGAGGATGGTTACGGCTACTACATTGAACACAAACCCCAACCACCAGCAGATGATTTGGCGGCGACGGCCCCGAATACGTCCGCTAAAAGCCTGGAGCCTTTGGCGAAATTTTTCATTTCACAGTTCACCGATGAAAGAGCAAAGAGAAGGGAAGCCGTGAAACACCTTTTGAGAATCGAAGAGGAGCGCATCAAAAAGGAGGAAGAGGAGAGACGGAGGAAAGTCGAAGAGCAGAAACGGAGAGAAGAAGAGGCTGCCAGGAAAGCAAAAGAAGAGGCCGAAAGGAAGCGTCTAGCAGAGCAGAAAAGGAAAGAAGAAGAACTCAAGCGTCGACAAGAGGAAGAAATGGCACGACAGAAGGCATTGAAGAGGGAAGAGGAAGTACGTCTGCAGAAGAAGAAGGCCGAGGAAGAAGCTGCGGCAGCAAAGAAAGAAGCGGCTCTCAAGAGAGCCAAAGAGGAGGCCTCGAAGATGGTTGTCAGACCAGCGGAGATTGAATTGTTGTACTTGAAATACATGCAGGATGTTAAAGACATTGACACCCAGGTCGTGCAGCCGATGAATGCCAATAAGGAGCTCAAGAAAGCCGCAGGAAGCCACAAGCGGAAGATCAATCCTAAGTTTGGCCAGTTGACCAAGAGCCAGAACCAGTTGGTCCGAATCACCAACGAGATCAAGCAGTTGATTGAGCAGACGAGGGCAAACGACTCTGTTTACAAGTGGATCCTGAACTTCATTTCCGATGCGATAATTTCCCAGGCGGAAACCGAAGTCTCTGTCAAACCGTCAGCTTCGTTGCCTTTGGCTAAACTAACGTTGAACTTGCTCATTCTCTTCGACGAGTTACGGTACTTCCTGTTGGCAAAGTTCTTTTCATCGTGTCCCTTCTTGCTTGGCTATTCGTGCTCACAGGATACTGAGGAGGGGAGAGTACGTCTGGGCTGGACCAGGGATGAAGACACAGGCAAGTGGGAGATCGAAGAACAGCACAACGAACGGCTATGTGGTATAGCCACCCTCTATTCAGTGATAACCCGTCTCAGGCTAGACTCTTCGTACGTTGGATACGATCCTTCGAGAACGAAACATCCGCTGCCCATTAAACACTCGTGGATTTTTGTTTCTCGAATGGTGGACGTGCCGACGGACCAATTGACAGAAATTCACTATTCCATTGTGGGGGCATGGTGGGACGCATGCTCTGCTGAGTTTCTCCAGGCGTACGGCAAGCAAAGTCAGAAACTTCTAAAACTTGTTTCCGAACAATGGACGTCGGTTGACGGCGGTTCCTCCGCAGGAAAAGTGAGATTGAGATTACTCGGAGAGGAGTGGATAAAGGGCTCCATTGAATCGTTCCCTCCCATGGAACCATGATTCGACTAGATGGACACTAATTTATAGACTTTGTATAGAAATTTAGATTGTAACATAAAAGTATTTCCATAATAACCGCTATCGTATATTAATCGGGATAAGTCGAGACACAACGAAGGACCAAATCGGGAAGTTTATTATGTAATACATCAGCGTCAGAAAATTACCGTTTGATATGGCTTACTCACTTTGCGAGGTATCGAGCTGGCGGCTATCAGGCTTGACCTACTTGCGTTGATAGCCAACCAAGCACAGCAGCTCCGAAACCCATGGTGAGACCTGACGTCCAAATACCGCCTGCTCCGGTGGCGCCATTCCCTGTCAAAATATCGAAAACGGCTGTGATTCCTGGATTCGGCCGTGGTTCTTCAGATCTTGGGTTCCCAACTGCAAACGTCAATATCAAAGACAGCAAAACACTTCAGGAACTTGATGCTGGTGTCTATTTTGGATATGCAAGGCTGTATAAGTTGGAAAGTGCTCAGCTGGACAACAAGAGAGTAGATAGAATGGATGGTAAGTCATCTGTGGTTTTGAACTATGGTCGTGAGCTACAGGGTGCGGATCTACACATCTTGCCAATGGTGATGTCACTAGGATGGAACCCTTACTACGGTAACAAGGAGAAGACGTGCGAGATATACATTATTCACAAATTTTCACACAGCTTTTATGGTGCAGACCTGAGTGCTGTCATCTGCGGCTATCTTCGACCTGAATTGGACTATGAGGGAATTGAAGCATTGAAGAAAGATATTCAACTGGACGTTGACATCGGATTGGAGAACCTTGCCAAAGAGGGTTATATTAAATGTAAATCTATGTTAGAATAGCATCTGTGTATCGAGTTCTACATAAACTTTTTTATTGATTACTTGACTGTGTCGAGAGTCTAAAAAGTTCTAATAACTTTGGTGACACAAAAGGAAAAAATAAAATAATACTAGAAATGTCTACATGAGTTTCAGCTTATCGTCATTTTGCTTGAAACCAAACATCTTCTTCAAGGTTTCAATAGCAACAGTCATCATCTTGGCAAACCAATAAACGTTGAGAAGATCCAACACCATATTACAACCTAAAATGATGACTGCGCCAACGTTAGTAAAGCCCTCGCTGTTTCTCGCAGCGTAAAGATCCACCCCCAATCTGGCGACCTGGTACCAGCCCCAGCAGATTCTAATGAAGAAGAAAATCAAGATTAGAATGATGTTGTTCACTAGCTTGAAGGTTTCACTTAACACATCGTACTTCAATCCAACCCATCTTATATCCAAAAATGGTGTGGAGATTTCAAACAAGAGGAAGGTGGCAGAGTAGTATTGGATAAACTTATATTCACATGCAATCCAGAAGACAGCCGTCGAAACGATACCATGGACCAAGAACCCTAAGCCGAAGAACCTGACGTAAATTGTCGAAAATATGGTATCCCATATGAAGTAACTCAGGGCCATCGAAGTGTAGAACTTCGAGTATGGTGTGGTAGCGAAAACATGGTCCTTAGCAAGATAACTGTTGCCAAACACAGGGATACCGAGGCCGCATATTATCACAGCCTGGAGGAACGACACCACCCTGATGCAAAAATCCAAGCGATTCTTCCTATTTTTCAGAGGCACAGAAACACTAGGAAAAAATAGCAACAACTTAGACACCTGGAAGAGCAACGTGTACAGGGTGACACCAAACACTATCGTGTGAAGGTTATTAGATACCAGCTCTGTATCCTGAAACCTGGCAGGAACGTAAGGCTTGATCGTGGCATCCACAAATGGCTTTAAGCCCGCCAAGGGATCATCGTACGCATAACACTCACGAAATTGCTTGATATACTCCATCGAATGAAAATGCCGCTTTCCGCAACTAGTACATCCGAGGAACCCTCCGTCTCCGACGTGCAATGTGGTCTTTTTAAAATCTGAACCTCACTTACTCAAACACCGAGCGATGATGTGGACGACTTTTGGTAACCAGCACAACAAAGAGAGGAAAGTGAGTGAAAGCCAAACACGAGATTTTCCACTCATTCGCTGCAGAGGTAGAGTACGACAACGTCAGTGTCGCAGTACGACATAGTAAGACGTTGTGTTGCGAACATAATTTGGATTTGGTTCAATTCTTTTGTATACGGGTTATAAATAAAAGACTAAGTAACACAGGGGGCTTATCTACACTTCAGTGACCACAACACCGTTGGTCTTTCTGGCTACAGCGGCGACCTTGTCTCCAAGACTGAGAGCAAGACCTTGGCCCTTAGACCTGATCCTTACATGTCCGACGATTGGACCGTCGGCGTTCTTTTCGATACACAGGTTAGCAAGTGCATCTTCCCCGAACGTCGACTTGGAGTATAAGTTGGCAGACAGGAACTGGCAGTCGCCGATGATGGCACCAGGAGTCAAATTGTTCATGTTTGTGCCCCTCAACAACTCCTCGAGATACTCTTTCAAGCTTGGCAAGGTGGAGTTGACGCTGATCTTGTTTTCCCATTCAAACTCGTTCCACATCTTTCTAAACTGTGCTTCGGTACACACAGCCGGCTTAATGTAATCCAGGATGTCAATATGGACATCACTAAGAATGACGATCGTACTGTTATCCGCATGTTGCCCGTCGTAGACAATGTTACCGAAGATGACACCGGTATCGGCACTCGAGACCTTGATGGTGGTTTGCGATCTGTGGAAACCATGTGGGGCAATGTTGTTCGATGTTGGCTTGTCAACAACCTTCAAGTCTCCTAATGCGGCAAACTCAACACTCAAGTTACGCAAGGTGGTGGTGGTCTGGTTGACAATGAGAACATCAAGCGTGACGTCGTATTGGTGAACCTTGACGTATGCCTCCGCGTAAACAGGATCAGAGAAGCCCGTAAGCTGGACAATCTTGTTCAACCTGGATGTCAAATCTTCCTTTGGTTGAGCGCCATGCTGGACAGCAGAAAGTTCCTTTTCATTATCGTCAACAACCTTGTTGTCCTTGTTGACGAACTGTCTGAAGGTAATAGGTTCATCAACCTGTTCCTGAGTGACGTGGAATGTTTCGGTATTCTGCGCTTGTTTTGAAAGTTGTTCTTCGACTTGATGCTTGAAGGCATCCATGGTGTCATCCAAGAAAGCTTCTTCCAATAATTTGATGTCGGTTTGGTCTTCGGACAGAAATCTAATACAGGACATAATTCTTTCGGAAGAATCCTCATCGATCTTCTTTTTCACGTACTGTGAGTCACCGACTCTCAAGATGGAAACCATAATCAACATAGCTTCTGCCTTCAATGCGTTAAGAAGATCCTTACGTTCGGAGACTTTGTTAAATCTCAAGATCAATTTGACCAAAGTTGATGACAAAACAGAGGCAAGATAGAAGTCACCATCTATGATCAAACTTCTGATTGGAGTTCTCAAATTCTTATTCGATTTTGATTTGACTTCCTTTGTTTCGCTATATGCACTTTCTGTGGCGTATGTACCATCAGCCAAAATCTTTGGACCTGACTTGGCTTCACCGTTTTCTTTGGCAGCCGCTGCTTCGCCATTTTGTTCTTCATCGTCAGCACCATTCAGCTTCTTCTCAGCTGCTAAGATTGGAATCTCACCAATGTTCGTTCTAATGTACTTCCATGTCGATTGGATGTCTGCTTCCTCCAAACAGTATTCACCCAAAATCCACAAAGCACCTCTGTAGACCTTACCTGATTTGACATTAGATAGAGAGATGAGCAATCGGTTGATTATGTTGACTCTGAGATCTGGGTATTTTTCAATGACTTGCTTGACGAATGTAATGACTTCGGAAGCAGCAGCTGTGTTCAATTCACCGATAAACTCCAATAAGAGATCGACAACGGAAGCGGCGATTTCATGAAACTTTATGGCAATTGAGTGGATTGCACTGATCAAAGTTTGTCTGTATTCGACATTCTTATCTTCATTTGAGTTGGTAGTTCTGTGCAATTCTTTTTTCAAAAGCTTAATAACATCTTCGACGTTTCTACTTGATACCAGTTTCAGACCGATCTCGATTGCCTTATTTCTCACGTCGACTGAAGGAGAAGATAAAACCTTCAAAATGTCCAAGCAAATGTCGTCTAAGACATCTTGGTTTTCAGAATGTAGCTCGCTAATTCTTTCAAGTGCAATCAACTTCACGTTGATGTCTGATTCCTTCACAGCTAACTCCACAAACTTAGCAGCAGCGCTTTTGACAGCACTTGGAGAAGAACTCAAGACACTCAATGTTGTGGCAGCTTCGTACTCGACTGCAGTGTTGGAAATATCCAACAAAGACGTGACAATTTGGAGATATTGCGATCTCAAGTCTGAGTACTGCAAAGCGTCTTTTCTAATGAACTCGATTATGGCCAGCTGGATCAAAGGATCTAACGAGTCAAGAGGCTGCTCCTGGATATATCTCAATGAAGCCTCTCTGTTCAAGCTGCTCAAACAGACAAACGCATTTCTTCTACAGGTTGCATCGCTTTCAACGGACAAAAAATCGAGGATTAAATCTGGCGCATCAGGGATCAAATGGTCTGAGACTTTAAAAATGGAATAGATTGCAAAGACGGCATTTTTCCTGACATAGGCATGACGGTGCTCCAAGCAGACCCTACAATTTGGAACCAATGTTTCTAATAACTCAGGTTCCTTCAACTTGGTCAAGAATCTCAAGGTGGCACCCCTAATGAACTCGTTTGGATGTTGCAAATCTCTCTGGATTGCATTGCAGACCAAGATCATTTCATGTCTCAACTTCCCTTCACTGTCATACTTTTCACAAATTTCCCAGTAGAAGTACAACAACTTCTTCAATTCCTTGCTTTTCGAAGGCATCACATATCTGATAACATGCATCAAAAGCTCTGGCATTGGATCCGTGTTGATCATGGTGATCAAGATCTGGCGCATGGTGACAATCTTGGAATCGTCATCGCCTTTTTCAAGCTTGTTCTTGAATTCATTGACACTGAATTTTGGCGATGTGCTTGGCTATATAATTCAATTGAAACATGTTAGTATACTTGTGCAAAGAAAAATAACAATAACTGCAATATTGCCACTTAAATCAATGGCCTTGCCAGCCAATAAAATAGGAAGTTGTTAGAACAACAATCAACAACCGCTAAGAACGATAACTTACCTCGTAGACCAGTGTGTAGGTGGCGGTCTCCGGCATGTTTGCAGAGCTTCAATTTCTAATGTTTTCTGCTACGAGCTGTCCTTTCCCAACCTCTTTCTTCTGTTTCTGCCGATTTGGAGCAAACACGTACACTTTCAGCTCGAACACCAAACCAACACCGTCATCAACACCCAACTCTCTTCGACGGCCGCACCTCGCCAAAAAAAGCTACCTGGCACCCCTGAGTCGTGGCGCATGCGAAACGGGGCAGAGACAATGCGTGGCGCAGCAGCATGGAAAACTGGTTCATTCAGAACGGGGGAGATGGACGAGATTAGCTATTAAAGATGTGGTATTAGGAGTAAAGAGTTACGAAGTAAGTTTAAAGAATATGGAATGAGACTGAGGGGGCTAATTGTCGTCGCTATCGGGGTTCGTGATGAACAACCGCATGCCGTTACCGTAGTGGGGTCGGACACTCAACACACTGTTGAACCGGCCCAAATTGCCGCCACCACTGCTGCTGCCGACCTGCTGCTTGGCCAGCTTGCTAAACTGCTCTGAGGCTGCAATCACGGCGGCATCCGGATGGATTGGCACCTTTGTTTTCTGCCCCCGGTGAATCAATGTAGCGTCGGGCAACTCTCCGTCGTTGATCTCGCTGGCAAGCATCCGGGTCTTTGGCTTCGCCATCATATGCTTATTTGATTTGAAAGAATGTGTCAACTGCTGCGATGGAATCTTCTTATGAGAAATCGTGCCATTCTGCCGAATAGCAAGAGGGAGAACCTGGATTGAAGGTTTAATGTTGATGGCAGCCTTTTTACCTCTCAGTCTCAGGTTTTCAATGTAAATACATTTTTCACCTTTTCGGTTCTCAAGTTCTTCGTGGGCTTCTTCTTGTTCAGGACTCACATGAGCTTCGTCTGCTTCAGCAGCAGAAGATGCAGCCGGATCAATATTCGTAGTGATAAACTCTTTGCTGATAGCCTCGCTACTTTCGCCATCATTGCTTTGAGGTTTCAGTTGCTGGGCAATCCCATTTGCAAACATCTCAGGGTTAGCTGTTGTTTCCGACAGTCCACGGCCCCTTCTTCCAGTCGATGGGTAACTCGGTGGGGGTCTTCTTTTCTTGAGGGTTGACGAGGTACCTATTACAGGAGCGGCAGGCGTCACGACCAGCGAGTGCTGAATCGGCATCACTGTCGGTTCCTCTCGACGATCGTAGATATTCTGATAATTGTCGTTATCATCGTTTCTTTCGTCTTTCTCTGGTAAGTTATGTGAACTTGATTCGTAGGAAAAGTTGGACTCAAGATCAGGAATAGGAGCTCTTTCGATCTCATCACTGTTTCTATTATTTAAACTATCCCCGTCCAACGGCTGCAGTTCTTGATTGGTGATAACCAGGTGCTGACGTGGACCAATTCCAAGACCAGTAGGGGTTCCTGTCAAATTGATAGCGCTTGCCTTTTCCAGCAAGCTTTTAGAACACATCGAGTTGTGTCTGAAAATTTCTGGAGTTTGTGCCATTTCCTCAATAGAGTCAACACTTCGAGGTGACCTGGGCGATCTTGGAGAAAACTCCAACACACCATCGTCATCATCGTCATCATTGTCATTTTCTTCCAAAGAGCTACCGCCGGAGGCGACTGCACCTTTAACAGACCTGGATATTTTAGAATAATCAGTGGGGTTCGAAGGATTGACTTCAGTATCCTTATTCTTCAGATTGTATTGCTGCTCATAACTGTCACCACGGGAAATGTGGTTGCCCATATCCATGTGGTTGCGCTCATAATTTACAACGTAGCTCCCATTGTCATCGTCTTGGCTATCATATCCTTCGTAGCTTCCATTATCATCATTATCATCATCCTCGTCGTCATCATCTTCATCATTTTCATCATTTATGCCATCACTGCTATGTGTAGGATATAGAGCTTCAAGACTCTTTGAACTGGAAACTTCAGGTATAATAGCAGTAACGTTATTCTCAAGCTCATCACCCAGATTAAAATCACGATGAGGAGAAGAATTGCTCAAATTAATTCCCATATTGACATACGGCCGACTATCTGTAGGGGTCAAAATAAGAGATCGACTGCTTTCAGAATGTGTGCTGCCGTGCTCAATGCCATATAAGGCATCACGATCATTGTCTTCTTCATCATCTCCAACAATCTTACCATCATGTAGTTGATCAGCATCATTGAAAAAATTTGTTGCACTACTGTACCTGTGCCAAATTCCATCTTCAGCTTCAATATCTTCTGGGATATTGGAAGCAGCAGTGGAAATGGTTTGAGTTTCGCCAGCAACATCACCATTGACATCTTTTTCGTCTTGTTTAGTACCCCTTGACTTCACATCCTGTACGAATGACTCAAAAGAGCCATCCAGCGGGCCAATAAGATCTTCTTCTGAGTATTCATCTAGGACTTCACTTTCAGCACCATCGTCGATACCTTGAGCACTCGAATCAGCAGAAGTATAAGGCTGAAAACTTTGAACTTCTGCAGGAGGATGGTCTTCACTTTCATCGGTGATACTCATATGACCATCTTCTTCATTGACATCGGATGATTTTTGCTCAGGTATCTCTCTATTTTTCTCATCAAAGGAAGCACGAGGTATATAGTCATCTAGCGAGGCATCCTTGGAAGGCTCATCAACATCGTAAAACACATCTGAGGCACTAGAATTCTCTGAGCCACCACCAACAGACTTGGGTTTTTCCAGGTCAAGAAGACGAATAGTCTCACTATTGTTCTCATTTGTACAACGGTAAGAGTCTGGCGCTGTCGTCTTGAGCTTAGATATATATTGGTCCAGTGTTTCGCCATTTTCTAAATGAGGCAGGTCTTTAACCTTGAGGAAAATGGCATTACTTTCATCTGTTACACCATTTTCTGCATCTTCTGTTCTGACAGAATGATCAAAATCCTGTTTGTCCAATTCTTGAGTAAGATGCAGAGCTATTCGTCTTTCCTTGGTACTTACTGGACTAGAAGTAAACGATAGAGTTCCTCCCGCAGCATCACCATCTGTGTCTCCCTCTGTCTCCATCCGACCATGTGAATCTTCCGACATAAATGATTTCTCATGCTCCAACTGGAAGCTATCAAGAGCACTAGTAATTTCCTCAATGCTCGATAACGTTCTCGAATGTTTGTGAACATTTTTTTCTTGAGATTCATTTTTAGAAATATGCTTGTTATCCTCTGGATGGAAAT
The DNA here is from genome assembly GCA_025531575.1 of Pichia sp. PH4023. Taxonomy (NCBI): domain Eukaryota; kingdom Fungi; phylum Ascomycota; class Pichiomycetes; order Pichiales; family Pichiaceae; genus Pichia; species Pichia sp. PH4023. The sequence goes on along the minus strand of JAMGYR010000017.1, from coordinate 41,090 downwards.
TTGGGGGTTCATAACTTGTGGTGGAGTTGACAAACATTACATTTTTAGAAGGATTCAACAGTTTGCCAGTACTGAGCTGTCCACTCTTCATGGATGGAGGGATAGTTGTAGGTGGTATCAAGTTCAAAGGAGTAAATTCACTATCAGTGCTATCATATTCTGATAGATGGTTTGAGTCTACTGCTGAAGCTTTCATTGTATCGGACGGCGACTGGACCTCCGGTTGTGCTAACTGTGGATCTGATGTCTTGACCCTCAGTGATGGCGGAGGTGGTTTCCTTTTTCGAAGCAAATCCGTTCTTTTACTTATTGTTCCTGATGATTCGAGATAACTGTTGTAGTGGTTTTCGTGAGCAAACGTGGAGGCAGGGTATATGGAGGAGGTTTGCCTTGAAAAATCTGGCAATGTTGAATTGCTTGCATTTTTCAGACTCGTAATAGGACTCAGATCGTTTGGGTACATCGAGGAGGAAAGACTCGAATTGCTGACTTGCCTCTTATCTGACGACTGTGTGTTGGAATGGTATGGTCCAGAGGTTTTCCTTTCTGATTTAACCCTAGGGGTTTCTGGTAGTTTGAAGTTTTCCTTTTGCAGAGCTATGCCGTCGGTAGACTGTGTCGTTAGAGGCAAGCTTTTGACTCGACTACTATTATTAGAATTAGCATTTGCATTTGTATTTGAACTGGTTGTGTTTTGCAGACCGGCATATTTTTTCCTTGCTGATACCGGTGGCTTTGGAATCATTGTCAGGTCTACCTTTGATACAATAGATTCATCGGGGATCTGGAATGTTAACCTGTGAGGGTTGCTCTTGCCAAAGTTTTTTGATGTATCTGAGGAGGAGCGTTGGTGTTTCTTGCCGCCCTTTGGCGTCGTGTCTGACGATTTCCCGAAGAAGTCTATCAGCGACAATCTCTTCTTCCTGTTGTTCGACATCGTCCTTGAGCACTTTCTCCCGAGCCAGCGTTTATCTGCCGTTATGAGGAGTAGTAAGGAAACCAGTTTGAAGACGCTGATGCTGTAAACACTTCAAGGTACAAAAATCTGGTGAACTTTTCCTGCCACTTGGATCTCCGCGTTTACGTCATCATCTAAGCACAGAAAGCGAGTTGATGTCGGAATGTTAAAAGTGTATAAAGATCTATATCGATTTTTGTTGAAGAGAAGAGGGGAATATGATAGAAGGGAGACATCCAAATCCAGCTGGGCATCTCTGATGCAGAAAAGAAATGGAGAGAACTAAATAGAAAGGGGTTTATGACAGTACAGAAGTGGAATGAGGAGACGAGATCGAAGCGATTAGAAAAGTCTCATAACAAACTCGAAAGCAGCTAGGGCAGCAGCATTAGCTGGGAAACTCCGTAAGATACTTGGAACAAAGCCCCTGGTGAAGCCTCTGAGTCCTCCTCTCTCGTTGTAGACGTACTTGACGGCATCTGTGTATTTTTTGAATCTAGGATTGTCGACGTTATCGATCATAATGACGTTCTTGACAACGTCGGATGGGTAGGCTGTGATCCAGAAGCAGGTTGCGCTAAGACCGCCGGCCCAGAAGTTGACCGCAGCCTTGTTCATGTTAGTATTTTCGGTGAAGTAGTTCGTTATTATGTCGTACGATCCCCACCAGACGATGAAGTTAGTTCTGAAAATCATTGTGGGTATCAAGCCCTTGTACAAGGTTCTGAGGCCGTCGTGTTTCCAGAGCTTGATGGCACAGTCGATGGGGCCAGTGTAGACCCTGCTCTTGGCGTCGTATTGGACCTGCAATCTGGCCTTTAATTGTTCGATTGGTGCAGCGACGAAGGACACGGTCCATCCGGATAAGAGTCCTGCTGCGCAGTGGCCCACAAGTGGCATTTTCTTGGCGTCGGGGAAGAAGTTTTCCTTGACAAATCTCCGGTACACATGCAACGAGCCAAGCATGACCGAGTCCATGAGCACCCACCCGACCAAGGGTGGTGTGAAACCCTTGTACAAGCCGGAGACACCTTCATTTCGGATCGTCTTGATAGTACAGTCGAGGGGTCCGGTGAACCTGCCCGAGGACGTTTGTAGGCGGACCTTGACGGAGTCGAAGGGATGGCCGACAGCATTTTTCATCATTCCTGAGAACACACCGGCGATAAAGCCAGCGTATCTTGGAGGAGGATCTGTTTTTGTGTCTGACATGACTGTGAAGAGAACGAAAGAGGACGTATTTTAGGGTTCCACCGCTGAACACTGGATAAAGCAGAAGTTGCTTACGTCCGGAATAGCTGATCAGAAAGGAGAAAACGGATGAATCAATATTGACGGTAGCGTGTCCGGCACGAGCCTATGACTCCTCGAGGAGCTGGAAAAAACCGTAAGTGCGGAGTTTTTCTCTTCATCTTGTTTCCCCGTTACCGGCGATGCGTTGTCGCTTATACATACCAGGTCAGCCGGCGGAATGTCTCCGTTTATCGTATCGTTACTATTCTAATTTCTGTGTATCTATATATGTTATGTATGCAACTGCGCACTAGAGAATGGTGTCGCCCAAGGCGCATCTAGCAATGGACAAGCCTGTGTTGACGGTATCAACGATATGCACGTCCGTTGTGGCTAAGGAAGGGTTCACCTCGACGATGTCGAGGCCTGCCAAATTACCTGAGTTTGCCACCTCTTCGACGATGAAGAGCCCCTCTCTCAAGGTCAACCCGCCTCTGACGGGTGTACCTGTTGCAGCGACATACATTGGGTCTATTCCGTCAACGTCGTAGCTCAAATGTATAGGGCTATCGCCGGATGGGTTGACAGCCTCCATGGCCATGCGTACGACCTCGCTGATGCCGTATTTGTCGACGTGGTACATACTAAATGCCTTTATTCCCAAGTCTCTGAGGATCTTCTTTTCTCCAGCGTCGACGTCTCTCAAGCCGATGTAGGTTATCTGCTCGGGCTTGACGAGGGTCTTAAGCGAGTCTAACCACTTAAACTGAGGAGGCCAGTTTTCTCTGTCCAAACCCATGGCGAAAGCCACAGGACAGCCGTGCAAGTTCCCTGACTCTGTTGTCGACGGAGTGTTGATGTCTGCGTGGGCGTCGACCCAGATGATGCCTCCGTTCGGATGGGCATTGATGAAAGCGGAGATGGTGGACATACCGATCGAGTGGTCGCCGCCAACAGTCAGTGGGAACGATTGCTGCTGGTGGGACGTCTCGACGGCCTTATAGATTCTCTCGCAGCACTCGCTCACCATCTGCGGTCTCTTGCAGTTTCTATAGACGTCCTCGATATTGGCCTTCATCTTAATAGGGTCTAATCCCTCGAGCGGGTCGACGACTGAGCAATCCCAGCCGAGGGATTTGATTTCTTCGACCAAGCCAAACTTGAGCAGCTGCTCGGGGCCGTCCTCCACACCCGACTTACCCTGGCCGCCCGAGAAGGGAGCCTTGATAACCGTGACGTGCTTCTTTGAGTACAGTTTGTAGTGGGGATATGTCATCTTGCGTGTGTATATGTATATGTATATGTATATGTATATGTATATATGTGTGTATTTGTGTTAAATGAGAGTAACTGTCTAGTGGGCAACAAAGAGCAAGAGATAGTGGTTCAAACAACAAGGAGGCCAAGACCACAGTATTTATAATACACGGAGGAACACACACGGCCGGCTGGCCCGAGCACAGCGTATCCGTTAAGTACAGGTGAATCCAGGACACCTGCCATTAGGGACACACCGGGGCCCACCGCCCGCCTCTCCCCTCCCTCCACGGACTTTGTCGACGCTGTTTGACGTGCAGGGCACGGGGGCCAAAGCCCAGAGGCCCTACCACACAGAGACCCCGCTGATAAGGAGAAAAACGGTGCAGGCGATGCCAACGTCCCTTAAGTGCCTCGGCTGCGCTGCCGCGGAGGGCAGGTGACGCCGATTCCGCTGTCTACGTGAAGACTGCTGTAAACGGCAGCATACAGCGAGTGGAAAGAAATAGCGACGCGTCGGCGACGCGTCGCTTTTCGTTTTGGTTTCCTTATCACGTGCGCACCCTCCCGCAGATTATGGCGCTTGCCCTGTCGCTCCAGACGCCCCACATCGCTTCGGTCGCCGATAAGCAGGGCAACTCCGTCGGGTGTTGTCGCCCATCGCTGTCGCTGCACTATTGTGGTTGTGGTTCTCTCGGCAGGGCCCAAAACATCCGAACCCCGACCCGGCTACCCGCTTAGGTGCCCTGCTGCCCTGCTGCCCTGCTGCTCTGCCCACCCCTCGCCGCCATGGCGGCCAAGCCAGATAAGACGCCCAGCGTGAAAAAAAAGGCTCGTTCTGCTTCGCTTGGCCCCGCGCACGTGACTTTCAGTCGTGGTTCTCAGCCACACTGTCGGACAGATCTCCACAGTTTGTCTTCCCCCCTCTGCCGGAGTGCATGTCTTGCTTTGTCTGTTGGATAAGCCCGTCGGGTTCATGATATTGCCATGAGTGTCGTTGGAGATAACTTCCAGAAGGCATTTTTCTTTTTTTCTCCGGTAAGCTCTGCTTTATATAAATATGCCGTGGAATGCCTGTAAAATTCCTTTCCACTGATGAATCGGTTGTTTGTCTCTAGCTGCTGTTTCTATTCAGCATCGATCCATCCACACTAGACAATCACTATGGCAATCGAAGAATTATCCGACTCGTCGTCGTTCAATGAGCAAGACCTCATTAAAGGAAACGAAGTAGACAGTTTCCAGCAGTCGATTCTCTCCGAGGATGAGGCTCCGGATTCGGCCAACAACCCGTTTTTGAATGAAAAATTTAGAGAAAAATATGTCAATCTCTACGAAGATGCAAAGTACGAGTGCCGTGGTAGATTTGACCCATACTTCAAGTGGTCGAAAAAGGCACAGAGGAAACTAACTTTTAAGCTGGATTTCAGAGTTACGTTGCTTGCGTGTATCTTTTTCTCTGCTTTGCAGTTGGACAGAGGTAACTTGGCACAGGCTGTTTCGGACAACTTGCTTGATGACTTGCACTTGACAACCAACGACTACAATACGGGTATGACTATTTTTTATGTTTGCTTCCTTGCTGCGGAGTTACCTTCGCAATTAGTTTCAAAGAGATTAGGTGCCGATATCTGGATTCCTATCCAGATCACTTCATGGTCTATTGTCACCATTTGCCAGTTCAGACTCGACGGTAAGGGCAGCTTTTACGCATGTCGGGCGTTGCTTGGGTTTTTGGAAGGCGGGTTCATTCCTGACTTGGTTTTGTGGCTTTCCTACTTCTACACGAGTGCAGAATTATCCATCAGACTCTCCTTCTTCTGGACGGCAATGTATGCGACCACCATTGTGAACTACTTGATTGCCTACGGTATCTTACACATGACTGGTGTCCGTGGCATGCCTGGATGGGCATGGCTCTTTTTGATTGAAGGGTTCATCACCTTGGTTATTGGTATCTCTGCGTTCTTTTTAATGGTTCCTTCGGCTGTCCAGACGGCCAAACCTTGGAATAAGAATGGATGGTTGACCGAGGAGGAGCAGAAGATTATTGTGAACAAGATTTTGAGAGACGATCCTTCTAAGGGTGACATGCACAACAGACAGGGCTTATCTTTGAAGATGCTTTTCCAGGCTTTGTGCGATTGGCACTTGTGGCCAATCTACTTGATTGGTCTCGTTGCTTACATTCCAGAAAATACAATCACGGCCTACTTGACTTTGGTGTTGCGAGACATGGGTTTCAGCACTTTCCACACCAACTTGCTATGCATACCTTACAATTTCCTCAAGATTATTGTTCTTATTGTGGTGACTTACTTCAGTGAGCAAATCACGAACATTTTTGGTACTGCGTTGCTCCAGCCGCTCTGGGTGGTGCCTCTTGTTGGTATTTTGAGGTTCTGGAAGGGCAGCTTGGTCAACCACTGGGGAACGTATGTGGTTTTGACAATCATGTTAGCCGATCCTTACATTCACGCGATGATGGTTTCGGCATGTTCTAGAAATTCGCAGAGTATCAAGACGAGAACGGTTTCGGCGTCGCTGTACAACATGTTTGTGCAGGCCGGTAGTATTATCTCTTCGAACATCTACCGTACGCAGGACAAGCCATTGTACCATACCGGTAACTCTGTTTTGTTTGCGGTTGGACTGGTGATGTTCCCTATTTTGATTGGCACAAAGCTCTTCTACATTTACCTGAACAAGAGAAGGGAGAAGATCTGGGGGGCCATGAGCGAGGAGGAGCGTGACAACTACATTATGACGACGGAGGATAGTGGTTCCAGTAGATTGGACTTCAGATTTGCTCATTGATTTATAAACTTTTTAAACCTTTTATTTCCTTATATATTCGTTCAAATTATTTACTTTCTTATGTTTCGTGTAAATTATTTTTTTTTACTTTCCCAAAAAGGGGTGCCAAGGATAAATAGTGATTCTTGCATTCTCTAAAGAGCCGATTAAGTGTAGTTGGAAATATTCCACCAGATTTCTAATACTCTGGAGCCAAGTATTGCGTAATTGAATATATTATCCGTGGAAATAGCGCTTCAAGCAAGTAAAAACATTAGAGTTATAAAGTTAGATATTCTATATATCTGCGGGGGGTTATTCATTCGTTCGATCATTTTGGGGCCAAGATGACCTTTTCGTAGTATTCCGCCGGCGTCAAGCCGACAAAGTAGTCTGTGAGGCCGATGTTCTTCTCCTCGGCCTCTGGGGACCAGCTTTCATATTCCTGCTCGGTCTCGACAGGTCTTTCGGCAATGGAGGTGATTCTGAAGGCGTGTCTGATCTCGTCGGTGTCCCAGTCATTGGTAGCGGTGTGGAGCACGCGTCTGTTGTCCCAGACAACGACGGTGTCTGCGTCCCAATTCATTCTCACGTGGGCATCGAGACAGGACTCGATGTGGTTGAGGAGGAAGAGAAGCAAGTTGTCGCTCTCCTCGGTCTTGAGACCGAGAATTCTTCTTGAGAAGCTCTTGTTGATGAACAAGCCCTTTCTCTTGAGGACCGGGTGGTATCTGACCAAGGGGTGGATCGAGTCGACGGGATCCTTTCTCTCGATTCCGCCCGTGAGCTTGGCGTAGTATGCTTGATCCTTCGATGTGTGCAAGACCTTGAGACCTTCTAACTTTTGCTTCATGAAAGGTGAGAGTCTGTCGTAGGCCTCGAACAAGTCAAGAAACTGGGTATCGCCGCCGGAGTTGCCGCTCTGCAACATGGCAAAGAGAGTGATTCCCGGAGGCTGGTTCTCGTAAGTGACGTCCGAGTGCCACGCAATGTTGTGGAGCTTGTTGGCAAAGACCTTGGCCTGTTCCTCGGCGGAGCCTCTTCTAAAGACAAGGTGGAACTCCGGTTGGTGGAGCGGAGCGCCCGAGGTTGGGTGCACGTGGAGCGGGCCAAAGTACTCCCCCCACTTCTTGAGGGTGTCAAAGCTCTCGTACTTGAGGTCCTGATTGCGGAAGGCAATGACGCCCCTCTGCTCAACCAAGAGGGCAAGGTCGTCCTTCTGCTTGTCCGAAAGCTTGCTCAGCTGGATGCCGTCGACCTCGAGGCCGAGCTTTGGAGTGACTTTTCTGACAGAGACGTTCTTGTCGCCCGTGAGAGACTGGAAAGTCGGGTCAGCAAAGAGCGCCCGGTCGATGTGGCGGAACGGCTTTACGCCGTTGAAAGCGTGGTCGTCCTTGACGTCCCAGGTGGGAGCCCACTCCGGGTGGTCGAGCCGCTCGAGGTTGTCTGCGGAGACGGTGAGAATGCCGTCCTTCTGCGCGTCGCTGTCGTTATGGAAGTGGATTGCTTCGTCGTAGGTGATGCTGCCAAGCGTGGTCATCGTTGCTATAGAGTGCTGTACAGAGGGAAGAGGGATAATACGTCCGAGCACACCCAGAAACCGCAGCAGGAGGGAGACATGGGCGGAATATCTCTTTTTATAAAACGCTGGCTGCCGCCGAAAATGACCACACCACCAGGATCGGCGTCTGGACACCTAGGGGCTGTTCCAGAGACAGCCAGTCTGATCGAACGGCACGACACTGGCCGTCATTTGTGCAGCTCCCACCCCCATTCCCATCTCCTCCGTCCTCCCCGTCCTGCTCCCAGTGTGGCAGTGTGGCGGTGTGTGCTGTGGCTCGGAGCGGACTTGCAGCTGCTGCAGCTGTGGCGCCGGAGATTAGATAACGGCGCGGTTGTGCAGTCCAAAACGCTCTCACTCGGGTTAAAAACCTGGAGTTAAAACTGCAGCGTTGCCTCCTCGCCTTCGGCCTCGGCCTCGTCACCACTGCCGCGCTCGCGTTTCCGGCGCGGCTCGTCTTTGAGCAGCGCGCTCACGTGCGCACGGAAGAGCTCGACGCCCGGCCGCAGACCCGTGTTGCGCCACTGCAGCTCGTCCTCCGCAAAGAGGCCGTGCACGCTCGGTGCATCCGCAAACGGATCGAACGCACGCACTTCCGGGTCGAAGGGCACGCACACGCGGCCCGTGCCCGGATGCACGCAGAAGGGCGCCTTCAACAAGTGGTTCGGCTGGCGTGAGACCTCCACGTCGAGCCGCGGATACAGCGTCGCAAGAATCGTCTCCTTGCGCCAGTCGACGAGATCGAACGACGCGACGCCGAGGTCCGCGTAGAGCGTGCCCACATCGAGCCAGCGGTCCATGCTGCTGGTGTGCGGGTGCGCGCGCCAGCGCGCGAGCAGCGCCTGTCGGAGGCGCACATCGGGTACGGTCTGCGCCAGGACGGCGGCAGCCTCCGGGGTGTCCCATGTGCCCTGCTCCTTGAGCACAACGTCGACAAAATGTGTCTTAAGCAGCGCCAGCGAGCGCTCGACGTGCGGGTGGTAGGGCTTCTTCATGCCGTAGACTCCGCTGTTGGCCCCCGATGTCCTGCTCTTTTTCCCCCCACTGAGTACATCGAGGTACTCAACAAAGGCGCGGCGCCCGTTCTCGCGGAGTGCGCGCATCCGCGGGTCGCTCACCCAGCAGTGGACGCCGCGTCGGCCACTGAAGACCCACACGCGGTGGCGTACACCAAAGTCCTCGCGGAGCGACGCGTCGACGACGGCAACGGCAAGCGTGACAAATTTCCAGCACTTGCGGCAGATGGCCGTACCTTGACAGCACGTGCGCACGTCGTCGTAGTCGGTGAGGTCGATGTCGAGGACGAGCTCCTTGCTCAGCGGCTTCATGAGACTCTTGGCGACGCTCTTCCTGTTCTTAGGCTCGATCGGGTAGACGGCGCCAACCTCGAACCGCGTCGGATTAGCCCGCACAACCTTCTTTTTGAACTCGGCGGCGTCCTCAAAGGAGAGATACCGCTGGTAGGCGCCGTTCTGGTGCTCGAAGGCGAACTCGCGGTGCGTGAAGTCGTCTGTCGACACGCGGGCATGTGCCAGCCACTGGAAAAGCAGGTTGAACGGAACGAAGTTCTCGTAGTAGTGGCGCATGTCCGTCTCCGTCGGCTTGTGGGCGACAATGCTCTCCTCGACGCGTGCACCGTCTTCGGGCGTGGTCATAATAATGGCTGTAATGGTTGTTGTGGTTTCGTGTGTATTGTACGTTCTTCAAAGAAGGAAATGGTGTAGTAGATGTAGAGGTGGTTGTGGTTGTAGATTCATGTCAAACGCGTCTCTGTCTCATGTCGCCGTAGCGCGTAGTCAAGTAAAGCTGAAAAAAAGTAACCCGCGCCGATCGGCGCAACTTTATGATTTTCTTAACCCCCCCACATACCTGGCTCACCCATTTCCGATCATGAATCCTGGCTCATTCAGAACAAAACGGGTAATCGGACCAGAATTCGTACTTCTGCCACGGGACACCCACCAGAGAAGGCCTCCCACAATGAGCTTGAACAACTTCAGCCATGGCCCGGCTCACGGCTCCTCCGCTTCCGCATCGGCAAGCAACATCCCGGCTAAGTACGGCTCTGTCCAGAGCTCCAACAACTCCACGCACAGCTACAACTACAACTACAACTACAACTACGGCTATGGCCCAGGCGCACACTCAAACTCGCCCTCCAAATCCACCCTCCACGGCCTCGCCATCTCATCGCATCCATCCTCCCAGCAGCCCTCCCCGGCCTATTCCGCTGACACGGGCAGGCGACCGAGCGCCAATGTTTCCAGGATTTCCTTCTTGTACAACAACTCCTTCATGGGCCTCGGCGCCGGCGGCGCCCTCCCCGCCGGAGCTGCTGGAGGCAGCAGCGGTAGTGGAGAGAGCCCCAGCACATCCAACTACGTCTCGAATATACCCACGAATTCACAGCACCCGCCGTTGCTGCGTCTCAACTCCGTGCCTGAACGCTCTCGTTTCCAGGCCGCCAACGAGATTTTGGCCTGCGACCGCTCCTGGGAGACCCCGAACTTGGTCGCCATCGCCACGCCGAGAAACTTGCAGCTCCTCAAAGTTTCCAACTCCGACATCAGTCTCGAAACAGACCTATCTATGAAACCCCCCGGCAGAACTAAAATCGGCACCATCAGCGACCTCGCCTTTGGCCACCAGCAATATGGCAGACACCTAGCCGCAAGCACCATCACGGGCTCCATCCACCTGTACAACCTCGACAGAGGAGCCCGTATGAAAAACACACTCTCAGGTCACCAGCGGGCCGTCAACTCCATCAGCTTCAATACCATCGCCCCCCACCTACTCGCCTCGGGCTCCCAGGATGGGAAGATCCTCATCTGGGACCTCAAGGCGAGTAACTCCAAGCCCTCCATGTCTTTGTACTGTAATGCAGATGCCGTCAGGTGCAATTCTTTTAGCCCGAAAAAGGCTAACGTCTTGGCAGCCGTCTTCGACTCTGGAGTGGTGGAAAAATGGGATTTGAGGAAAACCAATACATGGGAGAAGAGAATCAATGCACATACGGGACCGGCGCTTTCTGTACACTGGCATCCCGAACTCGACTATATCGTTACCGGTGGAAGAGATAAACAGATGCAAGTGTGGAACATGGGCTCCACCGCAGATTGCCGCGAGCCTTCTCATGTCATCAACACCTCGGGCCCAATCTACAAAGCGAAGTGGTGTAAAGGTAGGGGAAACGGCTCAATAATGAATACAGATATCGCTGTCTCCTTTTTCAACGATGATCCCTGCGTTCAAATCTGGAATTTAAACAGGAAATACATCCCGAAAGCCATCATATCTGGTCACTCGGCACCCATCACCCACATCGTCTGGAGAACACCGAAAAACCTCATCAGCTGCTCTAAGGATAAGCTTCTGATCCAGTATGATGTCACCAAGGAACCCAACTTTATCGACAAAATCCCCACGGGAGCTTTCGCTTGGAACCCAAGTGAAAAGGATGATTTTGTTTTCATCAAACAGAAAAAATCACAATTTGCAGGCCCTTTCACACCTTCACGCCCAACACAACCAAGTGAGCTCAACACAGTCGAAGAGGTGGATCTGGTTACTAATAGTAGCACCTCCACGAATATGAGTGCCCAAAATTCCATGATAGCAGCCCCGGAGAATGGGATGCAAATGTACGAGATGGTTAGTACGTCTCCAGGAGGACATTCACCTACCTTGGCCTCATCATTGAAGCTACAACGCCAGCAACCGCCAACAAGGCAGCCTTCTTTCATGAAACCGGTCCCAAAATGCATGCCTCCACCTGCATGGGTCACCCCAGTTCACGTCCCCTTGCCCGCTAATAACATAGAAAAGTTCAAGTTTTTGTCAACCCATTATATGATCAAAGTTCCAGAAGGATCGGACATAACCGAAGTTTGCGAATACAATTCCATGCTTGCTGCATCTGTCGGCTATTTCAGGGATTGCCAAACATGGAAAACAATAAAAGTCGCCATTCTCCTGGAGTTTGAGGAAAAGAACGATGCAGAGATCGAATCGAAGATGCACCACTTTGAATTCCATAAGATAGACCCACTCAGCCGATCAGATAGCCGTCTTGGAACTTCGTATGGATCAGAGAGCGATATTATGAAGAGAAAGGGAAGTGAACTGTCGGGCTCTTATATAAGTGAAGTCATCAGCACTAACGGTAAGCCTTCAAGGAAACCAAACTTCGTGGAATATGATGAAAGTGCCATAATGGATGATGATGATGAAGAGGAGGAGGAAGGGGAGGAGCCAAAGGAAGAGAAAGGCACTAAAATAGAAGAACTAGAGAAAGAGAAGAAGCGGGAGGGGAAGCAGAAGCAAGATCAAGAGGAAAATCCGCAATCTCAGAAGAAAGAAAAAGATTCTGACTATAAAGTCTCAGAAGGTCAGGTGATCGTCAAGGATAACAGCAACGAAGGAAACGAAAATGATACCATAATTATTCCTTCTGCTGAGAATAGTCGTAACGAATTTGGTGACAGTACCGTTAACCTCGACGGGAAACTCAGCCAGAACAGCAAAAGAGGAATTACGAGTGGGAGTGTCGAGACGGCTGCTACTTTCAAGCAATTACAGGAGAACAGACCGCTGCTGCCATCTCAAATCAGTCCTATCGAAATCGAGGCCAAGATTAGAAGGCAGCGAGGGGAGTCCATGGCACCGCAATACAGGTACTCGTTTACAGGATCGTCTGTAGACATGGACGATGAGAAATCGGGCTCCCCAATGTCGTTATCATGCTCTCCCTTGATTCATAAGTCACGCAGCAAGTTGATGATGTCACTAAAAAACGCCGGCAGTGAAGAAGTCTCTTTGAATATCGGCAAAAGCGTCGAAACGAGATTCAGTAGGATTTCCGATAGCAAGAGTCAGTTGACTGCGATACTGAAGGAGAGCAACAAGATGACAAATCTCTCTTCTGGGACCCGCAACACCAACGAGGGACAGCACCCATCCCGTGAAAACAGCACAAACCAGTACCGCACGCACGAAAAGCTGACGGTCCCTTGGAATCCGACAGACTTGATCAAACAGGCTGCCCAATACAGCGCCGAGCAGGGTGACGTGCTGATGTGTGCCACCCTCGCGTTGCTTTTCGAACAGCTCTACCCAAGCTCAGTCGCCTTCGAGAAGGCCGAAGAGTGGATTTATATGTATCACGAGTACTTGCTACGCTGCGGATACTTCAGCAATGCAGCCACAGTACTCCGAATTGCCTCCGAGACGCACGACTGCTTCAAGAAAGTCGGTCAGACCAAGACCTCCGTCCGACTGCTTTGCTGCCACTGCGGCAAGCCGCTTCTCAACGACGAAAGCAAGGAGTCCTACAACAGCAGGGCCCTCAAACAGAGCAAGGGAGAAGACCTCGGGATGCATAAAAACGACTTCGGCTTCTGGTACTGTGACAAGTGCCGTAAACTTCAAGGCGGATGCTGCTACTGCGCCGAGCCCATCAAGGGCAACACTGTTGCATTGGTTGGGTGTGGCCACGAGGGTCATTTTGGCTGTTTTCGAACCTGGTTTGTCGACCAGGGCGAGTCTGACTGTCCGGCGTGCGGTACACTCTGTGTGACATAGTGACGTGTAACATTATGTAACAATGTGTAACAATGTAAAACTAGGACAATACATCCACCTTCATCAACATCGCTCCGGGAGGCTGCTCCGAAAGGCAAAAAATTGGCCAAAACCGCTGAGCACGAATGGCTGGGTTGTGCGGGATGAGAGTAAGGCCGAGGGGGGGGAGAAGGCACCGATAGGAGGCGGTTATCGGAAATTGTTTCTTCCCTTTTGGCCCTCCCCTTCTTTGTCTAATTCAATTGCTGTGCCAGTTAACGAATTGCTCTGTTTCCGCAACAGTATACAGTTTGTTTTATCTTCTCACGTACAAACACACACACACACACACACACACCCTCTTTCTCACAACTAAAACAAAACAAGAACAACACAAGTTGCTAAAAAAAGTCACAAGATGAAGCTCTCAAATACCTTGGCGGTATCATTAGGTGCTTTTCTCTCGCTATCAAATGCCGCCTTCTTGGGCCAAGCAGGCCAGAAGCCTTTTAACTTGGACAAGATTGAGTTTAAAAATTCTTTTGGCTCAGTTGTGGACAAGGCCAAGACCTTATTGCAGCAGGTTGGTGAGGCCACAGGCCAAGATATCAGCAAGTTGGACGACTCGGTCAAACAGGCCTGGTCTGAGATGGAAATCAAGTTTCCTCAGACGATGAAGAACATGAAGTTTACTTCCGACCCTGTGTACAAGATTGCCAAGAAGCCGGACTCTTTTTGGGATTTTCACGTTGCCAACAACAAGTTCTCCGACTACAAGTTGAGAGTGAAGAAGACAGACCCTGGTGCCCTAGGTGTTGACCACACTAAACAGTACTCGGGTTATTTGGACGTGGAGTCCGAAGACAAGCACTTCTTCTACTGGTTCTTTGAGAGTAGAAACGACCCAAAGAACGACCCTGTCGTCTTATGGTTGAACGGTGGTCCAGGTTGCTCATCACTCACTGGTTTATTCTTCGAGTTGGGCTCTTCAGCAATAGATAAAGATTTGAACCCTGTGTTCAACCCTTACTCCTGGAACTCAAATGCTTCCGTTATTTTCTTAGACCAGCCAGTCAACGTTGGTTACTCCTACTCTTCCTCCTCGGTCTCCGACACCGTTGCAGCAGGTAAAGATGTCTATGCTTTCCTTGAACTTTTCTTCCAACAATTCCCAGAGTACAATGGTTTACCATTCCATATTGCTGCAGAGTCTTACGGTGGTCACTATGTTCCTGTTTTTGCCTCTGAAATTCTTTCACATGCAGACAGATCTTTCGACCTTACCTCCGTCTTGATTGGTAATGGTTTGACCGACCCTCTTACCCAATATCCTGAATACGAAAAAATGGCATGTACCGATGAATCAGGTTACAAGCCGGTTTTGGATGAAGCTGAATGTGAAGGTATGCTCGCCAACTTGCCAAGATGTCTATCCTTCATCGAGTCTTGTTACGAATCCGAATCCGTTTTCTCTTGTGTTCCTGCCTCAATTTACTGTAATAATGGTCAAATTGGTCCTTATCAAAAGACTGGTAGAAACGTTTACGATGTCAGGAAGATGTGCGAAGGATCTTCTTTGTGCTACAAGGGATTAGAATACATCGACGGATATTTAAACCAAGAAACAGTCAAGGAGAAGTTAGGTGCTGAAGTTGAAACTTATGAATCTTGTAATTTCGACGTCAACAGAAACTTCTTGTTTGCCGGTGACTGGATGAAGCCTTATCACAAGAACGTTATCAACCTCTTGGAACAAGACTTACCAGTTTTGATTTACGCAGGTGACAAGGACTTCATTTGCAACTGGTTGGGTAACAAGGCATGGACCAATGAATTGGAATGGTCCGGTAAGGCCGACTTCAGTAGTGCCAAGACCTTAGAACTTTTATCTGATGATGGTAAGAAGCAGATTGGTGAAGTTAAAAACTTCGAACATTTTACTTTTGCAAGAATGTTTGATGGTGGCCACATGGTTCCTTATGACCAACCTAAGGCATCCTTAACTATGTTCAACAGATGGATTTCTGGTGATTTCACTCTTGGAACAAAATAACTGGCTCCCAAACTTTTTTCACTTTAACCCAGGTTGTTATTTCTATTATTTTTACTCGTACTTTTTTTGGGGGTTATTTATACAACTTTTTTTTAATCCTATAGTTTCTTTACATACACTTAAGTTTTACTACAACAGAACTTACGACAGCGCATAAGGGCCAGTACTTCTAGGGAGGCGTTAAAAGAATTATATACGCACATCGATTCTTATCCAGAGTTTACTTGGATTGCAGAAATTATATCACCTAAACTCTGGATTTAGTACCCATCCTTTCCTCTCTTTATCCCATGAGCATATACTTTTCAGCATATTTCTCACCACTTTCACTGTTTTTTCATCTGAAAGATCTACATCCAGATGTTCAAGTATCTGACTGGATTTGCTGAAATTGCCATCAACATCAGCCATATAACTGCTTAGTTGCGTTATCAAGTTCTGTGGTTGCGAAGCAGGGCGCTTGCTTGTTGCCTCTTTTTTTGCTTTCAAGTTGGCAAGAATAGAATTAGATGAAGTGGGACTGGCAGACCTCTCTGAAATAGAAATTTGGCTTTGTGGCAGTTTCCTTCTCTTGTTATTATTGACGCCATTGAATTTCCCTGCAGCCCCGAATTTTCCAGTCCATGTGGGGACTGCAAAATTGCTCTTTTTAGTCAGGCTCCTGGATTTCTTTAATGCGGCAACGGCTTCGTTGGCAATTCGAGTGGCTTCATTATCTATTAGAGCCATGGAGGATGCCGAGCCACTGTTGTAATTTCCCTTATCCAGTATGGAATCATGCTCAACCGCAGAGTGAATTCCTGTTTTTCTGAAAATTTCGGACATGATATTCTTTTCATTTCCACTACCTGAAGATGGATCTCGAGTTCTGCTATCGTCATCATCAAACATAGATTTTTCTCGCACTTGGTCATCATTATATTCCTCTAATCCTGAAACTCCAGCTAGTCTGGTAGCCTTAAGAAAATCATCATCTCCTTCGTCTTTAATATCCGGTGCTATATTGGTGTTATATTTGCTGTTTGTCAACCTGGACTTAAACTTTGTTTTACGTTCCTTGATACCATCAAATGTTTGTTCATCCGCCCCAAACAAGTCTGCAGTTTCGGTACCTTTAACATCATCATCACCTAAAGTAAAGAGGTCATACATATCCGTCATTTTGAAAAATCTCTTTTGTTTAGGGTCCTTGAGAATCTTGTTGGTTAAAAATTGTTTGAAGATTTGACGATGGTAAATTTTTTCCTCTATTGAAGAAGCCATGATTAATCTGTAAATGGCAACATCTTGTTTTTGACCTAAACGCCATGCACGTTCTCTTGCCTGCATATCAGTGGAAGGATTCCAGTCTGGGTCGTATATAATAACTCTAGAGGCACCTGTTAAGTTCACACCTAAACCACCCACTCTGGTAGTCAACAAAAATACCCTATACTGAGGATTCATGTTGAACTGGTCAACGAGACTTTGTCTTTGAATGATCGGAGTTGAGCCATCCATTCTCATATACTTGTATTCTCCTTCGTTGCTCTCATTGAGCCGATCCAAAAGTTGTTGCAAAATATTCAACATTTGCTTCGTTTGGGTGAAAATTAACGTTTTTCTATCCTCTTTTTTCCATAACTCCAATAGTGCCATCACTACTTGAATTTTTCCAGATTTTGAGGATAGTTCTTCAATTGAGGGAAGCTTAGTAATCTTTTTGTCTTTGAGGTTCAAATCCACTAAATTTGGGTGATTACAAATTTTTCTCAACATGTCAATACCAAATAATGCGTTCCTTTTTCCCTCAAGTATTCGCTTCAGATCAGTCGAGTCAATGAACTTCTTGTATAGCCTTCTTTGTTCTGGTGTTAATTTGCAAAATAACACCATCTCTGTTTTTTTCGGTAGATCTTTAGCAACATCAGTTTTAACCCGTCTTAAAAGGTATGGTGAAACTAAATCTTTCAAAATAACTGCACATTTGTAACCTGCCTGAACCTGAACATTGGTTGCATTGGCATACCCTCCTAAATTAATAGGCACACAAAATTGCCTTTGGAAAACCGGTAATGTACCTAGCCTTCCCGGAAACACGAAATCAAACAAACTCCACAACTCGATCAAATTGTTTTGAATAGGGGTACCTGATAAAATAATCCGATTTGGTGTTTTGAGCTGTTTACAAGTAATGGTTATGAAACTATCAGGATTTCTAATCTTGTGACCCTCATCTAGAACGACGTACCCCCACTTAACTGGTAATAGGTACTTTGCATACATTCTAACCCCAGCGTAGGTAGTAATTATAACGTGGCCATCTTTAACTACCTTCTCAACTAATTCTCTGACTTTCTTATTATCTTTTGTTCTTCCAAGCGTTGCTACTGATCCGTAATCTTCATTTTCCAAATCATAAAGATCCTCATCATCTTCATCATCTTCAGCAGAGCGTTTACTATTCTTCGTTTTAGAGAGTCCTTCACCTATAGAATGAAGAATTACAGCTCTAAAAGGAGGCCACCAGCGGTGGAATTCATTGCACCACTGTCTCAAAACTGTTGCCGGACATACAACAAGAATTGGGCCCTTAAGATTTTGGCTGTAATGTAAACCTGCAAGAAAGGATATCATTTGAATGGTTTTTCCTAATCCCATTTCATCTCCTATAATACCACCAGTTTTCTGAGAGTAAAGCTCGGATAGCCACTGCACACAAGTTTTCTGGTAGTCGAATAGACTGGGGAAGATATCACCTGGTAGTCTAAACCTATCATTCAAAATAGCATCTTTAATAGTTGGATGCGGTTTGTACCATTCGGGGACAGAAGGATCATCAATGTAATCTGGAGAGTTTTTTAACCTTAATGCTGATCTTTGCCTCACCCATTTATCTAATCTCTTGTTATAAAACTTTTCGTTACCATCATCTAAACTGTCAATCGCCGACTCCTCAGTGGAAGTTTGCTTGCTTCTCTTTTTCCTTTGGGGAACATCTATTTCGTCATCCGTATACATTTCATCAATAACGTCACTATCATCAACCACATCATCACTGTTGATTTCATCGTAGTCAATCTTAAAGTCACCATTATCGCCTTCTTCCTCTGCATTAGCTTTGCTTGTCTTGTAAGTCCTTTTTGGAGTTCGCCCACTGTCTGCATTTTCACCTAAGATTTCTATAGAATCTAAATCACTTGAATTCGGTTCTTGCTTTTCATTCAATGCAGCAATATTATTGAATCCAGGCATTACAAGATTTTTGGGGGTGGGAACCTGCATTTTGTCAACATCATTGTTCTCCTCAATAAATGCATTTGCAGTACCAAAGGCCGTAATTTTGCCGGTACGTATAAGGTATTCTTCTCTGGTTTCATCTGGAAGTTGCTGCGGTATATCCGATTCTGCCGAACCTGTTTGGGCTGGTTGCATATTCATTTTAAGCTTCTTCATTCTTGCCTTAATATCTTCAAGATCTTTCAAAGATTGCATGATCTCATTCTCCTCCAAATCTTCAATTTGTACACCTATTCTTATTTTTTCCGATATTTTCAGGTTGGAATGTTGTAGCCGTTTTTGCAAAGCCAAAAGTTTTCCCTTGAACTTTAAGTACTTATCGTTAGCTTTGGCAAATCTTTTTTCCTCTATCTCCATCTCTTTCTCATGAATCGCTTTATCTGCATCGTGTTCCACCTGTTTTTCAAAATCGTTCTGGTCCAGGATTTTGATATTCAAGTGTGATAATGCTCCGGATTGGTTCCGGTTATTGCTATCCGCCGCCTCAGTGGAACCTGACACCACTTCTACATTTTCAACATCCTTATCACCGGAGTATGACACGTCCCTGGCTGCCGTCTTCACATTTTCATTCGAAGTCAGCTCTTCAGCATCCTCTGACATCATGGACAATATACAAAGCTTGAAGCAAACCGTTTCTTAATTACTTTGTTAGCCAGACTTCAAAATGTTACTGAAAGGTTCTGCCCTCTATAGATTCATGTTGGCTAAATATCACTGTAAAATAAATCGTTTTACCACCGACGCGTCGAAATTTACGACGGATGTCGGAAGGAATTTCAACGGTTTTGCAGATTCCCCGGTAAAGGACATAGTTAAGATGGACTTCATCAATATGATCAAGACTTGGAGATCAGTCATTTTCAGCTAATATGACGAAAATAGTACCACCGGCTGATTGCGATTTAGAAAAGCATAGGGTCCAGGAGTTAGAGAATATTCTGAAACCTGCGATAGACCTAATTATTAATTATGTCAAAGAAATTGACAGTGGTGAGAGAGACCTGGGACCTCGTTATGAAGATCCCAGAGAATTGTACAAGATATTAGAATTAGAAGATTTAGAGGCGAAATTTCAAAATGCTTTACAAACAGAACACTCTGTATCCAGTGCTGAAATGCTGAAAGTATTTGGCAAGATTCTTGACAATTCTGTCACTACATGGAGTCCGGGGTTTATGGATAAGTTGTATGTGGGCTCCAATCCTATAGGCATTTTATCTGATCTTCTATTGTCGATTCTGAATACAAATTCACATGTCTTCACTGTTTCCCCTGCTCTCTCAGCAATTGAAAGAAAGGTTTCACAGAGATATGCCGAACTGTATGGTTTCAAAGACAAGTTTGCTGGTGGATTGACGTTTAGTGGCGGATCCTGGTCTAACATAACCAGTTTACAGATTGCCAGAAGCATAAAGTATCCAGAAACAAAGCTTAAAGGAATAGCTGGTCACAAGTTTGCGATTTTCACTAGTGTTCACTGCCATTACAGCGTCGAGAAGGCTGCCATCTTGCTTGGTATAGGCGCAAACTCTGTTTTCAAAATTCCAGTGGATGAATTGGGAAGAATGGACGTCACCCTTTTGGATCAATCAATTCAAAAGCGTATTTCTGAAGGATATACTCCACTCTATGTCAATGCCACTGCAGGTACAACGGTTTTCGGTTCGTTTGACCCTTTTGAGGAAATTTCAGCAGTTGCCAAGAATTACAACATGTGGGTCCATATCGATGGATCCTGGGGTGGAAATGTGATTTTCAGTCCAGAAAAGGCACATCTGTTGAAAGGCTCACATTTGGTGGACTCCATTACCGCAAGTCCTCATAAGATGCTTGGCGTCCCTACTACATGCTCCTTTTTACTGGTGCCTGATGAACGTATCTTTACACAAGCAAACTCCTTGCATGCGCCATACCTCTTCCACAATGCACGAGACGACGAAGAGAATTTTGACCTCGGTAATGGTACAATGGGATGTGGCCGTAGATCAGATGCTGTCAAATTGTACCTGGCATGGTTATACTATGGACAGGATGGACTGAAAAAGAGAGTAGAACATTCATATGCCATTGCGAACTACTTTGTTGCCAAGTTGAAAGAGACCGAAGGCTTTACTCTTATCAACGACTTCCCGATCCCCTGCTTGCAAGTTTGCTTCTACTATAACCCAGCAGGCAAAAAGTTAAGCGGATCTGAAATGACTGGTACGACTCGGAGAATCGCTAAAGCATTGCACAGTTCTGGCGAGTTCTTGATAGATTTTTCACCGAATCCAAATGATGCATTGACCGGGCAGGACAACGGTGAGTTTTTTAGATGTGTCTTCAACTCTCCAAACATTACCAGTAGTCTCGTTGACAAGTTAGTGAACCGTATAGTTGCCATTGGCAAAAACTAAATTCTATTTATTTACTTGCATACGTATTATATATAATTAGGGAAGGCAGAGTATATATGGAAAGAAAATTTAATAGAATACAGAAAGTTAAAATATGCAGGAAGAATGTACAGGATGGCGGGACTGCCCGATTATTGCTTCTGGTTCGAGTTTAAAGTTTTCAGTTTTTTCATCTCTTCCCTTGGATCAAATTCTCCTTCTGACAATTTCCGATATTGTTCGTCGTACTTTCCTGTACTTAAGGTACCATTACCTCTGATTCTTTTCCTCATATCAACTATCCCTCTTTTGCAGTCTAAAAATGTGGCCAACTGTGCCTTGCACAAGTCAGGTAGCTCTTTATTTAATTCCGGTCTGTTGATACATTCTTTCGGGGTATGCCTTTCGATCATCACGCAAGGCGATCTTTGCAAACAGATGGCAACTTGTTTTAGCTGGTCCTTGCAACTAGCCACCATGATCTAGTTATACTCCTGCTGTATATGGGTCTTGTGCCTGTGCTGGCGCTTACTTTGCCAGGAGTCGACCGTCTTTCTGCCTCCTGTATAGCTCATATAACCGTAATCTTTTTTCATGTAGCAGATCCCCCACCTTTGAGAGATCGCACAATTTCCTTCTCGGCGTTCACATGTTTTGCCCATCACACTGGAGCTTACAACTAGGCCAAAAATGAACATGAGATAAAAAATGAACATGAGATACACTAGTTCATCCAGCTTCCTATAGGGGATCCCTGGAGTGGCACAATTCAAAAGAACCAGTTAAAAATAGGCACAATGCCATTGGGGTTTTTACCGGGGGAGCCGAATGATACCTCAAACTCTTGCAGTTTTGTGAACTGGAACACAATCCAGATTTTGGCCTATACATCGGGTAACAATTTAGTCATTTTCACTAAAAACTCCACACATCTACAAACCATATATCTTCCTGCCGACTCGTTTGTTGTGGATGCCAACAAGGTAAATGGAAAAATAGCTGTTGCCATCAAGAACCAGGTCTATGTCTATACTCCGGAGATCTCTAATTGTTATAATTTTATTTTTCATGGGCGTAAGAACTTGGATGAGTTGAGAATCGAATGGACTTTAGAACATATTATAACAAACGAAGATGACCAATCGGACATCACATGTTTGAGCTGGTCTGACTACTCCGAAGTTTCTGACATGGATCTCGATTCTCAATTTTTGGACCTACCGCCAGAGTTTAACTCTAAAACACTTTGCGAGTTGGTGACAGGCTCTAACAACTCCCTAACAATGCACCAGCTGTCATATTGCAATGAAAATAATGAGAAGTCTATGAAATGCAAATTAGTTTGGCACAAAAAGCAGCCGAATCCTGTGTACAAGGTCAAGTTTTCCCCAAATGCCACATGCATCGCAAGTATTGGCCGTTACGATAAAAACGTGAAGCTTTGGCATAGAATAGGATTTGATACTGAATTCTGTGATTTCGAACTTCATTACCTTTTGCACGATGCTTATGTTACAGATATATTTTGGAAGAACCATATGAACTCCACAGATCCAAGCAACAAAGATGTGAAAAAGACTAGTCCAATGGATATGACTCCGACGAGCAATAATATTTTGAAACCGGCTAATAGCATCATAAAGAGTGTTTCTCGACTAGCACTTTCTGAAAAGAGTGGTTCGGGACTCAGTGTTGAAAATCAACATAACGTCCTTTATACTATTACAAATAATTCATTACTGAAGGTATATTCAACATATAGATTGGAAAGAGGATTCGAAATATTTAACTCAGGTTCACTAGATTTATATGCCGGCGAGTCGTTTAAAAGAGATCAAGGAATTATAAAATCAGTTGTGTTCATAGACAATCCTTACCTTGAACTTGGCATTGAATCATTACTTGATGATACAAAAGTAGAAAAAAGCTCAGTAGAGCTTGATAGTCCAACAAGGAAAAAACATAAACTCCTTGATTTAATGAATGCCAAATGTGAGCTATGCATGATTATAGGGAGTGATGGAGAAGTCCGATTGTATGGCTTAAGCAACCTATGCAATCCATTACCCACGAATATGTCATCATTTTTGATTGATAAATTTAAACAAAACGGTCAAACCTTCAACGCAAGAATAAAATTATCGAAATACTGTTTGCCTACCATCCCTAATGCATTCCTTCTCAAATCCATACAAATCAATCATTATTCGGAAAAAATGACTCTAACCTTAGTAATACATGATTTTTTCAAAAATACTATAAGGGAACTTGGTTTTACGTTTGGGGAATTACTTCAATTTGACAGATCAAGATCCCTAAAGGACGAAGGGAAAAAGTATCCAGTCAAAGATATTTCCATTGGATGCCTTCAACAAAAATTCACAGGCCACAATAAATCTGTAAAAAAGCTAATAAGATCAACTGATGGCTCTTCAATTCTATCAGTAACCAGGTTTAATGAGAACTACTTATGGAGTCCTATATATTTAACCAATGGAAGAACAACACTCACAAAAAAGTCGATAATAATAACGAATTCTCCTGTTATAAATGCAGTGATCTGGAAGAATGGTGACTATGTTTTCGCGTTATTAAAAGATAAACTTATCTGCTATGATTGTTTGCACTCCGATGAAGCATCGGGAAGAGTTGCACGGAATGTTTTATCTCTTGACATAAAGATTGATATGGATCCTGAGTGTGTTTTTTTCCTACCAGAATCAAGCGCCACAAAATGTCACCTTGTAATGATTTTCAAAAATGGTGAATGCAGATCATTTCAGTTTAGCATTTTGAATCAAAGTGAAGAAAATAATAAAAATAAAGCATCTTACGAGCTGTTCGAATGTTCGATTCAGGATTTGAATGCTCCGGAGAAAGATGACCTGCATATAATTTCAGCAATTAATCCTGTAGGCTGGAAGCAATTTATTGGGAGAGCTGGGAGAGATGTTTTAGCTACAGTTTCTTCTACCGGACTTGTTTCCATTTATTATGTCACTTTCAGTGGGAGTAATAAGGATAAGACCATTTGTTGGCATTTGAAGGACAAATTTAGAACTGGTGTACAAAGATGCTCCTTCATATCTTGCTCTTCTATTAACAAGATGGCAATTGTCGATGAATCCAAGACGAAGTTAAGTATATGGGATATGAAAGTTGGTGTAATGGATTATTTTGAAGAATTTCAGGGTGAAGTTATTAAAGATTTGGATTGGACGTCAACAGTGTATGGCCAGGGTATACTAGCAGTTGGCTTTAAGCTACACTCACTGCTATATACTCAACTACGTTATGATTATACTAATAACAATTTGTCATTTGCAAAAATCAAGCAGGTAGATATCTCTGATCAAACAACCCATGAAATAGGTGACTCTATATGGATGGAAGATGGATTATTGGTTATAGGTGCTGGAAACCAACTTTACTTAAGTGATAAAAAGATAGACGATAAGGATTTCACTGCTACAAAAGCTATAGGTACTTTGGAGATTTTGAGCAACGATATATTTCATTTATGCTCAGCATTGAATGGTCCATTACCGTTGTACCATCCACAATTCATTATTCAGTTACTATTCAGCGGCAGACATACTTTAATTAAGTCGATTCTCACCAGACTATCCGTAGTTTTAAGAGAGATAGACTTGGGTAAAAGAAAGGATGACGACTTTGATCTAGGGATTCCCATTAGCGCAATAATGTCGCATAATAACAGTGCAGCCGATGAAGAATTGCAGTGTGGTGACACAAATATGTCTCATTTGAATTCAACTAATGATGAGACAGAGTTCAACGAGCAATGTGGTGAAATTCTTATAGAAAAACTACAAAAATTGAGATTACCCTTTTTGTCAGGACATCAACAAATTACCCTCTCCCACACAGTCAGTATAATGAAGGGAATTTTGTTAAAATATGTGAAGGTTTTGGATATCAATGGCCTAAAGTTTTATCTAACCATGAAATTATTCATGGTTAACATGGGTAGGGAGATGATGAGGAATATGAATAAATCGATTCGCATGAGAGACATGACTTTTGCATTACACTCTGATAACAAAGACTTGCTGTACAACATTGTCGATGAGCAGGCTGAAATGAAAATTGATTGGTTAAATGCAAAAAGATATCTCTTGTCATACTGGATGGAGGGTAATAAACTAAAAAGTGTAATAGAGAAAATAGCTGCAAACGAATTTTTGAAGTTTCAGAATGAGAATGGTGGTAAAAAAGATCCAACCACGTGCTCTATCTTTTATTTGACGTTAAAAAAGAAACATATATTAATCGGTCTCTGGAAAAATTCGATTGGACATAGTGAACGTGATAAAATGGTGAGATTCCTTAGTCATGACTTCACAGAAAAAAGGTGGAAATCGGCAGCACTTAAGAACGCATATGTTCTTTTAGGAAAACATAGGTACATAGAGGCTGCTTCATTTTTCTTATTAGCCGATTCTCCAAAAGATGCGGTGAATGTGATAGTTAAGCAACTGGATGATGTTGCTTTAGCAGTGGCTGTTGCACGTTGTTATGAAGGTTGTGACAATGGACCAAGTATGAGAAGTATTTTGGAAAGGCAAATTCTTACGGATGCCATAACAACGAACGATCGGTGGAAGCTAAGTTGGGTATTTTGGATTTTGGGAGATAAACCTCATGCAGCACAAGCATTGATAAAACCTTTACATCATATCAAGGATGATATTGAAAAATTGTTGCCCAATTATAAATGGGTTAATATAGACAATGTTATCAGAACTAGTAATACGGAGGACCCTGTATTATTAGTAATGTATGATTCTTTGAGGAACAGAAATGTTGCATATTACAGAGGCATTGCAGCTGTCAAACCTGAGCACGAATTTTCTTTTGTTATCAAAGCTGCTACAATGTATTCTAGGATGGGATGTGATTGGTTGGCATTATACCTGGTAAAGAAATGGAAGTTTTCCAGTCAAGAAAAGATGGACGACGTTTCATCTGACATTCCAGCAAGAGACTCTTACCCTAACGACAACAGCCAAAGAAAACGGCCGGGTGATATTCTTGCTAAATTCATGTCTGATTCAGCCGGCTCTCCATCAGAGTCTCCAACCTTACCGAACACCGGTCATACATCCAATCTTCTTGATTCTTTCATGGACCCGGAAATTGGAAATGGTCACAGTATACTTGATTCATACTCCAATCCTCCGAATGTGAGCACAAGAAAAGCGCCAAATTTGCTGGACAGCTATTCCACGAGCAATGCAAAGCCAGTGAAAGTTAATAGTTTACTAGATAACTATACGGTTAGTGAAGAAGCTAAAACTGATACAGCAGCTAGTACTAAAGCCAAACCGGTCGTTACAAACATGCTTGATGCATGGACATGAAAGAAGAGTGCAGAATGCATGTTTTCGCTTTATAAAAGTTATAGTTGTCAAATTACATTATAAACTAGATGTACAGAATCGTCGATTGGTTTATGGTCGACGGCAAAAAAAAGCTAAGGCGAAGAAGAGAGGTGCGTGGTGGCATCAGTAAGACCTTGCCGAATCGAAGAACGAATCAAAGAATGAAAGCAGGTGTGGAGAATGATCTAACAACTCTTGGCCATTATTTATTATATCTTTGGTCTTCTCCACAATTGGAGTCTTGGCAGACATACCATTAATGATTGTAGCACACGATTTGATGGTTTCAAGTAATGATTTTTTTCTTTCTTCGTCAACGTGCAAGATCTCGTTGAACCTATATACAAAGGCAATACATTGAAAAAGAGATTTGATACTATTAATGAAAACTATGAAAACAGGTGCCTTTTTCAAATGATTTTCAATGTGGGATTTTTTGATAAATCGTGAAACCAATTTTTCACTCATTGCTGAAACCTCATACAAAATATCTTTAAATAACTTGATCTCATTCTCAGAAATATTCGCTCCTGTCGGGTTTTCCTTGAATTGCAAATCAAACAATGATCCAAATTTTATCAAGACACTCTGATATAAAAGCGTCGAGGTGTTTGTAATAACAATGTTCATCAACGGTTCTGTAGTTAGATCAAAGAATAATAAATTGTTATGCATGCTTTCAAAATTCCTGACCAATTCATCTACTTTGTTTCTAATCGATTCTATGCTTGACTGGGATTTCAAGGTCTCCAATTCAACCATATTCAAGAACATCTTACACCATTTAATGATGTTTTCAGAAATCGTCAACAATAAAATTTTAGAAGAAGATGAATTTATGTCAAGTAAGACTTGATTGTTATCTAATTTTTGCATTGCTTCATGTAAATAAAAGCTGCTTTGTTCATTCTCTGACTCTGACAGTTCCGAATCATTGTTTAGCGGTAAAAAAGTGGTAGGAGATGGTAGTTTTGTGAAAATTACCGACAAACTGTCAACAGATAGGGCACAAGGTAGGCCAGTGACAAGAGAAGACCACTTGTCAATGGCAAACACTTCCCAAAGGACACGCCTGCGCTCTTCAACCAAAGGAATATCTGGATCTAAATTATCATCTTGTAGTAGTGTATTTGTTGACTCGTATTTTTCAGAAGCCACAGAGATGCTTCTAAAAAAAATGGCTGGACTTCCCAATGTTGTTGGGGAAAGATCTATCTGGTCATAGCCATACATTTGTGTTAGTCTGATGGAAGAGGCAACTGTTAAAGCTGCCCTCATTTCTCTACCTGATAAGAATTCAAACTGGGATTTAAGACATAGAGCGTGTAAATAGGTTAGAATGTCTGAATGGAAAGAATCTCTGTTTGATTCCCAATAATTATTCATTTGGACCAAAGCAGATTTGTACATTTTTTCCACCATGTATTCATACTCATCCAAGTAAAAGCATGCCATTGTCCAGATCATATATGAGTAATGCAAGATTGATTTTGGCTCTTTGACAAAAGTGTTGTAATACCTTTGGATGGAGTATTTGAAGATTCTTGTACTTGAGTTAAAGTAGAACGAGTGAAACTTGTCAATATCCTGCATTGTAAGGTTCAGTTGAGGCAAACCTATCACTTCTTCAAATGACTTGTTGGTGAGGTTGGTTAGATTGGTATTGAAATTTTCAGGTATTTTCAGCTTCGCAGTGTGCTGATTTAAGTGGGTATTCAAGGATCCCCCATACCCCATACGGGCATTATTATTATTATTGTTGTTGTTACTATTAATATCAATGTTATTACTTTTGTTTTTGTTCATTCCTCCATTAGTAGTACTACTCTCATGAGTATTATTATTATCATTAATCATGTGACCAAGGTTGGTATTGTCATTATTGTCGTTATTGTTGTTTATAAAATTAGATGTCGGGCCCAACAGCGTTTGGCGGTGTGGGTTATTGATGTTGGAGATGTTGGAGATGTTGGAGATATTCATTTTGTGCCTCTCATTGTAATCAACATTTCTCAAGTCGGCAGTGTTGCTACTGACCAAGGGCTGTCCGTAATAATGATTGCTTGATGATGATGTTGGAGTGGAGTGTGCTGAGGGGTTCATGAAGTTCAAGACCGGTATGCGGGTTGTTGAGTTCTGTGTTTGCGGTGGCGACGCTTGATGCAATTGATCAGGCTGGCTGAAAACGGTCGAGTATGGGTCTGTGGTCTTGACCCTCTTCCATCTGACCGACATTTTCTTCGCCGTTGCCTGTGCGTTGGTGTTCTCGTTGCCGTTGCCGTTGCCGTTGCCGTTGCCGTTCACGCTGGCTCCGACGTGTGCACTTATGTTCGAGCCTGCTGCATTTTCGTTTTCTGAGTTCTCGTTCGAAGACGGAGACAGGTCGTGCTTTTTCACCTTTGCAAACGAGTTTGGCTTGGGACCGGTCTTTTTGTGCTCCACGTAGATGCACGGACAACCCTTCTTGGCACACCGGCTGCACACAGGCAAAAGCTTGTCGCACTTGAGCTTCTTCTCCCGGCAGGTCAAGCAAGCAATCTTTGTATTGACCTCTCCGTGAAACACCTTATTGTCTTCGTCTTCTCCCGCTGTAGTTGTTGTTGTTGCATTGTTTGACATGTTGATCTCCGATGCAGTACTCTCTTCTGTAAATCCATTCAGGTTCACACTCGTGCCTACAACTGGCGCCGATCCTGGCGGAGAGAGCATCTCATGCACCTGTTTTACCGACTGTGTGTTCATGGCGTCCGGGCTGTCAAGATTCATGGCTAGAGTTCCCTGCTGTGACAATGGGTCTGCAATACCGCCGACTCCGACCCCAGCACCGATGCCGATTGCGTCGCCGCTGCTGCTGTCCTGCATTGTCTTCGCCGTTGTACTTCGCTTAACGTCTAGCCTACCCCGCGTCCCTGTGCAGCCCGGAGAGAACTCTGAGTCTGCGTGGGTGGTGTTGTGTCGGTGAGGCGAGTGACCGAACGCAGGGCAGGAGAACAAAGCGAGGGGGGAAGGGGTGGGAAAACGAGGGAAGATTGTCTTTTTTCACCGGTGAAGATGTTGATCTGAGACAGGGGCACCCTGGGTTGTGGGTGTATACTGTTCTGTTGGAGTTTGAGAAGGGTCGATATATATGTCTTGCTTAAGTGTGTATATACAGGGGGGCCAGGCTTCGGCTCAGGCCCAGAGAGATAGTCAGCGGCCAATGTTCAAGAGGAGGGATTGGCTCGAGCTGCCGTCATCGCCGGCACCGCCCTTAGGCAAGTAGGCGACGTTTGGCGACCGGCTCAAGGTTTCTGCGATCTCCTTAGAAGCCTCGAGTCTTCTGATGAGCAACAAGCCGTCACCTGCCTTAGACAAGGCCTTGGAGATATGGTCGGCGGCCTCGGCCTCACCCTCAGCCCGGATGACGGCGGCCTTTCTCTCCTGGTCGGCCTTATCGACAAGGTACTTTGCCCGCTCAGCGTCCTGCTGCGCCACCTGCTTTCTCTCGACAGCCTTGGTGAACTCCTGGCCGAACGCCATGTGGGTGATCGAAACGTCCTCTAACTTGATGTTAAACTGCGAGGCCCGCTTCTCCAAGTCGTCTCTGATCTTGTTGGAAACCACTTCTCTCATCGTAATCAACTCGGCGGCGTCGAATTGAGCCACGGTCGATTTCAAAATCTCATTTCCGATCGAAGGCAACACTCTCTCGTCGTAGTCGAGCCCCAAGTTCTGGTAGATGACCGGGAGTCTCATCACGTCTGGTCTGTGCAGAACCCTCAAGGTGATGGATACAGTCTGGAGATCCTTGGAACCTGTCGTCGTCGTGATTGTTCTTGGTCTTGTCTTCACGTCGAAGATAATTGGTCTCTGCATCCAAGGAATGACGAAATTGATCCCCTCACCGACGACGTTCGGCTTGATACCGGAGAACCTGTCGAAAATGACGGCTCTCTCACCGCCCTTGACGTCGTACAACGAGTAGTCGGCCAAGAGGATCAGTGCGGACACCGGCAAGGCCAATTTGGAAATGGCGTTGGCGATTCTGGACATTTTGTTATTCGTGTGCTGCTGCTGCTTCTGCTGTTCTTGCTGCCCCGACCTCTTCTACAGTCTTTTCTTTCCTCCGGCTCCTTCCATCTTATAACGAGCCAGATGCTTTTGCCCTCGAGAATGCTCAGCGCTTTACTGGGAGGGGAGAAAAAGGCAGAAGAGCGGAAAAAAAGGGGCGGTCCGCCGATCGACGTGGGGATCCTTCCCGATTAGGCAAGTGGTAGTTGCAGGTTCAGATTCGAGTTACATCGTGGTGGCTGCTATAGGAGAACTACATAACATGTGTCTATTTGTCCTCGTCGGACTTGCTGTTTTCGTCGTCCTGGAGGATCCCGCTCTCCTGGATGAGGGCGTCGATCTCCTCTGGCTTCCATATCTTAAGCTCGACGTGACCGTTGCCGTTCAGCGACACGGTGGAAAACTCGACCTTGTCCGAGGTCAACTTCGTGCTGTCGGTGGTCTTGCTCAACACCGTGAGGGCCAGCTTTTTAGCGTCTTCGAGGTAGAGGTCGTCCTTGTACTCCTGCTTCAGAATCGTCTGCGCACTCGAGTTGTTCGCCCCGATGCTCGTTGCTTTCCACCCGGAGTAGTTGCCGGACGGGTTGCTTGTGTACAACTGGAAGCCGTGTCTATCGTCGTGGCCGGCAAAGAGGAACGAGACGCCAAACGGCCTCAACCCGCCGTACTGGGTGTAGCCCTGCTTCAAGTTGCATACTTTCTTCACAATATGCTCGAGCGGCGGCTCCTTGTTGTACACCTTAAGGTACTCCTGCGATGCTTCCCGTACGTAGTTGATCAAGATGCCGGCGTCGGCAGTCATCCCGGCCACGCCGCATAACGTGCTCTCGTTCAAGATATACATCTTTTCGGCGCTCGAGTCCTGTTCAAGCAACTTGCTTGTCACCTTCCGCTCCGCCACCAACGCAATGCCGTCCTTTGCCATGATCCCGATGGCGGTGCCGGCGTGGTTGATCGCCTCCAACGCATATTCAACCTGGTAAAGTCTCCCTTCGGGGGAGAAAATCGTCGTTCTGCTGTCGTATCTTCTGGACATCTCCGGGTGCTCGCTGTCTGCTGCTAATTGCTCTTTGTGTGCCGCCAGCACCGTCTCCACGGGCTCTTTTGCCTCCCGTGGTGGAGCCGTCTGAAATCGGGCCAGCTCCATCTCAGAGTCCCGCCCTGCTTCGCTCAAGAAAAATGCACCCGGCGCGTACGTAAGCATGTGACACGTTTGCCTGTCGCGGGGGGCCTCCATCTCGTCTTGTGCTCCCTCGCCTAGTGGATGGAACAGATAGACGATAGATAACAGACGGAAAGATAGACTCGGGTGGGAAGGAACACAGTAGAGCCATGAAGTGACACGAGGAGATACGGAGAGACACTGAGGACACATATTAGAACAGCAATGCTTGCACAGCAAAGTAGTCTTGACTGCTCTAGGGCAAGCGCCAGCCCGTCCCCTGTGGTGATGGTGGACCCGACCACGAAGTTCACCACTCAATACAACTTGGCGGTCAAATACTACTTGCAAAGAAACTTCAACAAGTCGTTCAAACTCGTGCACCCGCTAATTGAAGAGTTGAGGACGAATCCTAACGTGATCAGCCCAGCGTTGGTTGCCAAGCTGGCGAAAGTATACTTTTCACTTCTGTCGCTTCTGCTCAATGAGGTGATCAACACAAAGCTCTTGAAATTGTCCATTCCCCGGCATTCCTTGAACTTTTCGGACTATCTCAGCGGGCAGGGGGATATTCATTTTGCAGACGCCATTTTGGACGACTTCAACAATAACGGGCTATACAGGCTGGTCGGCGACTTGCATTTGTCGGACAACGAGCAGATCGTGTTGATGTGCTTCATGACAGAATCCTCAAACAACATGAAAGCAGAAAGCCTCCAAAAACAGGTAGAGTCGTACCTCTCGCTGCGAGGCTTATAT
Source organism: Pichia sp. PH4023 (assembly GCA_025531575.1). Lineage (NCBI taxonomy): Eukaryota > Fungi > Ascomycota > Pichiomycetes > Pichiales > Pichiaceae > Pichia > Pichia sp. PH4023. Next base: position 8,637 of record JAMGYR010000017.1, on the reverse strand, counting down.
CCCGGCCCCATCTCGGACTCGATCCTCCGGGCTGAGGACGGAGAAGATAGCACCCTAAGGAAAATCCTGCAGCTCTATCTCTCGCAGGTCATACTGAAGTACCACGGAATCGAGAAGGCAATAAACATTATAGAGAGGCTGTTTGTGATAGACGAGGCGGGCGTCCAGAAATGGGTTGCGTGGATCCAGAACTGCGATAAGAATGCAAGAACTGCCAGCAGTGAGGAGGAAGATGAAGACGAGGATGATGACGCAATCTATGAAGAGTCGTACGGTGAGTCGGACGAGGAGGGATACGCCTCTGACAACACAGCAATTACCACCAACACCACCGCTACTATCACCTCGAAACCCACAGCGCCCCTCTCCGGGAACGGAGTGCAGGGTTTTGCAGCCAGGACACTCTCGACCCAGTCGGCTCTCACACAAACCTCCCTCACATATGCTCCCCACGTAGGGCCAAACAACGGCTTGCTGGAAAGTAACAAGAAAAGCAAATCTAAAGCCAAATCGAGAGGCAGGGGAAAAAGTAAGTTAAAGACGAGATATGGCAAAGCTGAAGATAGCAGCCTCCTAACGATTACTAATAACTACATGACCCGACAGCTGTCAACCTTCAAAGACCTTGTTGCGCAGCATTTGGGCAGATATCCGGTGGTTGTGAAGCTGGTCACATTCGTCCTCTTTCTTCTTTTCATCCTTGGCAGAGGCTCTCGCGGTTTGCACCAGGTACAACTTAAAAAGAAATTGGTGGCATTTTACTCGAAAATGGTGCAAACGGCACAGCTTGCATTCAAGTGCTCCTTTCTTTGACGAGTAGCTATATAATTGGTTGTATAACTGTTACACTCTCAAGGAAGAATGATAGATCTACTTGCTCCGCTAAATTCATGTTCCGGATTACGTAAACAGCAGACAATAAATTCGGTTTCGTCAGCAAGAATTATAAATGTTTCTGTATCCATGAGCACCACTTCCGGGCTTTTGCTTTGGTCGTATTCTACACTCAAAGTCACTGTTTCTCCTCAAACTGCAACCTGTTAATTGAGGTTGTTTCTCAGCTGTCGGGGAATCTTGTCCCCTTATCCTCCACCTACGCCGATCGACTCTTCCTTTCTGCGCACAGAACCCCGTGCACCGCGACCCTTTTTTGCTCGTCTCCTTCTTGATGCTCAGCTCTGGTGATTCGCTTGTGCTCTAATAAACAAGAAGTACCACAAGGCCTAGAGGCAGTTATTGAATACACGTTGACTTTGGCTCCAAGTCGAATTTGGCGTGGATCGAAGGCACTACTTTCACATTTCCCTCCACGAAAAGATATATACACGTTGACTACACTTCAAATGTCTGCTGCTGCCACCGCTGCTCCGGTGTCGCCTTTGGACGCTGCCAACCCATCAAGTAACGATAATAACGGTAACAAAGACAATGACAATAATGGAGGGAATAACAACAACAACGAAAGTAACGAAGCCGGCAATAACAATGATACAGATCAATCAATGTCAAAATCCCAAGTCGAGGAGTTGTATCCAATTGCATTGTTGATGGACGAACTTCGACATGATGATGTGGCTAGTCGTGTCCAGGCTATGAAGAGATTGGACACAATCGCCATAGCTTTGGGTCCAGAGAGAACACGCAACGAATTGATTCCATTCTTAGAGGATGTGATTCCCGAAGATGAGGACGAAGTGATTGCGATTGCTGCTGAAGAACTGGGCAAATTTGTACCCTTCGTTGGCGGTTCCCAATATGCCACAATTTTGATCCCGGTCTTAGAGAAAGTCTCTGCTTGTGAGGAACCTATCGTCAGAGAAAAGGCCGTGGACTCTTTGAATCAGATAAGCTCGTCGTTGTCGAGTCAGCAAATAACAAACGATTTTATTCCTTTGATCAATAGATTGGCAAAGGAAAGATGGTTTTCATTACATATAGCTGCAACAGGTTTGTTCAAGAGTATCATACTCGAGGTATCCAGAAGTGAAAGATTGGAGTTGATGAAATTATACTCAGATTTAATTCATGACGATTCCCCAATGGTTCGAAAAGCTGCCGGTAAAGAGCTACCTGAATTAATCAATATCTTATGTCAACAATTCAATACTCCTGATAATCTGGAGGACTTGAACTGGAATCTCATCACCAACATGTATGAAGCATTGGTGAACGACAATCAAGACGCCGTCAAATTTTTGAGTGTTGATGTTTTGATTTCAATCTTGCAGTTTTTGAAGAAGATTAATGAAACTTCTCAGGTCGATGATCTATTCACAAGTTTGATCACTTTGATCAATGACCCAAGCTGGAGAGTCAGGTATATGGTTGCAGATAGATTTGACTCTTTGACGAATAATTTCAATGATGAAAAATATACGCTAAAGTTGGTTCCAAATATCATTTCATTGATGAAGGACAACGAGGCTGAAGTGAGAAAGGCAATTTCAAAGCAACTGCCAGGATTTGCTAAGCTGGTTAATAGTGCAGATAACTCTATCGTATTGAAGGAAATTGTACCTGTTGTCAACCAGTTGAGCATGGACGAGTCCGAAACCGTCAGAAGTGCATTAGCGAGTGAAATCACAGGATTGGCACCAATTTTAGGTAAAGATGCAACAATCGAGTATCTATTACCTATTTTTGTTGAAATGTTGAAAGATGAATTCAGTGATGTTAGGTTGAACATAATTTCCAAATTACAGATAGTCAACGAGGTTATTGGCATCCAATTGCTCTCTGAATCTTTAATGCCTGCGATTACTGCGTTGGCGCATGACAAATTATGGAGAGTCAGATTGGCGATAATCCAGCAGATCCCGCTTTTGGCCGAGCAATTGGGCATCTCCTTCTTCGATGAGACGTTAGGACAGTTATGTATGGAATGGTTATGGGATCCGGTTTATTCTATCAGAGAAGCAGCAGTTGAGAATCTAAGAAAACTCACAGAGTTCTTTGGCGAAGATTGGAGTAAGGATGAGATAATCAACAAGATATTGGAGAAGAGGCAGTCCAAAGACTTTGACAATTTCATTTGCAGAATAACATGCCTATTCACGTTTGACAACTTGATTCCTGTTGTCAGCTCCGAAACCGTGAAGGAATACCTTTACCCCTTCGTTAACGAGATGGCCGACGATAAAGTTCCTAACATCAGATTCAACGCCGCCAAATCTTTATACCATGTTGCTCAGTCCTTGATCAAGAACTATAAGGACATAGTTCTTGAGGAGATCAAGCCGACGTTGGAGAGGCTCACGGATGACGAGGACGAGGACGTTAGGTATTTTGCGCAGAATAACTTGTCCAAACTTGAGGAACTTTTATGATCAGCTTTGCTTTCTAAATGAACGACACAATTAAGGAAAAAAAAATTAAAAACATAACCAAAAATTCTGAATAACTTTAACTCATATATACGTATGTGTATGTACATATATATATATCTATTCCATACATTGTATGTATCCCAATGGACATGAGAACAATGTCAGTTGTTGCGGACGGCCTTAACCAGCAATGGAACCATTCCTGCGGTAGGGACGATGTATGTTCTGTGGCCGGTGACGGCAATGAGGGCCTTCATTTCCCCGGCGTGCGAGGCACAGTAGACAACCTCGTCGGCGACGTATTGGTCCGAAAACAAGTCTTGCAAGAAGGAGTTGGCTCTCAAGGCCTGTTGATGAGCAGGTTCTCTCCAGTCCTCCCTGAAGTAGATGTCGTCGTGTGCGAAACCGTCCTCAAATACAAACCCCCAGCCCTCCATGCGCTTCTCGAAGGTAGTTCTGTCGGAGCGCTTATCACACCAGTGGGCGCCGATGGTTTCTCTCAAGTCCTCCTTGATGATCGGGTGCATCCTCTCTTTGGCCAGGAGCGGCCTGTCGGGTTCCGTGATGTCGTTCTTCACGCAGATCCCGTCCATCGTGATACAGAGGGTCTGTGCCGAACGCGTGAACGGCGACGAGAACAACTGTGTTGGAATAGGACACTCGTACTCGGTGATCTCTCTGCGGAAGGAGCAGTTCATCAGTTGAGCCTGCTGCTCCCCCTTCTCGGTCAAGAACGAGTCCGGGCCCCAGACCAGCTTCTCGCCGTCTGGGGCGACCGTGCCAGTCTTATGGCAAAGGTTGTCGGTCCACTCCTTCATCCCGAAGATCTCGATTGCCTTGTTGTGGTACCCCTGGCCGTGTCTGGCGCCGAAGACCAGCTTGTACCGTTCTCGAGATGGGTCGGCGACCGACTTATTCAGGGCGCTGAGCTTGGCGACTGCCGCAGGCCATGTAAGGCCATTGGCAAGCCCCAGGTGGTCTTGCAACGGGTCGTACGTTGCGTCGTCGGTCTCCGGGGCCGACTGCTTGAAGAACCCGGGCACTATCGAGAAGGACCACTCGGGCTTCCGCTTGGCCAGTTCTTCCTCATACAGCACGAACTCTGAATCCGGAAGGACAGCGTCGAGTTTGTCGCATTCGTTCGCTTGAATTAATGGCATGTTTCTCTCTTGTGTCTAGTCTTCTTGGCCTATCCTGTCCTCTACCCTCCTTGTCCCTGCTCTCCAGGCCTCTACCCCCATCTCCGGACCGTCCTCGAAGACCAGTTGTCCTCTTCGCCCATCCGCCGCCGCCGCTTCCGCTTCCGCTTCGGGACAAAGGTAAACAGAGCGAGCTGCCGCAAAAAAGCTGCGAATTCATGTAGCCGACCCGGAAAGATAGCAGGCGGAGTTGTCTTCTTCTTCTGCTGTTGTTGTCCGATAGAAAGGACGGAAGTGTATAGGACAAATCATATCAATATAGCAGTGCAGCAAAGAATGGCGTCGTTTCTACAGCAGCACCTCAACGGGTCGGCTATCCCGACCATTAGATCCACAAGAGCGTTCAAGAGGAACCCGGACTCGTCTCCCTCATCGCCGGTGTCGATGGCCGTGTCGCCGTTTGCGCAGCAGCAGCCTGGGTCGCAGCAGCAGCTCCAACAGCTCCAGCTACAACAGCAGCAACATCAACAGCAACAGGTGACGAACCACCGGGAGATCAGAAGTTACGCGGAACAGACGCTCGGCTCGGGCTCGTCGCTTGCCAAGGCAGTGAAGTTGCCCAAGGGCGAGGACGTGAACGAGTGGTTGGCCGTATACATTGTCGACTTCTACAACCAGATCAACATGCTTTACGGGACAATCACGGAGTTCTGTTCGCCGACGACGTGCCCCCGCATGATCGCCACGCAGGAGTACGAGTACCTTTGGCAGGACCCGATGCACCGGAACGGCAAGCAGCCTGTGTCGATGAGCGCTCCGGGCTATGTCGAGGCATTGATGGAGTGGATTCAAGGTTTCCTCGACGACGAGACAATTTTTCCGACCAAGATGGGTGTGCCCTTCCCAAAACAATTCCCCGTCTTGGTCAAGACCATCATGAAGCGACTTTTCCGTGTCTACGCCCACATGTACTGCCATCACTTCGATGAGATCAACGAGTTAGGCCTCCAGACGCACCTGAACACCTCCCTCAAGCACTTTGTGCTCTTCTGCAGAGAGTTCGACCTGCTCTCCCGCAAAGACTACGGGCCCTTGGACGAGTTGGTCGACCGCATGCTCGAGGACGGCCATCCGGCCAAGGCATGAACGCCCTTTCTACCATCTTCATGTGTATCTGTCTATCTATCTATCCCCTTCTTTCCCCGGTTTGTAACAGCCCATGCGCCTTCCCGTCCCTATTCTCTCTCTCTCTCCGAATCCTCACGGTGCGGAGTACGCCCTTTTCGCCAGAGCCTCCTTCAGGCTGGCTGGCTGCCGGTCTTTCTTCTTCCCTCCTCTGTGGCTGTTCTGCGACAGCACACGCGTTCTGTGTCCTGCACTCCGGCCATTGACAGGACTCACAGATACAGAAGACAGGCTACGGTGAGATACATTGAAACCGTACACGGGATGCTCTCCGAAAAGCCAGACAGGACGCAGTCCGTGTCGCCCAGAACACACGCAGAAACAGCTACTCCGTCGACATCGCCTGCGCCGGGATCAGCAGTGAGGTCGAAACGGGCAGAGGAGGAACTGCAGAGCTGGATGGACCCAGCAGGAGGTGCCCAGGACACGGTGACGCATTTCTCGAACCCTTTCACGAACCCCCACCCGTTCACGCTGTCGAATCTGAGTGAATCGGCGGTCTGCACGTCCGACGATGAGGACAACTACTCACTGGTTTCAGGGAACACGGTCTACCAGGGTAAGGACGCTAGCACGAATAACCGCAATGGGAACGGCAGTCGATACGCCGGCCCTAGCTCTTCTACGCCGAGACGCAAGGTGAGTTTCAGCAATGTGGACGTTGACATAGGCGACAGTTACAAGAACCTCGACCCCGGAGAGGACGCCGATGCCGATGAAACAGACAATGCCAGTGACATCTTCCAGTCCCGGCCATTGACAGACACGCCAGTATTTTCCGCTGCAGAGCTGGAGAACCTGAACGACATGGACGATCTCAGCATCTCGGACTACGACAATTCCACTAGCCGGATTTACGACGACGATAAGAGAGAAGGCCGTTCACCACGGCGGCAGCCGCAGCTGCCAGTGCCGCCGCATGAAATCAATATACAGTCGTTGAACCTGGGCAACCCATCAGGTCCGGTGACAAAATTCAAGATGAACAGCGACAAATTCAAAGAACATTTTGATAAACTCATTCCCAATCCGATGGAGAGGATAGAATCCCAGGAAACAGCAGTCATAACTACAACGTCTAACTCGAACAATAACTCAGCTACAAATGTGGCCTCCAGCTCAATTTTTGATATACCCGGCCAAACAATCACCAAGTCCTCTCCAGACGGCAGTCCTAGCTATTCGGGTGCAGACCGTCTAGTGGTCGTTATGATAGGCTTGCCAGCAAGGGGAAAGTCATATCTTAGCGGCAAAATGGTCAGATACTTGAACTGGCTACAGATCAATGCGAAAATCTTCAACGTTGGGGCAACCAGGAGATCGAAATCCAAGAATATAGGAAAGGATTTTGGACCGTGTAATGAACCTTTACCTGATGATCAGCCAAAGGGCGCAAATGCAAGTGTAAATAACAATAACTCGATGATAGCGCAAGATGCATCGTTTTTTTCTCCAACCAATCAAAAGTCCATTGCTTTACGTGAAGAATGGGCACGAGAGACATTGGACTCGTTGCTGGACTACCTCTTGTTGGGAGATGGGTGTGTGGGTGTTTTCGATGCCACTAATACTACAGTTGCCAGACGGAAAATGGTTTTCGACAGGATTATGGAGAGAAGTAACGGAAAGTTAAAAGTTCTTTTTCTCGAAAGCGTTTGTAACGAACAAAGCTTGATTGAGAAAAATGTCCTATTGAAGTTGAAAGGACCAGATTATAAAAACATGGACCCCGTCTTAGCAAAGCAAGATTTCCTCAACAGGTTGGTTAATTATGAGAAAGTCTACGAAACTATATCAGAAGAGGAGGAGAGAACTCCCAATTTCCAGTTCATTCAAATGGTTGATGTTGGAAGAAAGATTATATCTTGCAATATTGATGGATATATTGCTTCACAAATTGTTTATTACTTCTTGAATTTCAACCTAAATGAAAGACTTATTTTCGTAAGTCGGCATGGAGAATCTTTGGATAATCTGAAAGGAAGGATCGGTGGTGATTCAGGATTAACAGAACGAGGAAAGAAGTATTCCATCGCTTTGGAAAAATTCGTCAGAGAAAAGCAAGAAGAGTTCAATCTGAAATTATTGAAAGAATGTGCTCAAAATTACAGCGCAGAAAACGACAAAGTCACCGTGATCAGCTCCGTTTTGAAACGAGCTGTACAAACGGCAGAAGCGTTCAATGATCCTTCCCGGTATGATGTGAAGCAGTTGAGATTATTGAACGAATTAGGATCGGGTAATTTTGAAGGTATGACCTATGCAGAGATTGCACAATCACATCCCGAAGAATTTGAAGAAAGAATCAAGCATAAACTTACATACAGATACCCTGGTATTGGTGGAGAGTCCTATCTAGATGTCATCAGTAGGTTGAAGCCCGTAACCAACGAGATTGAAAGGAGTAAGTCCCATCTCATGATCATATCACATCGAGTTGTATGCAGGATTTTAATGGCGTACTTTCTCAATCTACAAAAAGACTCGGTTGGAGAATTGGATATTCCATTACACTCGGTTTACATGTTCCAGCCAAAACCATTTGGGGTCTTGTGGCATTTGTGGCAATACGACGAGGCGACGAATTCATTCCGGGAGCTGGATCTGAATAAGTGCACGGATAACTTGAAGACTGTCAAGCAAGTTGGTATCTCCTTCCGTGAACGTAAATATAGTGTTGTTCCGACAGCACCATTTGGTTCGAATGAAAGCTTAAGCAGGAAAAGCAGTTTCAGGAACTCATTCAAATCGGGTGACCTCAGCGGGATACGAGGTAATTTGAATGATTCTTACACTTCAAAGGGTAGGTTTGTTCCAGGCAACAGGGTTGGTAAAAACGAACAAACCAGTGTAAGAAACGAGCTCAACAGAGTAAAGAGGGGATAGAAAGGTTTGATCTGTAAAAATTAATTACGTTGGATTGATATTATAACAATTTTATTTTTTTTTCAATTGAATTGCAGTAAATGATATTACTGACAATGTTT